>QPKB01000001.1:45240233-45265062 GCA_003546025.1 Camphora micrantha
TAAATCATAGAGACATATACGCAAGTAAGAGAGGGAGAAATTCTGAAGAAGTCTTGCTACTCTGCTGCAGCAAACACCACAAGGTGATCAAAGTCCCTTCAGGGGCCAACCCCTCAAGGCAAGACCCTTTCCTCTTCTATCCAACATGGCCTAGACGCGGCTTTTCAGCCCTTCTACTTGAGTTTTTATTGGATATAGGACCTCCCCTTGGTCTTTATCCTCTAAAAATCTGAGGTCAAAGCCAAGCCAAAAGAATCAAAGCATCATACGTTCTCATCTGCATGGACGATGGCGAAGTCCATACATGACTTGCGACCATCGATCTAAACGAGTCCCTGCAATCTCCTGAGAAGTCAGAATTCCTTTTCTCACTTTTCTATTGTATTTTGTATTTCTTTTAAGGAGACAAAAAATCACAATTCTTGTCTTTCATTATTGATGAGATTTGTAAATCACTTTCACGGCACAAAAACCGCCTTTCACGGCAAATAAAAACAAAAATCGCCTTCCACGGAAAACATAATGAAATCGCCTCTCACGACATTTAAAAAAAACTGTGTCACTTTCTTAAAAATATATGTGCAATGGAAAGTTAGAAGAAAGAGTTGATTTCCTTTCTACTTGTGAAGGTGAATCTCTAGATCACCATTTCTAAATTCCAAGTAGAATAGAAAATCTGGCATACCCGTACAAAAAATGTTGATACCTGCCTTTCTCATTTTCCCTCCATTCGGCCTTTCGGCAGCCCCGGGGATGGATGAGAGGGGAAAGGAAGAAACGGGTCCATCATCGTCTTTTCTAGCTAGGCCTGGAACATCTTGATTACCAGCCTCTGGTAAGTTGCCCCTACATTTTTTTTAACCAAAATGGCATCACTTTGTAATAGTAGATGCCTCTAGGTGTTATGAATGTAGTCATTTCTTCATCAGGCCCGTGCATTGGAATTTGATGGTAACCTCGGTAGGCATCGAGGAAACTCATCCTGTCATACCCGGCAGTTGCATCAATCATCTGGTCGATCTTTGGGAGTGGAAAGTTGTCCTTGGGGCAGGCTTTATTGAGATCGGTGAAGTCAACACAGACCCTCCACTTCCCATTCTTTTTCTTGACCACCACTGTATTTGCTAACCAAGCCGGGTAGTGAACCTCCCTGATCGCCTTTACCTCCAGCAGCTTCTGAACCTCCTCGATCACGGCCTCGGTTTGTGGGATTCCCGTTCTGCAAGCTTTCTGAACCACAGGTTTGTGCTTTGGGTCCACATTCAACTTGTGGCACATGATTTCTGGATTGACGCTAGGCATTTCGTAAGGTGTCCACGCAAAAACTTCCTTTTTTTGTAATAAGAAGTTTTACAGCTCGGACCTCTCAATTTCAGTGAGTTGGCTTCCGAGCAGAAAATACCGTTCAGTATCACTGGGGTCGATCTTGATCTCGGTCAAATCTTCAATGCTCTTTTGATCTGGAGTTCGACCGACGTCTTCGAGTTCGGCATCCTTGTCCAGCTTGGCCATATGCACCTGTGTTGGTTCTGCTTCACCAGGTACTACGACCATCAAGCATTGTTTGGCCATGTGCTGGTCACCTCTGACCGTGATCACCTCAACTCTGCCGTTCTCGTTCTCTAACAGGAACCTGAGTTTTGGTGATGAGTGGAAGGCACCGCTTCCATATTATGTAGCCAAGTTCTCCCCATTATTGCATTGTATGGGGATGGTGCATCCACCACAAGGAAGTCGGCTAACATGCTGGCCCCTTCAACTTGGACTTTCGGGGAGATTTTTCCCTTAGGGTACACCGGCTTCGAGCTGAAACCCACCAGGGGAGTGCGTGCTTCCTGTAAGTCTTCTTCTCTAAGACCCATCTTTTTTAAGAAGTCGAAGTAGAGGATTTCTGATGAACTCCCGGAATCCACAAGAATCCTTTGTACCTTGAAGTTCTTTAGCTTCAGGGTCAGAACCAGAGGATCGTTGTGGGGGAGCTGGACCCCATCTAGGTCCTTATCTGAAAACCAGATTTTGGGCCTTTCCTTCCGAGCTTTCTTCGCAGCTGGTTCTAGCTCGGCCATCATCACCTGCTTATTGTGTGAAGCCTTCCTAGCCTGGGCACGAGCCTGATTGCTCTCCTTAGGCACGGGAGCCAGGTGAATGACATTAATAATGCCCTCCGGCTCATTGCTATCCTAACCATCATCATCTCGGCGCTAATAAGCTCAGTTATTATTTCTGCCCTCCTCTTTTATGTAATCCTTCAAGTGTCCATCCTTGACGAGCTTCTCGAGGCGGGATTTGAAGGCCTTGCAATCTTTGGTTCTGTGTCCATTTTGCTTGTGATAAGCACATAATTTATTTTGATCTCGGGTAGAAGGATCTCCCTTCATTGGTTACGGCCAACTGAAGTACGGCTGTGACTTGATCTTGCCCAGGAGCTTGTAAATTGGCTCCTTGAAGACCGTGTTCACGGCCTTATAAGAGTCAACGGTTGGTTTGGACTTCTTGCCGTCTCCCGAGATGGGAACCGAGGCCACCGCTGAGCTTGTCGATGCCTTGTTTCGGTCTACCTCCTCCCTCCAAGATGATGTCTTGTCTTTCTTGGAGGATCTGTCTTCTTGCCAAAGGCCAAAGCTTTCCTGAGCTCGGGCATCGTCTTCATCTTGCTCGATGAACTGGTTTACCTGTGCCATCAGTGCCTTCACCGTGACCATGGGGAACCGCACCAAATCCTTTCAAAGCTCTTTACTTGGCAATAGAGCCTGTTTGAAGGACCTGATGGCCACCCTATCAGTGGCGTCCTCCACTTGTCTATATACAATTTGGCGAACTGGGTGATGTTTTCGGTCCACCTCATCCTGATTTCCATTAGGTCATCATCCGTCTTGGGGATGACCCTGTGAGCTTGGAATTTTTCCACGAAGGAATTCTGGAGTTGCCGCCAGCTCGAAATTGACCCCTCTGGAAGCGCATAGAACCTCCTAAGCTAGAAGAGAAGACTCTACAGTTCAGGTGACCGATATCGCCCCATACTGACATCTGCTGAGTAAAATGTCGGGGATGTGCCGCAGGGTCCGAGGTCCCGTTGTAAAGAACAAACCTCAGGACACTGAACTTTTTAGGGAGAGAGAAGTCCCTTATATCCTGAGAGAAGGGAGATGTGCCGAGATCTTCAGTGCCAAAGGCGTTTAGCCGATCTTGGGTGAAACCGACCACCTCCATGTTCTGCTGGACCGTTTGCTTGACTTGTCTGTCAAGTCATTCTCTCAGGTCGTCATTGTCCTACGGTCTTTGTCGCAGCCTTTTTGAGTCTTTATTCAAGTGGCTGCTACTCGAGCCTTCGTCGTAAGCTCGGTCGCACCTCTTGTTATTCAGGATTTGCCTAAATCCTATTCAACTGAAGGAGCTCGGCAACTGAAGGAACTCGGCCGCATCTAGAGGGTGGAACTGGGGCCTTTGTCTTCTCATGGAGCTGCTGCCGGAGTTGACGAATCAACTCATCTTGCTCTTGGATAATAAGGTTTTGAGCCCTGATATCCGCAAGGAGAGAGTTGTCATCATCATCTCCGTCAATCCGGTGATGAGATTGATGAGATCTCGTTGGCATTTATCTCGTTGGGGATGCTCCGGTAGAGGATCATCTTGTCGGGGAGATGTCGTCACCCCCTTTGAAGATGAATTTGACTGAGTCATAGGCCCTTCTACGCTCACCGCGCCAGACCTTGTCCCGAATCTCCTCTGGTGAGGGACTGGCGACAGTTGCGCTGGCAATACTGCTGGTGGTGGTAAGGTCATTGATGATTCTCCGCCCTTTCTAACTTTTTGGAGGCATGTTGTTCGTGAATTTGATTTGATCTTTTCCCACAGACGGCGCCAATTGTAAGTGCCTAAATATTTACGGACTTGCTCAGAGGGAAGTAAAACTTCTTGGGAAGGATTGGATGCCCGAAACCTGAAAGGGAATGAGAAACAAAGGTCAAAGACCCTCGCTGCTCTCAGCCAAAGGCACTCCGATGCCTAAGTTAATGCGGTCACTGAGCAAAGGGTAGGAGAGAGAAACAAAAGTTTGGGTGTATGTATGCGTACCTCTTCAGAATTAGCTCCCTGTATATATAAGTTGAGAATCCCATGATCCTTGTCCTGATTTTTCGATGATAGAGTCTTATTAGGACTCTACTCCGATCTTTCAAAGATTATTGACGTAATCACCGGATAAGGATAACTCCTTACCTTTATCCGGTGTTTATCCTTATCTGTCAATACGTTCTGTAATGTGGAAGTACGCTCAGTACTCATATCAGTTAATCGAACCGAACTAAAGATGATGCCGAGGTCAAGTACGACCTTAATATGGATGCATTCTTGCACCATTGCCGAAATGCATTATGCCTAGCTGGTACCATTACCGAAACTAAAACAATCTCACTGAGACCAAGACATGTCTAGCTGGTACTTTTACCGAAGCTAGAATGATCTTGGTACTGTGAGAATATCCCCACTGGCACTACTGCCGAGATGTATAAACGTATCTTGGCGCTATTGCCGAGCAGTATTGAGCCGAGATCACGCAATCTGGCACTAGTGCCGAGATGCACCAAACCGAGACCAAGATATACCTAGCTGATACTTTTACCGAACTAAGACAATCTCGGTATCACGAGAATGTCTCCACACACCATGTTTGATTAGAAGTGGTGTTTCATTAGTAGATTTCATTCTCTTTCTATAAACCCAACGATCGTCAACATGGTTGCTCGCCAAACTGCCTCAGCATCAAGATTATTTAGTCTCGTACACATACATTATCATTAATATAAACACATACAAAATGGAAAATCAATAAATTAGTCATCGCACTAGTAGTTCATTTCTTATTTTCTTTTGATTCTATTTTTCTAAAGAAAATATTGTTTGATGCTTACTTTCTGAAATTCACCCTTGATCTTCATTTTTAAGGTATGAATCTGATGTATTCTAGTTCTATGTGTTTCCTTTACAAAAAAAAAAAGGTTTATGTGTTTTTATGCAAACAAACATCCCATTAGAGTTAGCTTGTTTGCATTTGTATGCATAAGAATTGAATATATAACCATTCAAAAAAGAAATCGAATACATAGGGCAGTTAAAAATGAAGATAAAAGGTGAATTTTAAAAAATAAACATTAAATAACATTTTCCTTCTTGAGAAATAGAATCAAAAGAAAGCAGAATTTGATGCTTTTTTTATAAAATTCACATTTGATCTTCATTTTTATCCACCCTATTTAGTCAATCTATATGTATTTTAATGAAAACAAATATGGCCTTAGTGTAAGTGAATTCTCAAGAATTCTAATACTAGTAACTTTAAAAATTAAAATTGAAGAAACAAAGGTAAGTAGCTATAAATGACGATCAAATTATCTACTCTTTTGTGTAAAATGAATAAAGGGAGGTCGAAAATGGATACACATCTAATTCAAATCCTATGTAAGTCAAAGTCTCATATGCATCTCTACCTCATTCCTTCATTCCTCAAGTCTTTAATAATTTCTTGTGAAGCCCACTTGATAATGAATTCCTATTTATTCAACTCCGAGCAAATAAAATTGAAGAAAAATTAAAGAAATTATAATACTGGTAATTTTAAAAGTTAAAATTGAATAAAACTTTCTAATGGCAGTAAATGACCATCACTTAATCTCCTCTTCTTTAGCGTCAAACAAATAAAAAAAAGGTGAAAAATGAATACACATCTAATTTAAATCGTACGAAAAATAATGTCCATTCTCATCTCCACCTCGTTTCTTCACCCTGTCACGCTTTAATAATTCCTTTTGGTTTCAAAGCAAATAAATGGGCCTGCATGTCCTGGCTTATCAAAAAATTGATATCCCAATCAGATTTAGGAGTTTAATTTTGGATGATTCAATTGCCTCCGAATGATGGCCCGCAAACATCAAATAAAAGAGACAAAGAGGATGGGTCAACGGCCTTCAGATTTATGGTGGGTCAGGATCAGATGAATTTAAAAGTAAAGTTGTTGGTGTATGTGGGCCTCGTGACGTTGATAGCTTTTAGCTGTCATAAGCATACTTTTGACAGTTCAAAGAGCAAGAGAAACACCCTCCGTAGGATTATGACCATATCTTTGATCTTTCCGTTTCTTTTCTTCTACCAGTCAGTTTTATTTCTTCTCCTGGGGTCGTTGTTCTTCTTGTCCCTGTCCTTCCACATCACCCCACCACTCTCTTTCTCACAAATTCCTAATACTCCAAAGGGTACCTTCCAATTCATGGTTATTTCCAACAGTATCCGACGATCAGCTAAATCTCATCTTCTATCCCTCTATAATGGTCTTGGTCTCGTTTTCAATAACTCCTCTTGCATTTGTTGGTTGTGCATTTGAGGTGATGGGTCCTATCCTTCACCACCAGCGTTAAGGGGTGGAGGACCCATTTGCTATCTATCTCTTCCTTCAGTGCGTTCTCTTTCATTTTCCTATTTGGGTTTTGGACAGGGAGGAATAAAGAGGAGCAGAAAGTGGGTGGGGTGTCGGTCTGGAAGGTTTTTCTGAGATGGGTTTCTGATATATGAGGTGGTCTGTGGAGATAGTGACTGGGTGAGGTCCAGTTTGTTGTGAACTTGAATTGGAGTCTTGATTTGTAGCAGTTTCAGATTGGAGTTCTGTGGTGGTTTCTGAAATTGGTTTTTGTGATGGGTTTTGGAGATGTTGAGAGGGTGAGGTTCTGTCTATTGTATTGGGCTTTGCTGTTTTGATTTGTAGCAAGTGCAGAGAGGGGTTCTGTGGTGTTTTCTGATGTGGGTTTTTCCTTTTTTTCATTTCTGAGGTCTTTTGGACGTGTTGAGGGGGGTGAAGTTAGGTTTGTTATAGGTTTTGTGGGTTTAAATTGCAGCATTAATAGAGTGTGGTTCGCTGGTATTGGTTTTTGAGGTGGGGTTTGGAGATGTTGAGGGCGTGAGGTTCTGTCTGTTGTAAATTGGGTGTGTGCTCTTTATTTGTAGCATTTGCAGAGAGACTTCTCTGGTGTTTCCTGAGGTGGGTTTTGCAGGTGGTGGGGGGTGAGGTTGGCTTTTTTGTGAATTGGATTTTGTGGTTTTTAATTGTAGCAGTTGCAAAGAGGAGTGCTCTAGTGTTCAATGAGGCGGATTGCAGTTTTTAGCTGTGTTTGTGGTTCTGGAGTTTGACAAGTTAATGTGTGGATTGAATCAGCTGGTGTTAGAATAGATGAGCATCGAAAGAGGAACTCAACCTCCTGTGGTAAGTTGTTCGAATTGTCGTCTTTCTCTGAGATTATCCACTGAAAATTTGTTCTATTTATTCTTTTTGATGTTGTTAAGATAGAGAACTTCACATTCTCTTCAATCAAGCATAACTGCTGTTTCCCCATAGCTGTGGAGAATGCTTATTCACAGTATGCCTAAAATTGAAACAGTAGTATGAATAAGGACTTACATAAAAGGAATTTAGAAGAATAGCATACAAGTTCTTGAAGAATTGCATTATTCACAATCTTGTACTTGGGGCACCTTTCCTGCTTTTAGAATTGTGATTCCTACTTCCTAGTTGTTCATATTCCACCTCACCTGCCCTCGAGCACTCCCATTACATTTATTAAATAAATAAAAAAAAAGTCCAAGTCAATAATCTTCATTTCGTGTGCATTTGCATTCGGATGCATCCAAATAAACAACCGAGTTTTGAATTTGTTAGCAAAATCACGTTGGTTTTTTTCTCTGCTGTGTAGATCACAGTTGGATGTAATTTTTCACTCATTCCCCACCTCATACGTATAGCAGATTGAAAGTAATTGCAATTCAGGTTGCATACAGTCAGACCCTTGACAGCTGTGAAACTTTGTTATCTGTGAATTTTCATAGAACCCCACACTCTACAGTAACTGATCTCGCCCAAGATGTTGAACTGTCTTTATATAGACACACACACACACACACCCACCCACCCCATGATCTCTGTGGTTCACATCTCTCAATATATATGTCTTCTCCTCAGTTATTGTTGACCATATTTTCATTTGGGAGTTGTAGATTCTCTCAAAAGATGCTTTACATATGATAACATGATCTGGTTTAGATTCTACGAATTCTATTACAACTGTGGAAATGAATCGTGTCCCAAAAAAGAGCAGGGGTTGTTAAATTTGTGATCCTAGAATTTTAAAATTTCCTTGCATACCGTTATCAGAATTATACTTGTGGTCAAACATGAGTTAGTACACTTACCTTGATCAGTGGGAGGCTAGGGTAACAGCTTGAAGCAGTAAACCCTTCAATTGTCTAAGGATCCCAGTTTGATAGTAAGAGAAGCTATTAACGACTAGGACAAAAAGTGTCAGTAGGGTCCACACAATGTTTCAGATGTATTCTCATATTTTCATCAGTTTCAAAGGATTTGAGGAGCAAGTTATCAGATTATGTGATCTTGAGGAGCAGTTTTTCTGATTACAAAATTGGTTAAGGAAAAGTGGACTCAGGAACACAGCCCATATGTCTTCTATCCCGGGACCTGTTCCCTAGAGAGATAACACATTAACAATCACCCTAGCTTCATGTTTGGCTCCATTTTTTTTATCGCACAAAGTGGAATTGAGCAGCTTTTTTTCGAATAGCATGTTCATGCAATCATGCTGTAGAGTAACTAATCTCTTGTTCCCCTAGGAAAATTATTTCTGTCTTTTATAATATGATTTTCTAGATGCTCTTGTTTAAAACGAAAAATTGCAGGTTGACATAACATGTCTCTGTAGAGTTGATGCGGGCCTGAAAACCGTTGCTGGGGCACGGAAATTTGTCCCAGGATCAAAGATCTGCACTCAGCCTGACATTAAGCCTTCTGTCCATCCAACCAAGCACAAGACGGGACGATGCAGCAGGAGCAGGAGCCGGAGTCAATCTCCTCTGTTACCCGGCCTTCCTGATGACCTTGCCATTGCTTGCTTGATCCGGGTCCCACGTGTTGAACACTGGAAGCTGCGGCTAGTTTGCAGGAGATGGTACCGGCTCCTGGCAGGGAACTTCTTCTACTCTCTCCGAAAGAGCCTTGGAATCGCAGAGGAGTGGATCTATGTCTTCAAAAGAGACCGGGAAGGCCGGATTTCATGGCATGACTTTGATCCCATACACCAGCTTTGGCAATCTCTCCCACCCATCCCGGTAGAATATTCCACGGCCGTTGGTTTCGGGTGTGCAGTTCTCAGTGGTTGCCACCTTTACTTATTTGGTGGCAGAGATCCACTGAAAGGATCAATGAGAAGGGCCATCTTTTACAGTGCCAGGACGAACAAATGGCATCGAGCTCCAGATATGCTTCGGCGGCGGCATTTCTTTGGCTCCTGTGTCATCAATAACTGCCTATATGTTGCTGGTGGTGAAAGTCATGGGGTCCAGAGATCATTGAGATCAGCAGAGGTCTATGACCCAAATAAGAACAGGTGGTCTCTCATAGCAGATATGAACACTGCAATGGTGCCACTTATTGGAGTTGTCCATGAGGGAAAATGGTTCCTTAAAGGGCTTGGCTCACATCGACAAGTCGTGAGTGAGGTATACATTCCTGAGTCTAATAGCTGGTACCAGGTGTATGATGGGATGATCGCAGGCTGGCGGAGTCCCAGCATCTCTTTGAATGGTCAGCTCTGTGCATTGGATTGCAAAGATGGATGCAAGTTGAGAGTTTACGACAGTGCCAGAGATTCTTGGAGCAAGCACATTGATAGCAAATTGCACTTGGGGAACTCCCAGGCAATGGAAGCAGCAGCCCTTGTCCCTCTCAATGGCAAATTATGTATTGTACGCAACAACATGAGCATTTCGCTGGTGGATGTTTCTAGATATGATGGTTCAAAGAGTGCAGATGAGCTTTGGGAGACCATTGGTGGAAAAGGGCAGGGCAAGTCCTTTGTTACTAATCTCTTGTCAAGTCTATCTGGTCGGAACCGTCTGAAAAGTCACATTGTCCACTGTCAGGTTCTTCAGGCATAGGCCCAGAGCGAAGTGGTTATGGCTAGCATTTGAGAAGCTGGCTTCTTCTGCTATCAATTTGATCAATTTGACTCCGACCTAATGGCAACAGATTGTTCAAATCTACCTTCATAGAGTAAGAGGTGAAGTTTTTCAATCACTCTTCTGCTTTATTTCAAATTTCATGTTTAGTCTAAATTTCTTATTTGATTTTAGACCTATTTCAGGGTCCTGATGGATCAAGACATGTTTCCTATTGCATGCATTTATGAACCAGTGGGACCTGTTGTTTGATGATCCAGAGAACTGATGATGGGCCTCAACGTGGATGGGGTTTCTTAAAGTCTTTACATATATTCTATAAATTCTGCACTTGGGCTCTTTTCCAGGCTAATGGTGTATCGTTCCCCTAACCATCTATGCTTATACTATAAATTGAACTACTAGGATGCTCAAACAATGAATATTTTCAAGGCACTCCCATGCATTGAGATCCCCATCATATGAATGATGACGATCATCGAGCAAGGCGTCCCACATGTACAGGATGGGCAGATTAGTATGCACGTCCTGATACATCAGGGCCCTACAATTCTGTGTTTGTTGCCTCTGTTATCAAACACTTGCACAAGTATGAAGAATATTGTTGATCCTGTTCTACAGGCAGGGAATTGCGTTTTAAGACATTGTAATGAAGTTTTTGTTGTACAAAGTATTGCACAGGATTGGTTGATTAGTAATTTGTTAAACTAATAGCACATGGATATATTTGGTTCATGGATAGCGGCCTGTGACACGCATTACATCCATTCCCTTCATCATGCGGGTCAACTCAAGTTGAACCATCATCATTGAAGCTGTATCCTATCTATCTGGGCCCCCAAATCTTACCATCTTAGCCAGTGGCCATACATCATTCTTTTCTGGTTCACTCATCAGATGACCCTTATGTGTGTTGAATCTGAAACAGTGATCTTTCCCCATTCTATTTTTTCCTCTTTTTTGTCACCATCCATCTTTTACTCCTTTAGTATCAAATCACCAGATTCTTGAGCACAGGCATATGGATTTTTGTTTTTTTTTCCTTTTCTTGGGCAGTTAAACCATAAGAATTCCATTACATCTAGTCAAAAGGAATAGCAGTAAATGAAAAAGGGAGCATCTTGTTATCCAGCAAGGAAGTGCTTGAATCATGGTTTTAATTATCCATTGATACACATACTGACTGATATTAATTGGGTTTTTAAGAAACTAATATGGGAAACCAAAATGAATCCCATTTCACATGGGTATCATTGATAAGGCCATTACGTATAACTGTACAGTTTATTGTTTTTATTTTTCTGCCACACCGAATTGTCACACTGACCCTATAACTACCTTGGTTGATTTGTAATAGCTTTTTATCCAGACCAGGGATGTAAAATGGGCCGTTCTATGGTTGGCCCAACTGTGCCTGGGTGTTGCGGATGGGCCATGCCCAGGTGGCAGGGCCTCGGCCCACAGGCACAGTGCTGGGTCGTGCTGGCCCTTGTCCCATGCTGGCTGGCCCATTTTTTCAATTGTTTTTTGAAAAATCAAAAATAAAGTTTAAAAAATAAAAAAAAAAAAAAAAAAAAAATTAAACTTGAAATAAATACCAATTGAAGCTTGTATGAGGGCTATAAATATCACTATGCAACACTTGTGTAAGGCCATAAATAGCATACTTGAAGCTTGTATGAGGGCTTTGCTTGTATGAGGGCATAATTACCACTCATTGAGATTTGAGTTGTTAAATTTTTAAATCTTCATACCATAAGCTGTTGAGTAATATCAACTTCACCGGATATTACTAATCATTTGTTCTAAAGACTTGAAATAAATGGTTGGCGGAGGTGGAATTTTGTTCCAGTTGTCGACTCCAAGCCTGCAATAGGATGGGAATGGGAATTAATGTATGATGAAATCTATTTTTAGCACACTTTTTTGAGTCTAGCTGAATTTGGACACATTGAAAATCCATAGCTAGCCTCTTTCCAGACATCCAATAAAATTGGAATGATATAGAAAATCCACAGTTACTTTTGAATCTCCTTAAGCCAATGAGTCTCAGTACCATGCCGAGCACTCTCTTTGAAAAAGATGAAGAATTTCGAAGAGGCAAGTATTTGGATAAATTCATCATAAGTTTTACTCACGCAAGCATCCAATTTCCTCATCTCTCTCCTTTCCTTTCTCAACTATCTATCTTAATTTAAAGATCTTGACACCCTCCTAATATCACATAGTCCTTTCCAAACAAACTAGATTAGACATGTCATAATCTATTCAAGAAGCTATGGTGAAAATGACGAGATCATATGATCTTGATAAATACATGATGAGGAAGGATGCTTGATTTTATTATTAAAAAAATGACGATGAGATCCAAGAACATGACCGACCTCATAGTAATTTTGAGAGGGAATGTATTTGGATAAATGTCACTGTAAATTTTTTTGACACAAGCTTCTCTATAACTAGAAAAATAACAACAATTTGAATTCAAACTTTCTGATTTCTCTCCTCACTTCTCTCAACCATCCCTCTATTCTCTCAACCTCTCAACTACTCTTACCTATCTTAATCCTAATAATATCTTAACCAAAGAAAAATAATTCCAAAGGCCAATATAGTTTTTAACATTATAATCATAAAGCCCAGGAGTTATATCCAAGTTGCTCGACATGTTTCCCATGAAGTGCAATGTAGTCTCTTCTTTTGAAGGACTAATGTTTCTTTTACTTTTCTCTTTTTTTTTTTCTTGGTGCACGTGACTATTAATTATTAAAACAAAAGCGAAACAGAAAAGAAGTCTAAGCTTCACTACACATGAAGAGGTATCACGTCCGTTATTTTCAATGCGTTGATTTTTAAACTAACAGACCAAAATTTATTGTAAAGAGGAATGGATAATGGGGCAGGGCTGCATTGTAGTAAGGTGCAGTGCCTCATCTTTAATGCATGGTGGGGCCCACCTTTTCAAAATCTTATCACTTCATCAGTCCTAATACCCTTAATAATAATGATCAGCCTATAAAGTATTATTCAAATATGTAAGATGGCCACCATTTCTTCTTCTTTTTTTTTTTTTTTTTTACCGGTAATGCAAAAATATATTAAGAGTTGATGGGTCAGGCCCAAATGACTCAGTCCACAATGACGGGCTAGGCCCAAACCACAATGACGGATCAGGTCCAAGAGATTCAGTTCACGATGTTGGGTCAGGTCTAAGTGACCCGAGGCCGTGTTGAGCCCAGGTCCAGATCCACTCGTCATGGATCGGGTCCGGGTCCGAACCCACGAAGTACAAAGTCAGTGTGTCGTTACCTTTCACCTGCTTTTACCAAGTCTTGCAGAGGAGATCCTACCTACCTCGTCTGTTGAGGGCGGTTCGGAGACTCCGCCGAAGGGAAGCGTCCGCTGCTGAAGAGTCGTCCCCATCTGTTAGGGGACGACTATAAAACACAGAGCCCCTCCAGCATTGAGGGGCAAGCTATTGTAATTAACCTTTATCATCATCTTCTTGTATTCTCAGTAATCGCTACATATTTGAGAAGTAAAATCATCATTTTAAAGTGGACGTAGGTCACACTGACCGAACCACTATAAACTCCCTCTCTTATTCTCTCTCTATTTTTCACATTAATTACCTTATACTTGACCGGTGGTGCCCGAAATCCATTTTTGGCATCATCAGTTTGGCGCCGTCTGTGGGAATGTCAAAATTCTCACTTCATTTTCGAAAGCTATGGTGACCACCACCAGATCGACAAGGCGACAAGAGAACAATTCCAGGCGAGAAGAAGAGGACAATCCTCCACCAAATAATCCTCCTCCAAATGCTACCACTCCAGATCCCACGCCCCAACAGATGTTGGCGACAATGCAGCAGTTGGTAGCCCAAAACCAGCAGATCTTACAACTCATGCTTGCAGGCCAAGGAGGAGTGCAAGCTGGAGGAGCACAATAAGGAGGGCCTCGTCAGGGGAGCTCCTCGGA
This sequence comes from Camphora micrantha, assembly GCA_003546025.1. NCBI lineage: Eukaryota > Viridiplantae > Streptophyta > Magnoliopsida > Laurales > Lauraceae > Camphora > Camphora micrantha. Next base: position 45,254,226 of record QPKB01000001.1, read on the forward strand.
GGGGAGCGCCTCGCCAGGGTGACCATCCACATGGTGCCCAGGGGCTGGGCGCCCATCCCCATGGCACCCAGGGCCTAGGCGCCCATCAACATGGCGCCCAGGGCCTGGGCGCCCATCCCCCTGGCGCTGGCGCCCAGGGATTTCCTCATAACCCCCCTCTCGGAGTGCTATTTGTTGACCCTCAAGGTCATACCCATCACGGAGTCCCTCTACCCCAAGGTGGAGCCCATGTTGGAGAACCCCCACCTCCAGGAGGAGCAAATCATAGCGGTCTTCCACCTCCTCTCTCTGTTTCTAATAGAGAGGAACCTCATTTCCAAGAGGAGGAGGACGAAAATCAAAGCGTGGAAGTGGGGAGTCACTTCTACGATTGATCCAGGGAGCCGGGTAATCAATGGGAGGAAAAGATTAAAGAAATGCAGAATCAGATTGGCAATGTCTTCAATGCCATGAAGGCACAAGTACCAGAAACAATCGACTACCTAGTGCAACAGACGGACACACCGTTCAAGCTCGTCGTGGCGAACTACCCACTTCCTAAAAAATTTAAAATGCCAACCATGGAGACCTTCGATGGGACGAAGGATCCACTGGATCACCTGGAAACTTACAAAACTTTAATGCAACTACATAATATCTCCGACGAGATTATGTGTAGAGCATTCCCGACCACATTGAAGGGGTCCGCACGGCAATGGTTCTCCAGTCTAGCCCCAGCCTCCATCTCCACCTTTGCAGAGCTAAGCAAATCCTTTGTGTCGCATTTCATTGGAGGACGACGCCGCCACCAGAAGCCTGCCACACACCTGCTTAGCATAAAACAGGATAAAAATGAAAGCCTCAGGAGTTACCTCACTCGTTTTAACGAGGAGGTACTCCAAGTTGAAGAACCCGATGACAAGGTCTCCATGACAGCTTTCCTGGGAGGCTTTCGCTCGTCGAGCTTCCTGTTTTCGGTGATGAAACGCCCGCCAAAGAGCTTTCCGGAGCTGCTGGCGAAAGCCCAGAAGTACATGAATACTGAAGACATCACTAGGGCGAGGCGAGGAGAGTCCTCCAGACCAGAGGGCAAGGGGAAAGAGCGAGAAAGAGACGACAGGAAGGAGAACAACAATAAGCAAAGCAGGACAGAGAGGGTACCTGTCAGAGAAAGGCTCGGTCCAGCTCCTCAGAGAGACAGACAAGCCTTCACCCCTCTCAACGCCGCTGTCGGACACATCTTGTTACAGATCCAAGATGATCCCAATGTCAAATGGCCAGGGAAGATGAAGTCTCCCCCAAACCGCAGAAATCCTTACAAATACTGTCGCTTTCATCGCGACCATGGCCATGACACCGACGACTGCTATAAACTCAAGAAGCAAATTGAGGACCTCATTCAGCGAGGTCACCTGCGCCAGTATGTAGCTGGAGGAGCCCAAGCACCATCACCACTTCGTAACAGAGAGAATCAACAGCCCTTCGGAGAAATTCAGACTATCTCCGGGGGATCAGCGGAGTCACTCTCAGCAATGAAGGCCCACGCCAAAAAGGCTAGGCACACTGATGAAGCACGTCCATCCAAAGCGCCCAGGCATGGTGACGGCGAAGTCATATCCTTCTCGGATAGGGACTTGGAAGGAATACAGCTCCCCCATGATGACCCACTGGTAATTACCTTGACAGTCGCCAATTTCCAGGTGCGCAGGATCCTAGTGGACAGTGGTAGCTCCGCTGATATTTTGTTCGCAGATGCTTACGACAAGCTGAGCCTAGGCAGGGAAAGGCTACGGCTGTCAAATCACCTTTTATTGGATTCTCAGGGGAGAAAATGTACCCCCTGGGAGCAATTGTACTGCCAGTCACAGCCAGAACAGCACCTAGAAGCTCCACAATCATGGTCAATTTCCTGGTGATAGACTGTCCATCAGCTTATAATATCATATTGGGGCGACCTGCCCTCAATACATTAAAAGCTGTCCCCTCTACCTATCATCTTATCCTCCGTTTTCCAACCTCTAATGGAGTCGGAGAGGTCAGGGGGAATCAAGTAGCCGCCAGGGAGTGCTATGTCTCCTCAATAAAGGACAAAAGGCCACAGGAAGCATTGCAGATTGAGTCCCTTGATCCAAGGGATGACGCCACCATTGAGAGAGGAGAGCCAGTGGAGAAACTCACCCCTGTAGTCTTGGACGAGGAGCATCCGGACAGGAAAGTATACCTTGGTTCTACTCTCCCAGAAGATCTTGGTCACCAACTAGTAGAGTTGCTGAGGCATAACATGGACGTCTTCGCGTGGTCTCACGCGGACTTGGAAGGAATCGACCCTAGCATCGCCACCCACCGCCTCAATATTGATACAAGTTACAAGCCCATTCGTCAGAAGCTGAGGAACGCTTCCACCGAAAGAGCTCAAGCAATGGGCGAGGAGGTGAGAAAGCTAGTTGAAAATGGGGCAATTAGAGAAGTGACATATCCTGAGTGGCTCTCCAATGTTGTGATGGTAGCCAAAGCCAATGGAAAGTGGCGCCTTTGTGTCGACTTCACCGAGCTCAACAAGGAGTGCCCAAAAGATAGCTACCCGCTACCGAGGATTGACCTGCTCATTGATGCCACGGCAGGACACGAACTGCTCACTTTCTTGGATGCATATTCTGGGTACAACCAGATCAGCATGCACCCCCCAGACCAAGAAAAAACTTCATTTATCACCCCAGGAGGAACCTACTGTTACAGAGTCATGCCCTTCAGGCTTAAAAATGCAGGGGCTACCTATCAGCGGTTGGTGAACAAAATGTTTCAATCCCAGATAGGGCGAACAATGGAGGTCTACGTGAACGACATGCTGGTAAAGAGTCTTGCTGCAGCAGATCATGTTAACCATCTCCGAGAAACTTTCAAAGTTCTCAGGTCATATAGCATGAAGTTGAACCCGGAGAAGTACGCCTTTGGCGTAGGATCAGGAAAATTTCTAGGCTTCATGGTCAATCAGAGGGGAATTGAAGCAAACCCTGATAAGATCAAAGCCGTCCTTGACATGAAGTCGCCCTCCTCCACCAAAGAGCTCCAGCGATTAAATGGAAGAATTGCAGCACTAAACAGATTCATCTCCAAGTCTGCAGACAGATGCCTGCCTTTCTTCAAAGCCCTCCGAAAAGCCTTTGAATGGGGACCAGAGGCAGAAGAGGCCTTCCAGGAACTCAAGAGTTACTTGACCACACCTCCCCTCCTCTCTCATGCTGCGCCAGGTGAAATCCTATACTTGTACCTCTCTGCTTCCTCAAGCAGCAGTCAGCTCTGTCCTCATCAGAGATCATAGTGGGACACAAAAACCCATTTATTATGTAAGCAGGGCATACAGAGGGGCAGAAATCAGGTACTCAAGGCTGGAAAAACTAGCGCTTGCCCTCATCTCGACGGCAAGACGCCTAAGGCATTATTTCCAGAGTCATACAGTTGTTGTGGTTACGGATCAACCACTGAAGGGAGTCTTGGGAAAGCCGGATGTGTTTGGAAGACTCCTCAAATGGGCAGTCGAATTGGGTGAATTTGTCGTCCAGTACAAACCGAGGGCAGCCATCAAAGCGCAAGCTCTAGCCGATTTTGTGGCTGAATTTACACATGCTGAAGGGGAGCCAAATCCGTCCGCCGAAGACATCCAGATAGGCGTCCAGGCCTCTCCCCCAGGTGCCCAAGCTCTCCCAGGTGCCCAGGTTTCTCCTCCAGGCACAAAAGCTCCCCTGGGCTCCCAGGACTCTCCCATGGGAGCCCAGGCCTCTCCCATGGGCGCCCAAAGCAGTCTGGGCTCCCAGGCCACTCCGCTGGGCGCCCAGTCCTCTTCCCCAGACACAAAGGAACCTCTTCCAGGCTCCCAGCCCCTTCCAGGCACCGAGATTTCAACACTGCCAGTATGGAAACTCTATGTTGATGGCTCTGCGACCCGTGATGGAGGCGGAGCGGGCCTCGTCTTGATCAGCCCTGATGGCACACCCCTCAAATATGCGGTAAAGTTCCACTTCACTGCTTCTAAAAATGAAACAGAGTATGAGGCTCTCCTTTCTGGCCTAAATTTGGCGCTCGAAATGAACGCCCGATGCCTCATCGCTCACAGTGACTCTCAGCTGATAGTTAATCAAATAAAGGGTGAGTTCGAGGCAAAGGAAACAAGAATGCAGGGTTATCTCAGCATAGTGAAGAAATTGATAACGAGGTTCCAGCACTTCCAAATATGTCATATCCCTCGGGAGAATAACAATGCCGCCGACGCACTTGCCAGGCTCGCCTCATCCCTAGAGGCCCCATCAGGCGAACCAGCATTCCTTGGGCACCAGTTCGAACCAAGCCAGTTGAATGAGAACACTGCAAACATCAACTGTGTTACAGCTTAAACGAACTGGATGACCCCGATAGGGGCATATCTTCAAGAGGGTACACTGCCAGAGGATCCCCTTGAGGCCAAAAAGCTAAGGATGAGAGCTTCCAAGTTCACTCTCCTGCAAGAAATCCTGTACAAGAAAGGCTACTCTTTACCATTGTTGAGGTGCCTCTCTCCTGAAGAAGCTGATTACGCCCTGAGGGAAATCCATGAAGGAATTTGTGGGAACCACTCAGGCGGACGCTCCCTTGCCCACAAAACACTTAGGCAAGGTTTCTTTTGGCCCAGCATGCTAGCAGACGCCAAGGAATTTACTAGAAAATGTGACAAGTGCCAGCGCTTCGCCACTGTACCAAGGCAGCCCCCGAAGGAACTCACAACTATCATGAGCCCATGGCATTTCTCCAAATGGGGAATTGACATCCTAGGCCCCCTTCCTTTGGGTAAATGACAATGCAAGTTCGTAGTGGTCGCCATCGACTATTTTACAAAATGGGCAGAGGCAGAACCCTTGGCGAGGATCAAAGACTCCAAAGTAAAAAACTTTGTCTGGAAAAACATTGTCTGCCGCTTTGGGATCCCTCACTCCATTGTCAGTGACAATGGGAAGGCAGTTCGACAATAAACTCTTCAATTCATTCTGTTCCGACCTTCAGATAAAGCAGCCTCACTCTAGCCCGGCGCATCCACAGGCAAACGGACAAGCAGAGGTCATGGTGAGAACGGTCCTTCGTAACATAAAAACAAGGCTCGAAAGAGCGAAGGGTCTTTGGGTCGACGAGCTTCAGGGAGTATTGTGGGCCTATCGGACTACGCCAAGAGCTCCTACTGGGGAAACCCCTTTCTCCCTCGCTTTTGGGACCGAGGCAGTCATCCCTGTTGAGATAGGGGTCCATTCTCTCAGGGTCCAGCACCACGACCCCAGCATCAATAAAGAAGGACTTCACATCAACCTCGATTTGATGGAAGAAACAAGGGAGCTGGCCAACGTCCGCAATGCAGAGTACAAATGGAGGATGGCGAAATACTATAACTCAAAAGTGAAGCCCCGTTCTTTCCAGCCAGGAGATTTAGTCCTTAAGAAGGTAATCCTCGCCACGAAGGATTCTCGCGAAGGCAAACTTGGACCAAATTGGGAAGGTCCATACCTCATAATAGAGGTGGTAAGACCGGGTACTTACAAAATCCAGAATTCTGAAGGGAAAGCCCTACCTCATCCGTGGAATGCGGAACACCTGAAGAGGTACTACCAATAACACTTGAAGAGGAAAGAAGCAATTAGAATAAGGAATTTAATTTTTAAATTTTCAGCATTTTTGCAAAATGTTCTGTAATAGTCATCAAATAAATAAAGACTTTATTTTATTCCAACAGTTAGGCCATAAAATTGCCTTCAAAAAAAAAAAAAAAAAAAAATCTCCTCTATCCTACTCACTCTCACTGCTTTCCTCCTCGTCCTCATCATCCTCATCACCGTCCTCCGCGTCATCAGAACCTCCATCATCCCCATCAGGCGCCTCGGTTGGCACAAAGCCTGAAAAGTCGAGGTCAGGGAAAGCAGCAGAAATCTTCCCTCGGAGCTCCTCGTAGCCATCAATGAAGGCATCAGCAAGGCCATCCGATAGCTCCTTCTCGGCCTGAGAAGCTTTGTCATGCACGGCCTTTATCTCTGCCGCCAAAACACTCTCCCTGAGCGATGCCCTCTCGCGGGTCTGTCCGAGCTCAGCCTCACTGAGCGAAGCCCTCTCGCGGGCCTTCTCAAGCTCAGCCTCGCTAAGCGAAGCCCTCTCGCGGGCCTTCTCCAGCTCAGCCTCTGCCCGGGTCGCCCTCTCACAGGCCGCCTGATGGACCCGATTCCTTCCCTCTCTCCCACTGCCTCCGCCCCGGGTCTTTCGGGGTGCGGCGGAGGGGAGGAGAAGAAAAAAGGTAAAGGGTTTCAACATCTTTTTTTTTTGTACGGGTATGCCAATTTCACTTTTCTACTTGGAATTTAGAAACGGTGATCAGAAGATCCACCTTCACAAGTAGAAAGGGGAAATGAAACTTTTTCTAGTTTTCCATTGCACACATATTTTAAGAAAAAGAGACAGGGTTTTTTTTGAATGCCGTGAAAGGCGATTTCATTTGTTGCCGTGAAAGGCGATTTTGCCGTAAAAGGCGATTTACAAGTCTCATCCATTATGAAAGACAAGAATTGTGATTTTTGTCTCTAAAAGAAAAATAAAGTACAATAGAAATCAAGAAAAGGAATCTGACTTCTCATTCGATTGTGGGGACACGTTCAGATCGACGGTCGCGAGTCATGTATGGGCTCCTCCATCGTCCATGCAGATGAGAACACGATGCTTGGATTCTTGGCTCGGCTTTCTAACCTCAGATTTTTAAAGGACAAAGACCAAGAGAAGGTCTTATATCCGATAAAAAGCTAAGTACACGGGCTGAAAAGCCACGTTTTAGCCATGTTGGTAGAAGAAGGGAGGTCCTTGGGGGGGTGGCCCCCCAAGGGTGCTTCAATCACCTTGTAGTTGCTCTTGCAGCAGAGTTTCTTTTCTTCAAATTGGCAGAGGTTCTTCTGATTTCTCTGGATTTTCCGGGATTTTCCGAGCAATTTTTCTCTGGGCCTTCTCCTTGGAAAAACCCTCCTATTTATAGGCTTTTGGTGGCCATTAGGAGGGTTTATGAGCATTTAATACATTAATGCTCATAATGGGAGGAGTTACAAGTTTTAAATGATTTGTTTTGTAACTCCTTTTTTCCTTGAATTTGATTGGTCGATGGAGATTAATGAGCCTTTGATTGCATTTAATCTCCATCATGGGAGGAGTTTCGTGGCTTTAATGCCATAAATCATTGGATTTGTAACTCCCATTTTGCTTGCTTTTGATTGGGCCGTTCAAAAATAATGAGTTAATGACCGCATTTAACTTGTCATAAAATGGGTCATTTATTCTCATTAATTGGCCGCCAAGTCGCTTGAAGAGTCGCGGGCCGCGCAGTGTCTTTTGGAATTCTTCTCGCGATGATCGCCGATGGATCCACACATTGTTTGATGTCGGATGGCGATGAAATTTCAGACATTGATTGATCTCAATGTGCCGGCAACATCCGTCCTGTCGATTTCACGATCGGGCGGGCAGAAAGTGTACTTTCTTTGACGATTTCGAGGCGTCGAAATGATCATCCAATGATTTCGGCGGTGAATCCGTGATTTTAATAAAGATTGACGGATTTCATGCACGAAAAATCAGATTTTGGAAAAATCACAGGGCCAATCAACTCGGATCGCGAAACGGACCCGAAAAAGTGGGTTTCCGGCGACTTTTGGGTCGCCGGAAATTCCATGGCCGCCGGCGACCATGGGGCTGGCGACCATGGGCCATGGTTCCGGGGTGCTCCGCTGCCGATGGGCTTGTTTTTTGCTTCCCGAGAGTTGATGAAGGGTCAAACGTCGTCCGTTTGACTTGAAATTTGGCAGGGGGCCTTTTGGAGGTATTTTGAGACCATCCGTAGGCTCTGATCGAAGTTTTGAAGTCTTCGACATTGTCGCTGCCGGGAGCTCTTGTCTGCCTGTCGGAGGAGTGAAGTTAGGCCAAATGATGTCGAAATGGCCCGAAACTTCATGTGTACCCCTCTTTTGGCTGCTTTGAAGGATCTTGCAGTTTTTGTTTGATTCTGACAAGATCTGGTGCTTGAAGTGGCGCCTTCCTATTTATGGCAGGATGTGGCTCCATGTAGCTTTTGGTGTTGAAGGGACATAGTGACATTTTTGGTGTCAACAAATGCCCCCTCGAGGTACAGCGATGAGGTGCGCAGCTGTAGCAGTCGGTGTGCCTCGAAGAGAATTTGAAGGAGATCTTCTTGCTTGACCAAGAGTCTTGAGCATTTTTCTTTTGATGGAGTTGCTTTTTCGAGCTTCCGAGGGATTTCGTGGTAATGAGAGGGGTCATGTACCGTCTCAAGGCATGGATTTTGAAATGACATTTGGGTGTGGGTTTTGGGTTTTCCCTTTTAACCTTGTGAACCTAAAGGCTTTATGTGGCACATTAGGCGGTTAAGAAGGTTTTTTGGTTTTTGACCTTGTGACCTAACAGGCTGTATGTGGCGAGTTAGGGGGTCGGGATTTTGGTTTTTGGTTTCGGCCTTGTGACCTAACAAGCTGTATGTGGCAAGTTAGGGGACCATAGTTTGGTTTTTGGTCACTCTTTGGGACAATTTTGGATCCATGGGAGTGGTTTGGTTTTTTGTGGAATGTCAATTTCAAGATTGTGGCTTGATTTGGTGCATGGGGTTGGATGGTTGGGTTTCTTTTGGAAGCTTATGAAGCTTTTGACTTTTTTGTATGGTCCAATCAACTCAAGAGAGGCATGGAACCATTTTTGTATGCTCTTGGTAAGAGAAATTTTGACTAAAAGCCACTTTTAGTGCCTAGGTGGTCAAACCTGGCTCATATGGGCTAACCCATGGGACCTTAAGCTTTTAAGAATGGCTTAGATCTCATGTGGTGTCATTTTGTAAAGAATATCTAAAAATATCCCTTTTGTGTAGAGAATATCTAAAAATATCCTTACTTGGAGAGAATCTCTCAAGTTTCCTTGATTTTGGGAGAGATTTTCTCAAAGTATCTTTCTTTGGGAGAAAGTTTCTCAAATCCCCTTTCTTTTTGGAGAGAATTTCTCAAGAACTCCTCTTTAGGAGAGAATATCTCAAATCTCCTTCTCTTTTGGAAGTTTGCTAATTTTTAGCACTTACCTCCTTGCTTTTCTCCTCCTTTCCTCTTTTGGTTTGCTTTCTCTATAAAAGCAATGGAGATGGGTTTTCTTTCTCTTGTTGCTTTCTTTTTGCAAAAACCTTCAAGAGTGCTCCAGGAATTTCTCAAGGATCTTCAAGTTCCTTCTTCTTCTTCTCCATGGCTTCAAGTAGGTCTTCTTTTTCCAAGAAAACCCCATGTAGATGTAGAAAAGTTCCTTTTCTTCTTTTTTTTTTTCTTCTTTTCTTTTCTTTTCTCTCTTTTTTTTTTCACGTGTTTTCTCTTTTTTTTTGTTTTTTTTTTTTCACGTGTTTTCTTTTTTTCTTTTTTTTTTTTTTTTTTTTTTTTTCACGTGCTTTCTTTCTTTTTTTTTTTTTTTGCACGTTTTGCCCCCCCTTTTTTTTTGCCTTCTTTTTTTTTTGAAGAGGTTTTTTTTTGCTCACTATGATATGAGGTTTATGCAATTCAAGATGATCATGCATTTTTTTTTTTTTTTTTTTTTTATTTAAAATGCATCAAGATCAAAGGCTAGAATTTCTAGGTCAAGTCAACATGGATTTTGACTTAGACAAAGTTTGATTGGTTTTGACCAAATTGGGTTGGAATTGGTCAAACTTTTGTCAAAGTTTTCCTAGCATCTAATGCATGATGATTTTATGCATGATTTTTAGTAAATGGAATTGGGAGCATGATGATGCATACCTCGAATTTTCTTACAAGTCTTGGGATTTTTGGAGCTTGCAGCAATGTTGAGCCCACTTCTCCAATCTCGCAGAATTTCGAGGAGCTTTGCAAGTTTTGGGATTTTGAGCTCGCAGCAATGTTGAGCTCTTTTCTTGTCTTACGGAAATTTGAGAAGAAATGCTTGATCTCGCAGCAATGTTTGAATTCAAGTCTTCTTCGAGAACCCTTCACTGATTATGAGCTCGCAGCAATGTTGAGCTCATCTTCAAGCTTCCTTTCTTTTTGGGGTGCCTCCCTTTTCTTCGAAATTGCCCCGGAACCATGCCAAAATTTCGCTAGGATTTTTTTTTTATAGCAAAATTCTGTCATTTGGTGTTTGATTTCTTCCTTTCTGACTTTTGCAGGTGGTTCCTCCAGAACAAACAAGGGTAAGGGCCTTGTTACTGATGCACCTCGCCGATCTGCCAGATCTTCCAATGCGGCCGTTCAACAGGCGTGGGAAGAGGTTGGCGGGAATCTCCGAAGAAAGACACGGGAGCATGAGCGATGGCAACTTCTTTGGGAGGAATTCCCCCGTGTTGAAGATGGATCGCGGTTATCTGCCGCATCTTATGGCAGCATCTTAAAGAAGCGTGGCCTGGAAGCTTAGGAGGCTGAGGCCAAGAGTCTGCTCGAGGACCTTAGTCTTTGGTTGAAGACTATGATGGACTGAGCTTTTGACAAACTTTCTTCTTTCTTTTTTTTTGGTACCTCCATGTATAAACATTTTGGCACTCTATATTTTGTATCCCCTTGTTCTACTTAAATTCTTTTTGTTGAAAATAAGCAAAAGTTGAATGGGAATGTTTGTTTGAAAATCTTGATCAAAAGGTTATCATTTTGTGAAAATCTTTTGTCAAAAGTGTTGTTTTGGCATGAAAGCCGGATTTTGTGGCACAAAGCCTGGTTTTTGATGGCTTGAAAACCGAAAATTTTGAGGTGGCATGAAAGCCGATTTTGGTGGCGTGAAAGCCAAATTTTGGTGGCGTGAAAGCCGATTTTTGGCATGAGAG
>QPKB01000001.1:45265243-45366655 GCA_003546025.1 Camphora micrantha
TTTTTTTTTTTTGGTGGACTCATCAAAGAGAGCGAATGGTCCGTTCCCCGTCTGAACAGGGGCTCAAACAATTTCTGCGAGCCCTAAGTCAGAAAGGAAAAGAAAACCAAAATTTCTCAAATTTGGGTCCAAAAGAAAGAAGTTTTTTTTTTTTAAAATCTGACAAGTTTGAAATCAGATTTTTTTTTTTTGGTGGACTCATCAAAGAGAGCGAATGGTCCGTTCCCCGTCTGAACAGGGGCTCAAACAATTTCTGCGAGCCCTAAGTCAGAAAGGAAAAGAAAACCAAAATTTCTCAAATTTGGGTCCAAAAGAAAGAAGTTTTTTTTTTTTTTAAAATCTGAAAAGTTTGATTTTTGATGGACTCATCAAAGAGAGCGAATGGTCCGTTTCCCCGTCTGAACAGGGGCTCAAACAAATTTCTCCGAGCCCTAAGTCAGAAAGGAAAAGAAAACCAAAATTTCTCAAATTTGGGTCCAAAAGAAAGAAGTTTTTTTTTTTGAAAATCTGACAAGTTTGAAATCAGATTTTTTTTTTGATGGACTCATCAAGAGAGCGAATGGTGTTCCCCGTCTGAACAGGGGCTCAAACAATTTCTGCGAGCCCTAAGTCAGAAAGGAAAAGAAAACCAAAATTTCTCAAATTTGGGTCCAAAAGAAAGAAGTTTTTTTTTTTGAAAATCTGACAAGTTTGAAATCAGATTTTTTTTTTTTTTTTTTGATGGACTCATCAAAGAGAGCGAATGGTCCGTTCCCCGTCTGAACAGGGGCTCAAACAATTTCTGCGAGCCCTAAGTCAGAAAGGAAAAGAAAACCAAAATTTCTCAAATTTGGGTCCAAAAGAAAGAAGTTTTTTTTTCATTTGAGAAATCTGACAGGGCTCAAACAATTTCTGAGCCCTAATCAGAAAAACCAAAATTTCTCAAATTTGGGTTTTTTTTTTTGAAAATCTTACAAGTTTGAAATCAGATTTTTTTTTTTTTTTTGATGGACTCATCAAAGAGAGCGAATGGTCCGTTCCCCGTCTGAACAGGGGCTCAAACAATTTCTGCGAGCCCTAAGTCAGAAAGGAAAAGAAAACCAAAATTTCTCAAATTTGGGTCAAAAGAAAGAAGTTTTTTTTTTTTGAAAAAGAAAGAAGATTTTTTTTTTTTTTTTTTTTTTTTTGAAAATCTGACAAGTTTGAAATCAGAGTTTTTTTTTTTTCTGATGGACTCATCAAAGAGAGCGAATGGTGTTCCCCGTCTGAACAGGGGCTCAAACAATTTCTGCGAGCCCTAAGTCAGAAAGGAAAAGAAAACCAAAATTTCTCAAATTTGGGTCCAAAAGAAAGAAGTTTTTTTTTTTGAAAATCTGACAAGTTTGAAATCAGATTTTTTTTTCTCGAACCCATCAAAGAGAGCAAACGGTCCCCTTCCCAATCTGAAAACGTGCTCAAACATTTCTGCGGGCACTGAGTCCAAAAGGGAGGAGATCGAGATTTCTCAGATCTGAATTCAAAGAACAAGAGAAGATTTTTTTTTCGAGAAGGAGAAAGATTGGAAATAGACTTAAAGAAAGAAATTTCCAAAAACAAAAATCCCATCTCATGTTTTTTTTTTTATGCAAGATTCAACATTGGCCACCAACTAGAAAGGTGCCAAAGAATCTAAGTTCATGTTCTCAAATGAACGTGTCCCACCGGGTGTGCCAGCGTGATGGACCCGATTCCTTCCCTCTCTCCCGCTGCCTCCGCCCCGGGTCTTTTGGGGTGCGGCGGTGGGGAGGAGAAGAAAAAGGTAAAGGGTTTCAACATCTTTTTTTTTTGTACGGGTATGCCAATTTCACTTTTCTACTTGGAATTTAGAAACAGTGATCAGAAGATCCACCTTCACAAGTAGAAAGGGGAAATGAAACTTTTTCTAGTTTTCCATTGCACACATATTTTAAGAAAAGAGACAGGGTTTTTTTGAATGCCGTGAAAGGCGATTTCATTTGTTGCCGTGAAAGGCGATTTTGCCGTAAAAGGCGATTTACAAGTCTCATCCATTATGAAAGACAAGAATTGTGATTTTTGTCTCTAAAAGAAAAATAAAGTACAATAGAAATCAAGAAAAGGAATCTGACTTCTCATTCGATTGTGGGGACACGTTCAGATCGACGGTCGCGAGTCATGTATGGGCTCCTCCATCGTCCATGCAGATGAGAACACGATGCTTGGATTCTTGGCTCGGCTTCCTAACCTCAGATTTTTAAAGGACAAAGACCAAGAGAAGGTCTTATATCCGATAAAAAGCTAAAGTAAACGGGCTGAAAAGCCACGTTTTAGCCATGTTGGGTAGAAGAAGGGAGGTCCTTGGGGGGGGTGGCCCCCCAAGGGTGCTTCAATCACCTTGTAGTTGCTCTTGCAGCAGAGTTTCTTTTCTTCAAATTGGCAGAGGTTCTTCTGATTTCTCTGGATTTTCCGGGATTTTCCGAGCAATTTTTTCTCTGGGCCTTCTCCTTGGAAAAGCCCTCCTATTTATAGGCTTTTGGTGGCCATTAGGAGGGTTTATGAGCATTTAATACATTAATGCTCATAGTGGGAGGAGTTACAAGTTTTAAATGATTTGTTTTGTAACTCCTTTTTCCTTGAATTTGATTGGTCGATGGAGATTAATGAGCCTTTGATTGCATTTAATCTCCATCATGGGAGGAGTTTCGTGGCTTTAATGCCATAAATCATTGGATTTGTAACTCCCATTTGCTTGCTTTTGATTGGGCCGTTCAAAATAATGAGTTAATGACCGCATTAACTTGTCATAAAATGGGTCATTTATTCTCATTAATTGGCCGCCAAGTCGCTTGAAGAGTCGCGGGCCGCGCAGTGTCTTTTGGAATTCTTCTCGCGATGATCGCCGATGGATCCACACATTGTTTGATGTCGGATGGCGATGAAATTTCAGACATTGATTGATCTCAATGTGCCGGCAACATCCGTCCTGTCGATTTCACGATCGGGCGGGCAGAAAGTGTACTTTCTTTGACGATTTCGAGGCGTCGAATGATCATCCAATGATTTCGGCGGTGAATCCGTGATTTTAATAAAGATTGACGGATTTCATGCACGAAAAATCAGATTTTGGAAAAATCACAGGGGCCAATCAACTCGGATCGCGAAACGGACCCGAAAAAGTGGGTTTCCGGCGACTTTTGGGTCGCCGGAAATTCCATGGTCGCCGGCGACCATGGGGCTGGCGACCATGGGCCATGGTCGCCGGCGACCATGGGCCAAGGTCGCCGGCGACCATGGGCCTTGGGCCCATTTTTTGGCCGCCTTCCGGTCGCCGTATCTTCGCCGTTTTTCGCTCTTTTTTATGCTTTTTCTTCCTGTATTTTTTCTTGACATTTCCCCTCATTTATTGGCCTGTTTTCCTTGGAGAAATCCCGTCGAGAAGCCACGGAAATCGGAGCACAAAGTTTCCTATTTTTCTGGAAAGCCGAAGACTTTGTTGTGCGGTTTTGCCGATTTTTTGTCAAGCGTTGAAACTAGGCCAAACGATGTCCGAATGACCTGAAATTCGACGTGGAGCTTCTTGAGCATTAGATAGGACCAACCATAGGCTTTGGTTTGAGTTTTGAAGCCGTTTGGAGTCCCGCAAATGCTTGCCTTGATTTCGCCATGAGAGAAATGCCGAGCTTTGACTTGTGGTCAACCGATGTCCGATTGACCTGAAATTTGACAGGGAGCCTCCTGAGTAGTAAGTAGGACCAACCATGGGCTTTAGTTTGGGTTTTGAAGCCTTTTGGGGTCCCGCAAACGCTCGCCTTGATTTCATCTCGAGGAAAGTGCCGAGCTTCGAAACTAGGTCAAACGATGTCCGTTTGACCTAAAATTTGACAGGGGACCTATTGGAGTCATTTTGAGATGATCCATTAGCTCCAATTTGAATGCCATGATTCCGGGGTGCTCCGCTGCCGATGGGCTTGTTTTTTGCTTCCCGAGAGTTGATGAAGGGTCAAACGTCGTCCGTTTGACTTGAAATTTGGCAGGGGGCCTTTTGGAGGTATTTTGAGACCATCCGTAGGCTCTGATCGAAGTTTTGAAGTCTTCGACATTGTCGCTGCCGGGAGCTCTTGTCTGCCTGTCGGAGGAGTGAAGTTAGGCAAATGATGTCGAAATGGCCCGAAACTTCATGTGTACCCCTCTTTTGGCTGCTTTGAAGGATCTTGCAGTTTTTGTTTGATTCTGACAAGATCTGGTGCTTGAAGTGGCGCCTTCCTATTTATGGCAGGATGTGGCTCCATGTAGCTTTTGGTGTTGAAGGGACATAGTGACATTTTTGGTGTCAACAACCCCCAAATCTTTGTCAGGACAAGCCCTCACAGCCTGCAGCTTCCATTCCTGACTCATTGAAAGCACTGGCGCCTCTGCAAAAGAGCAATGGGTAAGCATATAAAAAATTAGTGATAAAAAGAAGGAGCAGCAAATTAAGGACTTACCCAGTCTCTTGGCATCACTCCATCGTGTGGGCACCAAGGCTCGCTCTGTCTCAGAAGCCCACTCTCCACCAACAAAGAAGAAGTGAGATTTCCAATTATGGCAGTTGGAACGAAGACCAGTAAGCAGCTTGCCTCCCCTAGAGGAAAGATAATACCATCCCCTATTGGGGGCTGGAGACTCAGTCAAGCTGTAGGCAGCATGGAACTCTACAAGTGATGCATCCTCGTTGTGAACCCTCCTCCATAGCGTAAGAAAGCCCAGCAGAACCCTCCAACCATTCGGTGCTACCCCCCCCCCCCCGGGGTCAATGAAAAGTAACGGAGAATGCTGCAGATGGGGGAAGGCATGGGGAACCTCAACCCAGCTTCGAGCATCTCCTCATAAATGGGAAGGTCGCCCGAGGAGTCGTCACAAGCGGGCTCGTCCGGTTCAGCCCGGCGGCACAAAACGGTGGGAGGAATATTATAAGAAGAAACCATCTTCAAGATATCACTGTTAGAGTTGAACACACTGAAAATGGTGCTTACCTTCGACGCGCCGTCGCCGACAACCACTTTTCCTCGGTATCTCTTGCAATGACAACGCGCAGCGCCAACACCACTACCCTCTTTGCCCGCACCGCCATCGCCCGTCGCGACCATGCTCAAGGGGGCGCCCAAGGGGGCGCGGGCTGCAACACCAGCACCAGCAGGCGCGCAGGGGAACCCCGATCTCTCCCCGTCTGTCGCAGCAACGGCGACAGCGGGGGCGCCCCAGGCGTCCAACGCTGCAGTGGCAGCAGCAGGGGCGCCCCCGCCCTTCCTCCACGCCATCCAACGCTGCAGGGGCAGCAGCAGCAAGGGCGCCCCAGGCGGGGGCGCCCTGCCCTTCATCGCCGCCGTCCAACGCAGCAGGGGCAGCAGCCAGGGCGCCCCGGGTGGGGGCGCCCCGCCCATCCTCCACATCAGCAGCGACGGGCGCCGCAGGGCGCCCGTCCAGCGCCATAGCGACAGGGGCGCCCCCGCCTGGGGCGCGGAGTCCAGCGCTCAACAGCGCCTCAGCAGCCGCCTGGGGGCGCCCCGCCCAACATCCGTCTCCTGGCGCCCCGCCCTTCCTCCATGCAGGTACCAACAACAACAGGGGCGCCCCAGGCGGGGGCGCCCCGCCCAATGTCCGCCTCCCCGGCGGCAGCAACAGGCGTCGCGCCAGGGGCGCCCAAGGTAGGCCCCCTGGCGCCCATTTCCGCCGCTGCAGCGACTGGCGCAGCTCCAGGGGCGCCCAAGGCAGCGCCCCCTTCGCCGCCGGCGCCCACTTCCCCGGCGGCAGCGCTCCGTCCACCCTCTTCCATGGCCAGCCCATCCCTTCCATTACTCACCTCCTCTACTCGATCCGGAATCTCCATGGGTTTTTTCTTGACACAAGAAGAAGAAGAAAAAAGCAAGAACAGTAGCAGCCTCTTTTTTCTTCTTTCTTTGAGCAAGGAGAAGAGGCAAGAACCCTCTTTTATAGCCCTCATTTTAAGGTTTTACAAGTGGAGAAAAGAATCCTAAACTACAAAGACTCTGCTGTACAAATCAAGAGGGGAAAGAGTCTGAGCATAAAGCAACGGATAGAGTTTGAGAAGGCCAGGAGTCCTTTAAATGAAGAAAAGCTTGATATTTAAAAATGCCTCGCTTTCAAAACTTCTTTTGGCGCGAGACATTGAGGGGCAAATGATGGGTCAGGCCCAAATGACTCAGTCCACAATGACGGACTAGGCCCAAACCATAATGACGGATCAAGTCCAAGAGATTCAGTTCACGATGTTGGATCAGGTCTGAGTGACCCGAGGCCGTGTTGAGCCCAGGTCCAGATCCACTCGTCATGGGTCGGGTGCGGGTCCGAACCCACGAAGTACAAAGTCAGCGTGTCGTTCCCTTTCACCTGCTTTTACCAAGTCTTGCGGAGGAGATCCTACCTACCTCGTCTGTTGAGGGCGGTTCGGAGACTCCGCCGAAGGGAAGCGTCCGCTGCTGAAGAGTCGTCCCCATCTGTTAGGGGACGACTATAAAACACAGAGCCCCTCCAGCACTGAGGGGCAAGCTATTGCTATTAACCTTTATCATCATCTTCTTGTATTCTCAGTAATCGCTACATATTTGAGAAGTAAAATCATCATTTTAAAGTGGACGTAGGTCACACTGACCGAACCACTATAAACTCCCTCTCTTATTCTCTCTCTCTATTTTTCACATTAATTACCTTATACTTGACCGGTGGTGCCCGAAATCCATTTTTGGCATCATCAAGAGTAAAGAAAACTTAGACTAGAGAAAGGAAGAATAGGAAAAACCATGCTTAGGTATAAGAGACATATACCCAAATATCAGAAACAACTACATAAGAGAAGTCTCCAATGTCAAAATCCTTACTGGCCAAAGCATCTGCCATAAAATTAGCTGAACAATTCACATAAGAAAAGGTCACAAGAATGGAGGAAGAAAGAGATTTTATCTCATTCAAGATAAACTGAAATCTCCATGGATCCTTTTTAGAATCAACCCATGAAATGGCGTTGAGGGAATCACTTTCCAAAATTAAATCTTCCAAGAATCTTCCATAATATGAGCAAAGAGCTTCTAAAATAGCTAGAATCTCAACTTCATCGGAACCCTCCTCTCCAACATGTTTGGAGAACATGAATAAGACCTACCCCTTAAAGTTATGAAGAACTCCTACAATGCCAATTGAACCTGGTTTACCTCTCGCTGCACCATCAACATTGAACTTTAAGGAACCAATAGGAGAGGGGTTCCAAGAAACTACGACCTTTTCCTTAGATGGACCAAACATCATGCAAGCTTAAATATGTAAGATGGCCACCATTAGATAAGACTCTATCTAAAACAGGTGATGAACTTGCCTTATTTTTCTCTTTTTTGGATAGAAATGGAGGGAGTCACTCATGTATGATCAATCTAATGGTTGGCCCACTAAATGTTTCTTCACAAACTTAGATACAAGGAATATTATGGGTCCAAGGGCTGATGATTGTCTCGGATTTTATAAAGTTGGCCCACCATGCATTGAAGATAGGGCACTGCACCATATTACAATGTAGCAGTGCTGCATTGCAGCCCTGCCATAGATAATGTATCCCCCTCGATGCAAACTAACACACACAGATCAATGGATAATGTATTCACGTCAATGCAAATTGCAAAGTTAAGCAACACACAAAAAAAAAAAAAGGCCATCCCAAATATTGACGAGGCTCAATATTATTTAAGTTGACATGAGTTCAAGCTACAAGATATGTGCAACAATAGCTTCTTTCAAACAATTTCCATATCATTGGTGGGTTTTTCTTTTTTTTTTTTTTTTTAAGGGGATTTTACAGGAAAAATCCTGAAATTTGGTCATTCCTCGTGAAGGGTCCTCGAAGATTGTGCAGCACAAGTTTGTTCTTCCCACCATTTTTTATACTTTTTTTCTGAGCAACAATAGCGTCTCTTAGAAAAATTTGGAGGGACGCTAGTGTCACTCCTCATGTATCGGTGGAAAGGCTGCGAATACAAGTTTTTCGTAGTTCATATTGGTGGAAAAGCTGCTAATTTGATTGAAAAGATGCGAATACAAGTTTTTCGTTGTTCATATCGGTGGAAAAAAAGCTGCAAATAAAAGTTTTATGTCGTTCATATTGGTGGAAAAGCTCCGAATACAAGAGTTTTCTGGCGTTCATATTAGTGGAAAAAGCTGCGTATACTACAAATTTTCCACTGTTCATGAGGGCGGAAAAGCTGTTGATACAAGTTTTTGCCTCTTCATAAGGGCGGAAAAGTTGCGTCCAAACCTGCAAATACAGATTTACCATGTCGAGCAACCTTTCTCTTTCGTTTTCTCATGGATGGGTTCATGGGTTGAGGGTAGAGCACCTCTACATAATAATGTACCAATATAAGATTGTTATCGGAACCATTCTTCCATGTTATGTCTACCATTTTTTTTTCTTTCCACGTCTCTTTCACTTTTCAAAATAAATCTTGAGTTAATGAAAAACGAAAGAAAGAAATAGTATGTCGGTCAATAGTAATCTTTTTATAAAGCTTGTGATACTGTTTTCCTAAGATGATTGGGAGAAAATGGAGTGGGGTAGATAGAGAAATAGGTGGGAGAAGGGGAAAAAAATAAGAGGAAGAAGTGTGTTTTGTGAAAACCGTGTAGCGTCGGTCCTATCAGACACGAATGACGCTAGGAGCAACTCTAGCGTCGCTCCCCTCAGCATTAAAACAAAATGGAAGAGGTCCTGACGGACCCCGTTTGTGCTACGCAATATTCGGGGACCCTTCGCGAGGAATTGCCAAATTTCGGGACTTTTCCTGTAAAATCCTCGCTTTTTTTTTTTAAGAATAGCTAAAAACCATGCTTATTCCAATCAAGATTAGGTTGAGCCTATTTTTTTAAGATTTCTCTTTGAGGATTTTACGGGAAAAATCCTGAAATTTGGTCATTTTTTACGAAGGGTCCCTGCAAATTGTACAACACGAATGGGGTCCTTCAAGCCTTGTTTTTTTTTTTTTTTTTTTTTTTTTTTCGACTTTGAAAGGAGCGACATTGTCAATGCATCTCCTAATGTCTTCTGCTTTCTCTCCTCCTCCTATTTCTCCATCTCCCCACTCCATCTTTAATGGCTGGCATTTGGCCACAGCACAAAATAAATGTTAACCAAACTAAAAAATGCATCATTGTTTCGCTTGTTATAGTGTAGATGCATGTATTTGGCTACATACAAATTCTTTGTAAAATGGAAAATTAAACAATTTTTAGAAATAGATTGGGGTTACATCTCCTATGTTGTAGATGCCAACGAGACCTTGACTTTGCTATGTTTTATAAAGTATTAGCTACATACAACTTCACTGTCATGGACAGGATTCGGCGTGGTCACCAAGTTTACCAAAAGGTGTTTGCCTCTTGCCACTTAATGTCTCTGATTTCATATTGATACCCTGTTGGTGTGGCATATACAGAGGAGGAGACAAAGGCTATAGCTGCTGAGACTGAGGTGGTTGACAGGCCTAATGATGAAGGTGAGATATTAACTCGTCATGGTAAGCTAAGTGACAGTTTTCCACAGCCATACCAAATGAACAAGTAGCACGCTTTGCTAATGGAGGGGCATATCCTCCTGATCTAAGCCTCATCACCAAGGTAACTACATTATTTTTTCCCCCCTTATTTTTGTCTCCATTGATTCTGGAACTATAATGTTACCTTTTTTTTTTTGGGTAATTTTAGGCACAACACAATGGTCAAAACTATGTGTTTGCCCTTCTTACTAGCTATCGTGATCCTCCTGTTGGTGTTTCGGTGATTTTCTGGCTTCCTTATCAGCTTTTTCAAGGTCCCCACATTTGAGAGTCATTGCCAAAGGGGCTTTCCATTGAAGATGGAGTGGGGGAGATGGAGAAATAGGAGGAGGAGAGGAGGAAGAAGACATTAGGAGATGCTCTGACGGCAACGCTAGTGTCTCCTCCGTTAGAGATGAGCGACGCTAGCTTCTCTCTTATCAAAGTTGAAGAAAAAAACGAAATAAGGCCTGACGGACCTCGTTAGTGTTGTATAATTTGCAGGGACCCTTCGCAAGAAATGGCTAAATTATGGAATTTTTTCCGTAAAATCCTCTTCCTCTTTTGTTTATCCTCTTGGAATTTCCTGAAAATGCACCTTGTTTCTACAATATATATATATATAGGTAAATTTGTTTGAACATTCATTTTCCCTATAGGTACATTGCCCTGTTGCGTCCAATGGCACAAGCATGATTATCCTTTTTTTTTTATTTGGTGTCTATATGAACCTTTAAGCATTTTATATTTATTGATTTATTACTAATAATCTAAAACTTAATATATGTTTTGCATTGTGTATTGAAGGAGCACCCTAAATTAGAAGATTTTCCAACATTTTCCGAAACATCTTAAATTCGGTCTCTCTTATATTTCCAATAGTGTTGGGAGTGGAACTTCAAAGAAGGTCCCACCTATTGAAAATCCAAACCGCCAAAGTGATGAACCATCACAATCCTTCTTTTTCCCCGATCATATCAAATCATGCATCTCACCTGTTACCTAATAAAAAATAAGAACATCAACAGACGCCTAATCTTAAGGACATCCTAACACTAACGTCTATAGTGATTCTGATCCAAGATAACTAAAAATTTAAGATTTTTAGTAATAATCTCAATTATTCTATTGGTATATAAAACTCCAAAATTTGAAACAGACTGAGAAAAAGTTATGGCCTTTCGAAGCTTTCTTTGTATTAATAGACCTAGATGCTGTCCGACTAGGTGCTCGGGAGCATAAAGTGAGCATGAAAACTTCCCTAAGACAACTCATGCACTTTATGTAACAACACTAGACTCTAAACAATGGAAAGCTACGACAGTGGTGCCATTAGCAAGAGCACCAAGCCCTAATGACCTTTACATTGCATGTAACAAGGGAGCAAGCTAAAACAATGACATAGTAGTGCCAGTGGGAAAACACCCCCAAATGATGTGAAATGCATACACAAATGTCTGAATATTTCAAAAATGGTAAGTGTGAGCCATAGCGCAATAAGTAATATAGCCATAGTGGAATTGCCCTTAAAAAAATTAATTTTCATAAGAAACAACTAAAAAATCTTCAAAACAAGAAAAATATATCTCTACAATGCTATCCTTACATTGAATAATTAATGAGTGAAACTTCCATTTTCACCCTAATTTTAATGGAATCATTTAGGGATTATGCCCAGCGATTCTAATTCATCCTCCAATCTTATTGATACTTGTCACCATCCCACGTCCTCTCAAGGAGTTTAGAAGCCAGTAAGCAAGAGAAACCTTTGTACAAGCTTTGATGGACTTGAAGATGTCAATCATGATAATGGGTGACATCATTTCAATTCAATGATCTCATTTAGGGCCTAGTTATTTGCATTAAAAAATATAAGATTCATAACATTAGTAGTTAAAAATAAAAATCAAAGGTGGATTTTAAAAAATAATTATAAAATGACTTCTTCTTTAGGGAGAAATACAATCAAAAGAAGATGGGAAATGGACTACTAGAGCGATGGCTACTAACTAAACGTGGACAACGCCTTCGTAAGGTGGCCCAAATGTTCATCTGATGCAATGCTATACACAACAATATCATCCAAATAAACAACGACAAAACGATCAATATAATTGTAAGGGCATTAGTTAAGCCAAAAGGTATTATAAAGAATTCATAAGAACCGTAATGAGTTACACAAGAGTTTTTGGTTCATCTCCTTCTGCAATGCAAACCTGCCAGTAGCCAGACTGCAAGTCTAGTTTACTGAAGATCTTTGCCTTGGACAAATAATCAAACAAATCTACAACCAATGGAGTCGGGTATTTGTTTTTTACCATTATCTTGTTGAGGGCCCAATAATCAACACACATCCAGAGAGCTCCATCTTTCTTCTTCTGGAACAGAACTTGGGCATCGTAAGGGGCTTTAGATGGCTGAATGAAATAAGCCTTCAGAAGTTCATCCATCTGTCTTCTGAGTTTAGCCAACTCAGAGGGTGATATCATATAAGGAGCCAGTGCTGAGGTCGAGTTTCAGGCATCAACTCGATCTGGTGATCCATAACACATCATGGGGGTAACTCCTATGGCAATTTTGGGGGCATCACATTTGCAAACTCGCCCAATAGGGGCTACAATTATGCCGAATAGTCACTTGAATCCGGCCCTCCTTCCACCAATGTTGCCAACAGAGTCAGATAGCCTTTTCGCAATCCGTCCTTTATCTAAAGCTGGTATTATTTAAACCGACTCAGGTTCTTTGATCTTCGAGATGAAGTAGGGGTAGTGTTCATCACCAATGGAAATCCCTTCCTAGTGTAGCATGATAGTCACATTTTCCTTGATGAAGAAGTCGATTCCAAGAATCACTTTGAAATCATCTAGAGGAACCACCACAATATTGCAGAGACCAGACCACTCACCCAACCTAAGGGTCACATCATTTGCCACACTAGTGATAGGCTTCTCCTCTGAATTCACTGCCTTCATCCGACTTTGGCATTTGGTCAAGGACGGACCTAGCCGATGCACCACCTGTTCTACAACAAAGTTGTGAGTGGGCCTTGTATCCACCATTACAGTTGCTAGAAACCAATTATAACAACCTTAACATAGATAAGGCTATTAACCTGAAAGGGTCCTTCGTTCTGAATTGCATTTAGAAGTTGTAGAGGGTTAACCCTGCTAGGTTCCTCCTTCCGTTGTTCTTCCTCTGCAACTGTAAGACCCCGACCCCTAATTTTTGTGATTAATGAAGTTTGAACTGTGGGTTAGCTTTCTAAGTGGGATTAGAGTTTAATCGAGTTGGTTTGTAAATTAGAATAGTTTTTTCACAGATTTAGAAAGTTTTTAGAGCCTTTGAACTTAGTTTAGCACGCCTAGGGATGCCTTAGGTTGCTCATGTAAGTGTAGGAGGTTTGTTCTTGATTTAAAAAAATTTTCAATTTTGGTTGCTTTTGATAGGTCTAATTAGCCCAACAACTTTTGTGTTTAGTTCCTATTAAAAGCCCAAAAACCCAGTTTCTGAGCCCAAAGGGTAAATCAATCTATTTACACCAAAACCTGGGCCAAAATTTGAAATTTCAAAACCATGTCAAATTTATACCTTTTGAAAACTAGATTTTATGAGAACTAATTCTCTCCTCTTCGTTGATCGCATCCGGGGCCCACAAGTGGGGTTTCCGTCATTTGAAGCTTGTTTAGTTGTGGGGCCCACACCCCACCTTCTTTATAAACCCCATCACCTCCCTTCCCACGTATTTTTCCCTCTCCATTTTTCTTTCTGCAGCAGCCGTCTCTTCCAATTGAAAATCTGAGCTCTTATTCTTCTTCCTCTTCTCCCAAGCTCCCCAATAAACCCAATTTTCCTATAATTTCAACTGGGCAGCCCCTTCATTGATTGATTTCTCTCTAATTAGAAGCCTTAGAGGTAAGTGGATCTTCTCATCTTCTAGTATGTTGTAGATCAGCCCATTGTGTGCCATGATTCCAACATGCAAGCCATGATTCCTAGTCTTGCTTGATTTGTGATTTTTTTGGGGGCTTTTTGTGTAGGACTTTTGGGGGTTTCGATCTTGGATTTTTTTCCAGCGGTTGGGAGGTATTAGAGAGAGTGTTTTGGGTGAAGGCAAGTGAACGAATTAGAGAGAGTGTTTTGGGGATTTTAATTCTAAAGCATGTTTTTTGTAATTGCATGTTTGATTTATCTTGATTTACAACTGATTTTCCAATAGCACCATCTATAATGCTTGTATGTTTGTTTTAGTTTCAACTCTCTTGATTCATTCCTTAGCTTATCTGGATTTTTTATTCAAAGCATGATTTCAGTTTTTAAATTGATGTTTTATGGGAATGGATGGAGAATGGATGTTTATTTGAAGAACAATGGTTTTGTTTTGAATTGTTGGAGAATGGAGTATTTGGAGAGCATTGTAGGCTCTAGAATTGCATGTGTTAGTTGGTGAAAGAAAGGTTTTGAAAGGAGAGACTTTTACTTGAAATAGAGTTTCAGAACTTATATTCTCGTGCAATTCTTTCAGTTGTCGGTTCGCCGACATGAAATTCGGTTCTTATATCAGAACGCTGAAAAACTCGAAAAATAGGTGTCGGTTAACCTAAAGAGCCATGCTACTTGTCCCGGGACAAGTCGACTTTTTCTAACCTAAATTAGGAGTTCGGTTAACTGAGACCTAACTGACAGCCAGCCGAAATTTGTCAGTCAGGATACCGGGATGATGATTTTCATACATTCTGACCCTCGATTAGCTATCAGTTAACCGAACTTGGTTAGCCGATAGGTGACCGAGAGGTAACCGACGACCCTAGGAATGTTTGTTTGAATGTAGTCTTGAGGGGACCTTGGCTGGGTACATGCTGGGACCCACCAATTTGATGTTGTGCACTTGGAAGTTTGGGAATGCCGTTAACTTGGGAGCACCAAGTAATGTGAAATCCGACATTTGGGCTTTAAATGCATGATTGGCCAAATGGTGTGGTCTCAACGGGTTAACGGAATGCATATTTGAAAACCGATTGTTAAAACTTGTATTTACCCTAAAATACCCGATTTTCTCTGATGGTTCAGTTTTACTTGTTTAAAACTTCATCCTCGTGCCCGACCGACTCTTGGTCTAGCGGTTTTACATGTTTTGCCTAGCCTTGTCTAGTTTTACACATTGTACCGAAAATGACCAATTTTGTTATTTCGTGAAATGGTTGTAACATGTCTTTGGGATGTGTGTTTGAAACCCAGTGGTGAATTCTTATATTGCTTGACATGAAACTATTTTTTTTTTCTAAATACTTGGTTTTTCTTGTTTCACTACAAGAACCACTTAAGATCTTGATTTCTTGTGTTCATCAACCAGTAAACATGTGGGCGGACTACTACTCGTGCTTGCACCTGATTATATACATGCTTGCTTGTCCTCTCTTGCTGAGTAGCCAT
Organism: Camphora micrantha; assembly: GCA_003546025.1. NCBI lineage: Eukaryota > Viridiplantae > Streptophyta > Magnoliopsida > Laurales > Lauraceae > Camphora > Camphora micrantha. Next base: position 45,280,222 of record QPKB01000001.1, read on the forward strand.
TTTTCTTGACATGCCACATGACTAGATTTTTGTATCATGTTTTTATGGATTTTGAGTCTGCACCATTGAGCTTGGGCCACCTTATTGGTCTGATTAACCGGCTTGGGGAATGTAAACTACATGTACCATCTACATATTGGGTTCTTGCTTGTTCATACTATCCGGTACCGCAGCCAGCCTCTTTCTAGATGCCCATCTATATTGGGTTATTTATGTATATCTTGCTTGCTCCGTCCATTTCATGTGGCGAAGAACATCTTACTTGTTCCGACCACCTAGTGTGGCAAAGGATATTTTGCTTACTCCGACCACCTCGTGTGGTGGAGGATACTCTTGCTTGCGTGCTCCTGTCACCTCGTATGATGGAGGGTAGAGCTAAACGTAGGTTGCAATCTTGCTAGTTTTCAAGTCGTGATTTCTTGCTTGTGTTTTCTCGCTCATGCTTTTTACATGACTCATGTCGTGCCGTGTGTTATAAAGATATACACCATGCTTATTAGTAACTTGATTTTTAATATAAAAATTTATCATGTTCTTCTGTTTTACATTTGATTAGATACTTGCATCTTTTAATAAAATGCTATGTATTATCATACATTAATTAATCAATATATTCCAGCATGTGTTATTGTCTATCTCAGTCACCTATCAAACCGTCATGTCTAATATACCAAACTTTGGTACTCTAGACGGTAGGTCCCTCGTCTTGAGCTGGTACGCGTGCAGATGGTTGTAGAGCCGTTTGTTTGTGGGTCTGTTGTGTCAGTGATCTCATGTAGACATCAACCTTGACACCAGAGTTACTTTACACATTTGGGTAGTATTTATTCTTAGCTTGTTATTTTTATACGGCTTTTGTTAGCTTTTTTCTTGGGATGGTAATTAATGCATCATTATATTTGTAACTTGAACATGCTTGGGAAATGATATCATGTTACTGTCACTCTTTATATAATGTTATCATGGTTTGTTCCAATCTGAGTATTGGCATTGTTATGACAGCTTTATGCTGAACAGGTTGAGTGCAACACGGAATCAAAAGCCACGGGCTCCGGGTTACAACACCATGTGAGCTTCCGCGAAATATTCTTGCCTGTGATGGATATTTTTTACATCTTCACACGCGCATCCGAGGGAAAAACATTAATTTTACTTAATCCCAATTCACGCACCCCCCCCCCCCCCCCCCCCCCCCCCCCCCCCCCCCCCCGAGGTCAGACAACTGTAGAAGTCCGGGCTCAGGGCATGACAGCAACGAGGGCATTGAGTTTCTCTTTCTTTGGCCAATCTCGAGCCTGGTGAGGACCTCTGCATATAAAACAACCAGAGTCAACTTTAGAAGGCTTCCACTATTGGTTTTCGCTCTGGGCTCCTTTTTGCTACCACCGTCGTCGTTTTTCTTCTTGCCCTTCTTTGAACCACCCTTGTTATTTTTGGGTTTCCTAGCATTTGTTTTGTCTGCTTTGGCTGCCTTGAAGTCCACTAGTGCTCTTGTAGCAACCAAGGCAGAAGGCAAGTCCTTGACTCCCTACCTCCGCAATTCGGCCTATGCTTCATCCTCCGGTATGTTCTTGATGTCCAACATGAGGGATGACAACCGCTTCACTTAGTCGCTAACCAAATCAGTTTACTTGAGTTTTTGAAGAGACTCCCAAGCAACCCATGCTACATTGCATGGTAGGAGTTGCTCCTTCAAGTCCTTCTTGAGTGATTCCCATATTGAGATGGGGGTGTGACGACATTCATGTCATCACCCACCCTTGTTCGCCGCCAAAGTTTTGCATCACTAGACAGATACATGTTGGTGATCGTAACTCTCTCTTATGTGGGAACATGGGCAATAGATAAATACTGCTCCATAACCCACAAGAAATTCTCCAGGTCCTTCGCATTTCGAGCACTAGCAAAGGGCTTTGGTTCAAGGAGTTCACCCTTTTATTCTTTGTAGCAGAACCATTGGATCGAATTGCTCTCTTGAATCAATTCATCAAAGAAAGATTTTTGTTTGAAGAAGTCTGTGGTTGACTAAATGTAAACCTTCAGTTATTCGATCTGAGCAACAACTTCAACCAAGGACACCTCCAAGGACCCAACTTTCTTCGTCAGCACCACGATCCGTGGACCGTAAGTGATATGGTCTTGATTGGCCTTCGATCGACCATCGGCCATCTCTTCCAAGTGAAGGATTGTCTCCCCCACTCGTTTTAACGCATTCTTAGACATGGCTGTGAAAAGAAATGCGCCAATAGTTTTGAAAAAATCGAGGCTCTGACACCAATTGTCACTGGATAAGTTTCTTGCACTGAAAACACACGCACTAAGAAACCTTCCTTAGTCAGCCTACACACAACACATCATACCCACAAAAATGCAAAGAACACGGGGACATCAAAAAACACACACAACACTTTGATTAATTAGGCACCATCCTATTTTTCTTATTAATCAAAATTGAGAATTACAACCCTTTGCAATTGTTTACAATTACTCAATACAACAATTACAAAGCCTAAACTCGGATTTGGTCTCCTCTGTGTGATGTCTGCAACCTTGCAACCACTTTAATGGAAGCCGAACCAAATATATCTGGCCACCATGGACAACCGCTTGCTGCCTTGGACCAATCACTATGTGCCAACACAATTCAGGTTAATTGTTCAGGGACAATTAATGTCCGGGCAGTTGGAAGCCACCTGCCTTCTAACTATTGGTCCAACTCCTCAACCACATAAGCCAATGCATCAACTGCTAAGTCAACTACATAACTAATGCACATGTGGATACCACATCAACCAAGCATCCCCACAAGCACCACACCTCATCACCGAATCAAGGAGTGTGCCACAACATGCATTCAGGTTCCATTTATTTGGATTAGCTGGCCGAGGCACGAGGGAGTCCACCCATGTGCCAAGTTGCCATCCGAGTCCCACCAAAGGTCAACCGAGGTCATGAAGGCAATTGGTGTGCCTTACAGTGCATATCTGGTGATAACAACATGAGCCGGAGCAGCCACCGGACATACTGCCTTCATAGTAGAAAAACCTGCCTACCATGGTCCCCCACCTCCTAAGAATAAATGTCTGAGATTGAAGAAAAAACCGAGCTGGTCGTTCCTGCACCATCGTGCACGTTTTCTTCCACACATCGACTCCCATGCAACAACTGCTTTGATTAATCAGTCCCAGTCATGTGCACATTTGCATATGTCGATCCGTTTATTGCTAGCAGCACATGGTCGATTGACCTGCCAGTGTACAACACATGCACACCTGGTAAGCTGTTGCACCATGGCACCACACATCAACCAACTACTACACATTGACAGGCACATAGCAAGTACATTTCACACACCACATGCATCAGATCACCGTTAGGCATTGGACCACACCGCACTAACTATTGAGAAGCAACACCAATTTAGACCGAGGGGCCAACATGTCCACATACACCAGTGGACTGTTTGTGCATCGGTTAGGTGTAGGAGCACCAACCAACTGTACACACCGAGCATGTGTTAGCCACTCAGGGCTAGCTAATAGTGTACAACTATTCACTGGACACAGAGAAAAAGGGCAGAGTCGGTCCGAGTCCGAGAAATACCGAGGCCCTTTCAATAACAACTAGAATCATATCCCACAAGTTGCACATGCGAGCCCCTAATCTTGAGGTAGGCATGTCAAACCGGCAGGGCATGTAGATCCCGGCACGAGCGGAACACGGGCCGCGTGATAAGTCCACAAAATTAGGTCATTTTGTAATTATTTCATTTGCATTTGTGGACTTAATCAGGGTTAGTTTCATTGAATTGCACTCAATTTATGATTTCATGCATTTGAGGTTATTTTTGGAGATATGGTCAAAATAAGTCAAAATTCACCACATTGCATGAATTTTCTGAAATTAAGGTTTTTCATCTCATTTATCACCCCTAAATTAGTTTTTTGGCTTCATCAATGCATACCTGCTATTTTTGGTACCATGTGCTATTTTTCGAAAGTTTGTCATTTTGGTGTATCATTTGGCATGTATGGTCCCATGCATGATTCATCTTTATTTTCTTACATGTGATTAATGTTTAATTTATTTCTTTTAATTAATAGGAAACATCAACATGGGATACACATTGATGAAATTTGAGAAGAAAAGTCAAAGGAAAGTTAAATAAGCAAGCAAGGAAAGAGTCCAAGCATGCCTTGGACGTCCAACATGGGTCCCACACTGTAACGCCCCACCCGATACCCATGCATGATATTGTCCACTTTGGCCCATGGGCCTCATGATTTTGTTTTTGGTAGGCCTCAACGCGCCAAAAGGCCTCATGTAAGGTAAAGGTATAAGCTCTACATATAATCCCATTCACTTTCCTTTTTACAGTCGATGTGGGACTCCGGGGCATCACATTCCACCCCCCTTAGGGCTGCACGTCCCTGTTCAGCAGCCTGTCAGCCCTCTTGGTCTGCCCACATGGAGACCCGCCCACTTGCATCAGGCTATAGCAGGGGACCCATACTCGAACTAGTCGAGAGTCGGCTCTAATACCATAAAATGCAAAGCCCTAATTACGGATACCGAGAAAATCGCAAGGTACCTGAAGTTGGCACGCTACTAACCGAAAAATCCGAGAACTTCCAAAATTGTAGGTCCACAGTGAGGTGCAATTTAAAACTTTTTGAACAATATAAGATCAACGGTTAATAATGCGGAAGCATGAAAATATAGCGGAAACAAAGTAAGGTATCACATGTCAAATGTAGCAGGGCTGAAATCCAGCATAAAATGTCGAAGTTATGAAAACCAAAGGTTTATTACATATCTGAACTACGACCCAGCTCACTACAAAATTGCTCAAGTCCCAAAATAACGGTGCTCTCAAACCCTTGGTACTGGCACTCCATCCTCCAGCTCGACCTCTTGGTCGACTGGTCCCCATCCATAGTCTCCTGCTATGGGTGCCTCGACGATTGCGAGCGCACTATCCTGGTAATCGGGGTCGAAACCTAAGCACCAAGAATGGGTTAGAACTAAAGATCTGGCAAGTCACAGTATACAAGTGATATAGGATGTATGCATCAAATGAATAGAGACAGTCACATAGTTAAATAGACTAACAATGGTACATAGTCTAGGCAGTTGAGCATTATAAGTATTTAGAATCAAGATGAATAAGTAATCTATCTAATAGACATCATAGTGGCACATTCACACAAGTTGGATACCGCAGGATATTATGTCGTGGCCCTCCCATACTAAACACAGTTGCGATGGGGATATCTCACAAGTGCTGGGGAATGATGAGCCCCGTAAATCACTCATCAATCTCATCACACTCAGCACTCAAAAGACCGGACCCGGTTTCACACCGTCCGTCTAAAACATAGCTCATCATGATAGCTCACTCAACACTGAAATAGCTCCTACCAGTGATGAGCAGTCCAAAAGCTAAGCTTAGAACAACTCAGTGAATGTCTATGCCGACTCAAGGAAAACAATGAAGGTCTGTGTCTGTCTAGGATTTGCCTTGCGTGAACAAGGTCCTAACAAAGTCCCTAAGAGGTCCAAGTACCAATTCAGTCCATGGATCACAATCTAGGTCTAAGTCTACTCGTGGGATCTATACCTAGGCCCACCAGACACATGGCCTGGTCTAAAACTGTCCAAATGAGGTAACAAGTCCATCTCCAATGATAAACAGTCCATTCTCATCCATAATGAGTTATAACTCCAAAATAGTGAACCTCTCCGACCTAGGGTATCGCACATCCATACTTATGCCATAAAAGGGCCCGCCTAGCCACATACAAGGGTCAAAGTTTACCCAATTCACATCACCATGTCACCTCTAAGTAATCTTAGGCTCAGGTCATCCATTTTCCATTTAATTAACAATTATAAGCAATCAAAAGGATATAAGAGTGACTATGATGCATTATATGACATAAGTCCCCAAGTAATAGAATCAACGGGAAATAACAATAGTCCAACCTAAGTATTGGTCCACATTCAGGTCCAGGACCATTTCGGTTAATTGGATCCCTAAATGAAGTTTCGGATGCCAAAGATACTGTGTTTGGTGCTCCTGAAGTTATGGGCATCTTCGACGACGTTTAAGGATCGAATCGACGACAATTCCATTACCTAGACCCTACTTGGTAGTCCTCACGAGTCAAGGTTGAGCCACACCATTGACTCCGGCTTGGCACATTAACAGAAGTCCATTTGGATGGTTAATGGGCCCCACAAACTACCACAACCTTAGAAACTGAAATATGGGAAAGTTACTGTACACTGTGTGTCCGGTCAACCCCCTGGCCTGGGCGGTCGACCCCACACACTGGGATCAGTAGATTGTCATCCTGCAGGCAAGGCCTGAATTCAGAATTCCCTATGTGCTCGGTCGACCTCCTGGCCTAAGCGGTCGACCGCACACACTGAGAACCTAAAGGAATGAAGTCCCAGCTCTCAGTCATCCTGTCCTGAAAGTCCAGTGTGCTCGGTCAACCTGGAATAGGGCTCGGTCGATAGTGTACACTGGTTTCTGGGTCTGAGGGAGGAATACGGCTCCCAGCTATTCTCTGCAAAATCTGTGTGCTCGGTCGACCTGGGATAGGGCCCGGTCGACCGCGCACACTGGACCATGAGTCCTGCAGGGAAAATAACTAAGACCTGTTTTTCTTAATTAACAGTGTATCCGGTCGACCACACTGTAGGTCGGTCGACCGGGTACGCGCGCCTCGTAACAATTCCAGAAATCTGGATTTCTGCCTTCTCAACCCAATTTCAAACCAAATCTCGTCCAAAACATCACCAATCATTGCCATCCATCACAGAAACATAAAGAAACACAAAATCACTTCTATGATCCATCCATCACCAACCCACCGGGCCATTGATCTTCCAAATGAGAGGACTCATCCATCAATAACCAAAATCCATCAAAATCAAACTCAAAGGTAGATCTTGCATACATATAGCAATTGAATTAAAATTACCTAATCAAAGTGAAGGAAAACATGCATTCTATGTTAAATAGGTATATTACACTTGCATCAATCCAATAGCCAAGGGATAGAGAGAGAAAAGAGAGATCCAAGCTCCAAAAACAGAAATCCTAGCTATAGGTCTTCAAATCACACAAACAATCCCCAAAACCAGATCTAAAGAGATCTATAGATCCTAATCCCACATCCACAAAGAGAATTGCAATAAGAAAAGGAAATCTAGAGAGAGAAAGAGAGAAATCTAAGGGAATTGAACTAGATGAAGATAAATACTATGATTAGAAGGAAGAGAAGGGATATAGAAGATACGAGAGCTCCTTAGAAGAGATTGTAGCTGAAATTGTTGGAGATGATCACCTTCTTCTTCTTGTTAGGGTTCTAGATCTAGGGTTTCTAGAGAGAGAGAAGAGATGGGAGAATTGGAGGGAAATGAGGGAAGAAGAGAGAAAAGAGAGGGAAATGAGAGTGAAAGATGGTAGCCAATGTATGGTATGGGAGGGGGATGGGTTATATAGATTGGGATTTGGGCTAGGTACTAAAATACCCTTTTAGTTTGAATAGGATTAGGGTTAAGGTTAAGGGTAGTTTGGTCTTTGGGTAGGGTTTCTAGAAGCTTCTCAAGTGGAGACCCCTCTATAGTAAATGCTAATTACCAACTAGGGCCTCTAACCAACTAACTCAAAAATTATAAAAGACACCTTATGAACTCTATAAATTACACAAAAGGCTTAATTAGGAAAATACCTATCTACCCTTACTAATCCCTACCAAATGAAAAAAAAAACAAAAAACAAAGTAAGAATATACCTACAGTAGAAGATGTGGATAATCCTTCATCACTTGGTCGTGCAACTCCCACGTAGCCTCCTCTGGAGTGTGATGCTCCCACTGAACTTTCACCCACTAAATGGTTCGGTTCCGGAGCAGTTGCTCTTTGGTGTCGATGATAGCAACTAGTCTAGCGATGTATGGAGCATCGGGCTGAATCTCAAGTGGCTGATGATGAAGAATATGAGTAAGGTCCTCCACGTACTTCTTCAGCATAGAGACATGAAAGACATCGTGCACTACTGATAACTCTGGCGGTAACTGAAGCTTGTAGGCGACGTCTCCGATCCTGGACTTGATCTCGAATGACCCGACATATCTTCGCGTTTGCTTACCCTTCTCACCAAATCTGAGAGTACCTCTGGCTGGGGAGACCCTTAAGAACACCTTGTCTCCTTTCTGGAACTCAAGAGGTCCGCGCATGTTGTCTGCATAGCTCTTCTGTCGGTTGCGCCTGATCTTCAGATTCTAGACTATCTGCGGAATCTTCTTGCTAGTGTCGCTGACAATAACGCCCCACCCGATACCCATGCATGATATTGTCCACTTTGACCCATAAGCCTCACGACTTTGTTTTTGGTGGGCCTCAACCCACCAAGAGGCCTCATGCAAGGTAAGGGTATAAGCTCTACATATAATCCCGTTCACTTTCCTCTCTATAGTTAATGTGGGACTCCGGGGTGTCACACACACCCCATTGCATGCCAACATAGAAGCTTCCATTTGTGCACAATTATTTTCAGATTTTTCAGAGGAAGCAACTTAAAATTGCCATAATTCTCAAACCAAGTGTCGGATCGGCACATTCTAGCCACCGTTGGAAGTCTCTTTTCGATTAGATATGCGTGGAGCCCAAGATTGCGTAAATCAGAGCTCTATTGAGGGAGATATGACCTCGGGAAGTTGTTTGCTACAGTTTTTGGCGGAAATTGCAAAAAATCTCAATATTTGGAAAGTTTCTTCCCTCCACATCATCATGCAATTTTTAGAGATATTCTTGGAATTATACATGTGCATCAAGAAACCTAATAAGGCAAGGAGATCTCTCAAATTTAAAAGTCTTTCCATAGAAAGAAGTTAGCTTGGAGCTTAAGCAAGAATCTCCACACATGAAGGAAACATGATCCCTAAAGATGAGAGATTCCTTACTAAATATAGATTTGCATAAAGCATAAAAGGAGCCATGAGTAGGGCTGGACGTTACACACCTTTGGAGGCTTCCTCTCTCCCTCCACTCCATTCCCTCCACCCTTTCTCTCTCTAAGTCCCTTCTTCTTCTTCTTTCTTCTAATTTTTTTAGACATATGTTGAGAGGCCATGTTGAGAGAATGAAAAAAGAGAAAAGAATATTAATTTATTATACTCAAAGATCAAGGAATAAAGACATTACTTGGATTGATTCTGCATGTTCTTTATGTAAGTGGTTTAGTATTCTATTTCTAGTTCTTTTATGTATTTTGATTGGAGAAAATATTTCACATGATTAGATATAGGATTTTGAAAATAAAAATATGGATTAAAAGTCGAGAGATATCACGTAATCACTTGTGTTTTTTCTACTCTGAGAAGAGAGGAGAAGGGCTACATAATCGTATTTTCAATGCTTGTATGATCGTCTAATTTTTAGTTCTTTGATACATCTTTTCTTCTTTTTATTTTTCCACATTTGTTCTTTTTATTTCAGTTAATATTTTGATTAATTTTTCAGCAATTTTACTAATTAGGAAACTTCTATTTGCATCTTTTATGTTAGATTACAAACTTTCTATTTATGTTATTTGCATGATCTATGGTTGGAAAGCAATTAGTGCATTCATTAGAATTAGATTTTATATTTAAAATTATGTTTTGTTGCTGAAAATCAAAGTTTGTGGACTGATTAGAAAGATTAAATTTGGACTTGGTATGTAAATGGTGAAAAATTATGCATAATTTTAGCAGATTTGACTTGACTGTGTTCGAAAAGTTTGAGCTAAAAACCATGCAAGCGTGGTTGTTTTTCCTTGAAAATTAGAAGATTAAAATTATGTAATAAGGACTTTTAGATGCCCAAATTTCAGCCAAAATCTCCCTCGGGAAGTGGGTCAAATAGCGACAAGAACAAGGATACTTAGCAAGGTAGATTTGGGTTTCAGCAGCACTGTATGTTCAACTAGGCATATTTAAATAGTCATAACTTTCTCATTTTAAAAGGTTTTTTCTCTTTGATTTTTTTTGTTGGATTCCTGCATCATTAAGGTTCGAATTCCAACCATTAGATTTAGATTTCGAGCATCTTGAGTAGGTCGTACAGTCCACTGAAAGTAGGTATGTGCACAAGTTTTTCATACTAAGAATTTTTCAACATTCATTAGATTTTTAGAAACTTGTATAAAAGTGCATTTTCTTAGCATTTAGGGCATCATAATTTATCCATATTTGCATAAAATTGATGTTTGGAAAGTAGATTTAGATTTTTACTTTATTTATTATGTTAAATTGGTTGTTTTGATGAGTGTGTTAATTTTGCAGTTTCTAGTTAGTTTAGAGTTTTTTAGCCTAGGTTTCTTTTATTAGATTAGAATTTTATTTATAGAAAGACTATATCTAAACTATTCAATTTCATTTATTTTAACAAAGTTAATGTAATTTGATTAGTTTCCATTTAGGCTAGATTTAGTTTTTCTTTAGGACATGTCAAAGTTGAAAAGTTTCCCAAAAAGCATTGCTCCCTGTAGATCGACCTGATCTTACCAGTTATTACTACAATTGCACCCTTGCACTTGGGGGTGACGAACACCGGGTGGCACCAAGGAATTACCCTGGCACGGCCCGTCGCGAGCTGGGTTGTGCTGACCGTGCTTGGCGAGCCTCTTTAATTTTTTTTCCCGATTAATTTTTGCATTTATTAAATTTAAAAATTAAAATTAAAAAACACAAACGTTGATGTTAAATAAGATGGTTATCAATATTGGATGGCAGATCCATTAGATATGTAGTATTGTTAGGTTTCTGAGATTGTGTTCATGAAGTACCTGAATCTAGATATGATCAGAGTTCTGTATACCTGCAGTTAGAGGTGGACCAAGCATGGATAAGATGTATAAGAGTCGGAACTAACTCTGGTGGACTCAACATCTACTTAGCACATCACATGTAGAAATGTCTCTTCCCAAGGCTCTTGGAGAAATGGTTTTTCACAAAAATAAAGTTTTGGGAAGTAGGAACAAAGAAGGGTGTTGTTTTTCACAAAAGATGGTCTTTTTTTTTTTTTTCTATGGATTGGTTTTTGAATCTTACAAATGACCACTCATACTTCTAACAATTGCCAATTACTCCTTTGTGCAAATACGATATTTTCACGGCAAAGGGCCTCTTTTTTTTTTGCTAGAATTTAGGAATGCATTCTCAAATTAACCCAAGACTATTAAAGATGTGAGGGTGAAGGATATGTGATGAAGGGTGAAGGGTAGAATATAGACATTTAGATGGGACCTTGACAGTTGGATATCCGTTTGACATCTTCCATCGATTTAAATTCCATTAAAAAAGAGGTTTTTTTATGATTATTTTGAATATTTATTATTGATCGTTCATTTTTAAATACTGATAAAAATATTGAGTTTTAGAATTCCTTGAAATTCAATTACATGAAATAAATATGCCCCTGATATGAATAGTTACATTTGTAGATAGTCTATCCATTTATTTCCTCCCCTACATGTAAATTGACGCTACGATCAACTCAAGACTCATCTTACCATTACTCAAAGTAGGATTGCATCTTAAGAAATACTTTGTTAAAAGATGATTAGATTTTGAGGATATTAAATCAAGTATTAGGATAATCTAAACGAGCTAATTATTTGCCCAACCCTTATTTACAACAAGACCTTTCCATCTCTCTACCCTTCCGTAGCATGCATGAACTTGACTGGATATAAAGAATATATAGTCCATTTGCATGAGAAAATATCCCATCACTCTCCTACATGAAATCTCAACCATCCATATTGATCATTTGTTAATAGAGGTGTTCATGAGAAAGGATGGGCCGGGTTGAAGGTTGTGTAAGCCCAACCATCTAGTATTGGGCCTAATATTCAGGCCTTAAACATTTAAAGGCTCATAGTCCACTTAATTGCCAGGTTAGAAAATAGGGCCTAAGGCGTTCCTAGTAGGCCGATCGTTATGGACAGGTCGGCGCATGGCGTGCTGTGCCGAAATGGGCCCATTGTTCCAGATCCGGCCCAGCACGGCCCATGACAAGGGCCGTACCAGGTGGGCGGTGCCCGGGGCCGTTGACGCATTTGACATCCCTAGTTTGAGAGGCAAACGAGCGAAAATGGGCAAGAAGGGTCGGTCGGGTCTGCCTGTTAGCAGAAACCGCCTGTGACTTGTCCCGGCAAATCAAGCAAAGCAACCAACGAACGAATAAACACCTTCCCGCTATTTAAGCACTGAGAGAGAGAAAGAAAGTGTGTGAGAAGATTCCTCCTATAAACCACGCATTCAATATCTCTCTCTCCCTTTCTCAAGTTCCCCTTCCCTTCTCTCTTCGCTCTCTTTTTTCACCTGATAAACTTTAGGGTTAGGGTTTTCATTTTCCTCTTCTGCTAGAACTACTACTTCTTCTGGCAATGGAGGTAATTACAGAGGGCGTGAACAACATCAACAGCAGCAGCAGCAGCACCGAATCTTACAAGAAGAATCGCATCCAAGTCTCCAACACCAAGAAACCCCTTTTCTTCTATGTCAATCTCTCCAAGGTATTCCATCCACAAACAAAAATAACTCTAATCTCAATTTTTCTCTTTTCATTCTTTCTCTTGTTTCAAATCTCAATTCAAAACGCTCTTAGTTAGATTCTGTTAGAAATCCAGGTTGGATTGGGGTTTTGTATTTTCGTTTTAGGGATTCCTTTTTAGGGTTTTATTGGTAGAATGTGCAATTGTTTCAGATACTTTGAGAAGAAGATTAGGGTAGGCTGCAAGTTTGTGATGTCTGATCAGGTTGGATATAAAAACCTTCCCATATTATTGTTGTTGTTGTTGATGATGATGAGGCAATTATCAGATCTGTAAACTTTGACAGATGGTTATGATCAATATTACGTCATGCCTATATTGGCCTGCCCCTAATCTGGAAAACCAGCATCGCCCAAATGATTGGTGTGAATGGATGTGGGCCTCAAAGCCAAGATTTTCCTCATAATTAGATTTCCACTTGATTCTTGATTTTGTCACTGTTTGTTGTTTTCTTGTTTTTTTTTTTGGGGAAAGCATTAGTTATTTATTTTTATTTTGGAAAGGTGTCATTGTTTTTGTTGCTGCTGTTGTTATTTTTATAGTTGAATTTGATAAATGGGATGTATTTGTAGTCCATTCCTATCTATTGTATTAGTGAGATTCTTTTAATGTTGTGGGTTGTCTTTGCAGAGGTATATGCAACAGCACAATGAGGTGGAGCTTTCAGCTCTTGGAATGGGTACTCCTCTCTCTCTCTCTCTCTCTCTCTCTCTCTCACACACACACACACACACACACACACACACACACACATCCATGGACACACTCATTGAAAATTCCACTCAGTTACCTTTGAAAATGAGAGTTTCTTGGGGAGTTTATATCTTTGGAAGACAAATGTGTATATTCTAAATAGATGACTGCATTTATTATGTAGTTTAAATCTTAAGTTATTGTTCCTATTTCCATTGTGTACTAACAATGAAACCCTTAAGTTGCTTGTGTAATGTCGTGGTTTCTTTATTTTATTTGTATGGTTGTGTACTTTTTTCATAGATTGGCATCTTTATGGTTTATCTGCAAAATGTATTCTCATTCCCGACAAGAGCCCATGGCACAAAGGAAGGTGCTCACTATTGCAACCTTCCGCTTGTGAGTGGGTTCAAGCAATGTTCCTCTTCACAAATATTGAATTTTGAATGGAAAATCTTACAAGTTGCAATACTTTTGCATATTCATGTGGACATCTTAGTTATCTTAGTCAGCTATACGTGGGGAAAAATGCAAATGCAGTTGGAACTGTCCGGTTGTAGCTCACAAACACAAACAAAAAAAAAAGAAGGTGCAAATGCGTGAGAACTTGAGTCCTCCCATGCAGAAAAAAGAATGGGAAAAAAAATCTTGAAGATGCTTACTAAGGCTGAGCTATTTGAGTTGACTAATTTTTCTTGGGTCCGACTCATGACTTTTAAAAACTAGATGAGTGAACCATGTCATCAATTTTAGATGTTAAATATGAATATGTTCAAATTCATTAGAAGGGTTGATATTCATTTCATGATATGGGAAGACAAGTGTTTACATATAAAACCGTTAATTAGTTTTAACCTTGTCTTTGTATCCATGTTTATTTAACCATTACCTCAACTATTGATGCAGTAGCACACGGTTGCCAAGATTCATGGTCCAATTGTGGGACCCAAGTAAGATTAGGAATTCTTTATTATTATTAGCTTCTAATTTTTATTTAAGAAGTTGTGTTTAGGAATAGTTTCTAATTTTGGTAGGATTATTATTTGGTTTCTTAGTTTGATTAGGATTGATTTCTTAGGGCTTAAGTGTTTTTCATTATAAATATTGTAGAGATCAATGATCTCAAGTAGAGATTAGAATTGATTAATAAAATTCCCCGTGTGGATTTTTCGTGGAGATTGTTTTTATCGAGTGATTGTTTCTTGGGAACCCCAATTGTGCCCTGGCACTTGCATCCTAACCCTAGGATTGCATCAATTGGTATCAGAGCCGAACGATCTCTGATCGTCGGCGTAATTACCCCTATCGGTCATCCATCCCCACCGATCGACCCATTGTCTTCCCTGCCACCCATCGGTCCACTCACCCTCCCAGCCTCCCATCACCTTCCGAGAGTCCCGGACCATCTTCCGCACACCCCAGACCACCGAAATCAAAACCACCCTCATCCCGTCGAGACCCCACAGCCTATCGAACCCGTTCGCTGCCGAAAACCCCTCTGTCGAATTCCCTCCCCTTCGTCTGCCACATCCAGACAGAACCCACTACCAAAACCACTAGGACCAACATCCCCAATTCCAATTCCCACTGCGGAACATAATTCCAATTTCCTTTTTGAGCCCCGCCACCCCAACCCTATCACAAGCCAAGCCACATCGCCACCGTGAGACTTCAGCCCCATCGTCATCGGCTTCCTAGTCCAAAACCACCATCATCCGGATCCCCAACCAGAGAAAAAAAAAAAAAAAAAAAAAAAAAAAAAAGAGAGCATTGACGAAAGCCCAGCAGCAGAAAAGAAAGAAAGAAGAAGAAGAACAGAAGTAGCAGAAAGGTAGGGGATTAGGGAAGAAGTGCGTACCTGGCATCGTCGTCACCACTGCTCCACTCCACCGCCAGCCATCCATCGCACCTGCGTTGTCATTGTCATCCCATCGCCAGAGTCTTCATCTTCCTTCGTTGGAGCGATAGTGAAGGGTTTCAACCCTTTTCTCTTCTCTTTTGGGCACCAGCATCGAGGCAGCTACACCAAGTCTTGTGGGCCTTTCCTTAGTTTGGGTTTGACTCGACCTGAATTGTTCCACCACCTACTAACCAGAGTTCAAGGCCCACCCTGCTTTGCAAAGCCCAGCAGTTTATAAAAAAAAAAAAAAAAAGGCAGAGGGTAGACCTCAACACATCTGATCAACGGCAGGTTTGACAAAGATCAACGGTCGGATCTTCTTTTTGCGATACCAGACTTATCCACCGTCAGATTTTCGATCCGTTTTCATCATCGTGATTGTGGTGAGCAGATCTACACATCAGGTCAGTCGCAAATTTTAAATTTCCATTAAACAAAAATGCCTCCAAAGAAGCAGGTAGAAGTGGAATCTTCCTCTCATAATGATGAAGATTTGAGAGGAAATGTTGCGGAATTATCAACAAATGTTAATCAACTATCCACAATGATTGTTTAAATGTAAGACACTCTTGCGAGGATTGAAACCCGATTAACTACTTTAGAAACTAATCGGCGTGAGGATGATCATCGAAATGATAGAAGACATAATCGGAATCAACAAGACCCACAGGTGGTAAATGTTGATCGAGATTTGGGTATAAAACTTGTGATTCCTGAATATGATGGGAAGTTGAAACCAGATGAGTTCTTAGATTGGTTAGTGTGTGTTGAAAATATTTTTGCACATAAACCAATGACGGATGGTCATAAAATTACACTTGTGGCAACTCGATTTCGCAATTATGCTGCAATATGGTGGGCCAAGTTGCAAAAGAAGAGATACCAACAAATTGACCCTGTTGACACATGGGCCGAAATGAAAAATTTGTTGAAGCAGAAGTTCCTGCCTATCAATTACTCCAGAGATCTGCGTTCACGTTTTCAATACTTGAAACAAGGATCTAAGATAGTTGTTGAGTATTCTGATGAGTTTATGACCATGCAAGCTCATTGTGGTTTGAATGAAGATGATGAGATATTAGTTGACAGATACTTTAATGGGCTTATACTTGACATTCAAGATATCCTCGCATTCAAGCATTTTGATAATGTTGATGAGATTATTCAACATTCTATCAAAGCTGAGGGAATTGCAAATCATCAAGCCCAAAAACTTAATGCAGCTAAATGGGGTATGCAGAAGAATTCCTCTATTGTTGGTTCTAAACCGAGTACATTGTCGGAGAAAGTTTTCGCCAAGCCTGAGGGACAAAATAGGCTCACATGTTTTAATTGTAAACAAGGGCATCATGCAGCAGAATGTCCAAAACGTATCAACCTCATTGAGAATGAAAGTGATGTGACAGATACTCCAGAAGAGCCTAAAGAGACTGACACAGAGGAAATTGTGGATGTTCTGCCTGAGGAGGGTCTTGAGTCTCTTATGGTCATCCAAGAACCTACATTGACTACTGAGAAGAAATGGCTGCGAGAAAACATTTTCCGTTCCAAAGGAAAAGTCAATGGTAAAGAATGCACAATCGTCATTGATGGAGGCAATTGTCAGAATATCATATCCTAAGCTTTTGTGGATCGCTTACAGCTAAAAGTTCGGAAGCATCATCGTCCTTATTTTGCTAGATGGTTAATGACAGGTGATGAAGTGCAAGTTCGATATGCATGTCCAATTACATTTTCCATTGGTGCAGATTATACAGATACTATATGGTGTAATGTGGTACCCATGGATAGTTGTGATATCTTGTTTGGTCGCCCATGGATGTATGATAAGAATGGAACTAATGGCATGCGTGACAACACATATACCTTCCTACATGGTGAAAAGCAAGTCACACTCTGTCCCATGAAGCCGACACCACCAAAGCATGGGTCCAGTTCTCATCTCACCAAGGATGCGCTTACACACTATCTACAGAAGTAACATCAAGAAGAAGAGCCGAGTTCGAGGACGAACTCTTTTTCTACCTGGGGGGAATTGATGCAGTAGCACACGGTTGCCAAGATTCATGGTCCAATTGTGGGACCCAAGTAAGATTAGGAATTCTTTATTATTATCAGCTTCTAATATTTATTTAAGAAGTTGTGTTTAGGAATAGTGATGCAGGCCCTAGGGTTAGGGCTTGCGGGAAAAGTGCTAGTCTACGTTGCATCAAATAGTTTCTAATTTTGGTAGGATTATTATTTGGTTTCTTAGTTTGATTAGGATTGATTTCTTAGGGCTTAAGTTTCTTTCATTATAAATATTGTAGAGATCAATGATCTCAAGTAGAGATTAGAATTGATTAATAAAATTCCCTGTGTGGATTTTTCGTGGAGATTGTCTTCATCGAGTGATTGTTCCTTGGGAACCCCAATTGTGCCCTGGCACTTGCATCCTAACCCTAGGATTGCATCAACTATTTTTTATCAGTGAGGAAAATTCTTTCTGTTTAAAAGGTACAGGTGACTTTAAAATAGGATAGTTCTATTTTGGGGTTGTGGGGAGGTGAGCGGCCCTTGTTTCAGTTATTGATGTTTGTTATTTCTTGTTTCTTTAATATTGTGAACCCATAACTACAAAACACTTGAATCCTTGGATCTGGCTTAATCTCCCTCCACCCAGGATGTCGTACTTCTTTATCAGCGAAGAGACTTCTGCTAAGAGAATCTTAAACTGTTTTAGATGACTAAGAATTTATTAAAATGCATCTGAATCTATGATGCACGGATACTTCGAAATGGGCAATGTATCTTGTCGTATCGTATCTGATATTTCACTTTTTACGTATAAAATCCGTGTACTTTCCATGTCTATGGCGTATCCTAGCCGTATCCATGCAGTACCTGGACATCATAGATCTGAAGCTGTACTTAGCCATAACTATTGAAGAATATAAAAAATGAATCTAAGGAACAAAGCCATTTTCAATCAACATATCTGCTCTGTCCGCCCTTTCTTTTGCCAGCAACATTGCCACAAAAAGGGGAAAAAAAAAAAAATGAAAACCAGTAACTTCATTTCCTTTAACAAGGATATGTTTGAAACGACTCTGTTGTTGTTAGTGAATTCTTGTGTTTCCTTTTACTGGTAATGGAGTTGGTCTTGAACTAGCTCCAGTCCTTCCTGATGGCTACTGTTTCAGCTTGACTAGTGTTGCCTTAACCAGCATGAAAAAAAGGACATTGTAACATTTATCCCCTATTCCCTCATCTGTTCTGCTATTTGGGCTTTGATTCGCTTTGGAACTACCATCCATGTTTAAGATGAAACTACCATGGACTTGAAGAATTCTTTAGCCACCCTTTTGATGATGGTCTTTTTGGGGCCACTGAGGCTATTATCTAATATCTACGAAATCTGATGCCTCTAATCCTTTAGACTTCTTTGCTTGCATCTCCCATTCAATCACTAGTGCCTTAATTTGCAATCTCCAGAGGAATCTATTTGGCCTCTATTTAAGAGAGGCCTACTCCAATACCTTTGCATCAGACATCTAAAAGAGACTAGAAGGGAGAATGATATGAAAAAAGGGGGAAGAAGGGAAAATGATGCAGGACAAGCCCATGACCCAATGGGTTGACCAGTTTAGTGGGCCCAACCCACGTGCAATGTTATTTTATTTTACTTAGTGTATGTTTGGCATCTCTATTTTTCACCTCTACTTGTCTAAATGTCTAAATTAGATAGAGATTGAAAAAATTAGAGCGTTTGGTACATTACTTTATCCTCTTCCTGCTATAGACAAGTAGAGGCAAACCCTCTAAAATTGAAATGCCCACTTTCTAACCATGTGAAAAACAAAGGCATGGGCTCTAAAAATCGTAGAGGCGGAAGCTATTTTTCTGGACGAAAATGCCCAGAGACGGTGTTTTATTGACACCGAAAATCCTTTGAACAAAAAGACCCACATTCGTTACCAAAGACCTCCAGCTCAACGGAGGAGAGGAGAAAACGAGAAACCAGATGCCAGAACATCATCTCGATCGACCTTCTCCTCTCCATCGACCTTCTCCTCTCCAGCGCCGCCAATCGACTATACACTATCCTCCCCCACTCTCTCTACTTTTCTGTTACTCATAGCTTTCAAAGGAATTTTTCATTTTTTGGAGAAAGGCAATTTTAGGGTTTTTCCAGGGGCATGTCCAAAGCTGACTTTGCCTGCAGCAATGAGACAACCCCGAATAAAGATGCCAAGATTGAGAGGGAGAAGTGTGTTAAGCCTGCCCAGTATTGCATGTCGAGTTTGGTTCTAAGCCTTGGCTCTAGTAATAGGAAGAAGCAGCAGAGCCCTGGCCACCGCAGTGGAGGCTAACATCGGTACCATGGATCTTCATTTGATCCTTTTAGTAGCGGATTTGATGATGGATTAATTCTTTTGACAGTAATAATCAAATCTGTGTGAATTGGGATTGAAAGTAATAATCAAATCAATTTTATATCTGATTCTTGTGTACATAAAAGAGGAGATCATATGAGAGAAGGACAGTAAGGGAGGCGAAGGAGAAGGGAACGGTTCCTCTCTTTTGATTCATTTATTTTTTTGATATATATGTATATATATATATATATTTGTTGTTGACGATCAGATGAACTGTGGGGATTTTCCATTCATCTGTGCCATGTATATTTGCCAACTTCTATGTTGGAGTGAGGCTGTAAATAAGAAGTATGAGATGGGTGATGGTTATGAGATGGTGAAATGATGAAGAGGAGACTGTTGAGATGAATAATTTATGAAAGCGTATTTTATTCTTTTTATATACCCGGATCATTGACTCATTTCTCTGTGTGAGTTTGCACGGTAAGGGGAAGGCAGGTGCCATTTGGGTGCTTGAATTTTGTGGTAAGTTTGAGGGAGTTTTGTTGTATGAATTTGTTGACATGTGCTTTGTCTTGAAGTATTTTAAATTTGCATATCAAATGTTTGATAAAGGTTTTAAAAGATATGCCTATCATAATGCACTAGAAAAACACGCCCGTGCTTAGCACGGGCAATATAATCATAATATTAAAATTTATAAAAAAAAATTGATCAGTTTTTTTAAAATTAAATGCAAAAGGTTTTAGTCTGAGAGAGAGGATAAAAAAAGTCCTTAAGAATTCAATACCGAATACCATATAATTTAAAAAAAAAAAAAAAACACAAGCCCATGAAAATTGAAGATTAATGATCAAGAAAACTAAAAAACAAAATCAAAACAAACAAACAATATAAACTATAAATAAAATCCAACGAAATTTGAAAGACACATAGAAATGAAAATCCATAATCAACTCAATAACATAAGCAATTTAAAAGAATCAAACACTCATGAGAAAAAAAAAATAAAAAATGGAGCATAGAAGGGTAAAGACAAAAGAACCCACAAATTCATGAAAAACCATCATAAAAAAAATAAAAAATAAAAACCTATCCAAGTGAGAAATTATAATAAAAGAAATACAAAATAAAATGAAATAAATTTTATTAAAAAGGCTATAAAAATATATATAAATAAATATTCATAGACAATACAATGATAAAAGAAATTTAGAAGAACCAAACCAAATTATGATAATCTAATAATCAAAAATGGAAATCTAAAGCCACAAAAGAAATAAGAAAAATCCATAAAAAGATATCACAAAGAGAACTTAAAAAACCCAATGGAAGTAAAATAAATAATTAACTCATAATGATAACCATTAAATAAATTTAAAAAATAAAACATAAAAATGAGAATTCATAGAAAATCCCCTTATAAAAAGTGATTTAAAAAAAAAAAAAAAAATCAAGGAGAATCCAATACCCAAAAATTGAAACAAAAAAGGGGACAAAAAGAAACCCACAATCTATGAAAACCATACAAATATAAACCATAAAAATATTGCAAATCTATAGAAATTTTAAAATGGTGATTCTTTTGTATAAATCATATTAAAATGACATAACTAAAATTGCTCAAATAAAATATGATGAACTCAAAAGTAAATAAATTAAAAAAGGTTTATCTCTCAAATTGAAACGTTTAATAATTGTACTAATTGTCTCAAGATGCTCACATTTTAAAATAAGTTGAATATTGATCCAAACTAAGCATGCAAATGAGACATGAGATGGTACTAAAAAGAGACACAAAGAAACAAAAGAATTATTGAAGTTTCTCTAAAAAAATACAATGAACTTAAAAGTAAATGAATAGAAAAAATGAAAGTTCTCTTGTTGACATAGAGAAATAGAATTATATTGGAGAAAGTAGAAAATGATAATAATAAGAATGAGCTTAATTCTTTATATAGATGGACCAATATTATTGGTGATTACTTTTACCATTAGTTCCGCATTTTTAAAAAAAGTGTACAATCAAAATTAATAGATAAAAAAGAAAGCAGACAACCCAGGACCGAAAGTGGATTAAATAAAAAAGACAAAGAATTAAATAAACTAGACAACCCAGAAATTGGCATTTCACATCCTAAACAAAAATAAAAAATAAAAAATAAAAAAATCATATAATTGGAAGAAACGAAAATACTTGAAATCCTTAGATTAGTGGCACTTATAAACACTGGGACCCATTAACAGTCAAATGCTAGTGCCTTGATAGAAATATAATGAAATTGAGAGTTTCTTAATAAACAAAAGGCATGATGGAGAGTCCAAAAAAAAAAAAAAAAAAAAAAAAACTTTATTTGTAAAACTCCAGTATTTTGTATTTTTAATCAAAGAATCAATTTGACCGTGGAAATAACCGTGAGAATTTGAAATATCCTATAAATAGCAAGGATGTTTGCCTTAATGATTGTAATTTTTAATAGATGGGGTCTATCGTAGTGTTCCACTCCATTTACATCATGATTTATAAAAGTTAAAGCCACACACACAAAAAAGAAAAAACCTAGACTCCACCATTTCTCCCTTGCCAAGCGTGCATAGTAGCACATTAGTTACATGAAAAGTTTCCCGCCGCCTCTTTAGCTCCACGTTGTTGTTGCAAGTTTTTCTTTTTTCAATAATATTGTCATTTTCTTATTAATTATGAAACGTATTATTTTTGTTGATCAATTCCATATATTATATATTCATTTGAGTTTAGTTTTATTGTAAAATGGTTGTCATAGAAAATTAATGACTATATAGGAAATCATATAAAATAGTTATTTCAAAAGTTTGATCATTTATCTTAAAGTACAATGCATAAGTATGAAAATAATAACAACAGTATTTATAGGGGTCAATATTCTAAAAATAAAGTTATTTTTATAAATACCTTGTAGAAAAATTCCGACTCACGGTCAATATTCCAAAGTGGGGCCAGGTCCCTTTCTCATTAACTAATTTTAAGTTTTTGTTGATAACTATTAATAAAAACATGCGTTATGGTGTAGTGGTTGGGTTGCTCCTTTGAAATCCATGTTGTCTTGAGTTCGAGTCTCGGCATAAACCAGATTAATTTTTACCATGTCATTAAAAATACACAGGTCAGGTTGGGTCCAAAAAGTGTGCTTTATTTCTGGCCCGACGTTTGCTAGGGTCAAACCACTTCGCTTAATGGCCCATTAGTTGGTAGGGCCTGGCATTAAAAGGAGGTCAAAATTATAAGATAGTCAAAATTGACGGTGAAATTGACAGCGAAATTGGAAATCAAATCCACTTTGCCTGCATATAATATAATAGTTTAAATTTTATA
Source organism: Camphora micrantha (assembly GCA_003546025.1). NCBI lineage: Eukaryota > Viridiplantae > Streptophyta > Magnoliopsida > Laurales > Lauraceae > Camphora > Camphora micrantha. Next base: position 45,303,141 of record QPKB01000001.1, read on the forward strand.
TATCTTCCACCATGTTTTTTTTTTTAAAATAATGACATAAACTACCCCTCTAATAAGAGGCATACCCCTTTCAATAAGAAGCAAAAAGAGGGCATGCCAAACAGTCTATTTAAAATAGTTCCATATAATACCAAACACGTTTTCATATGTTAACCTCTTTTTTTGATGGCTCTATATTTCATGGCTCTATTTTGGTTGGCTCTTTCAAAATATAAGTAGAGATACCAAACAAGCACTTAGAATTTCTATTTAATGACTTATGTTTTAAGTATGATTGTTTTAATCTCGACCGTAGAGATGTTTAGACGGTTGAGATTAGCTGTAGTGTTTTAATTTCTCTATTTAAAGCATTATTAAGCCTCTTGGCTTATTCAGATTTGATGAATGAAAGAAAACAAGTTTGAGTTTTGCTCTTTGCAATCTCTACATCTCTCCTGGAAGGGAATGGCGCGAAGTCATCGGCGAAAGCCTGAGAAACTTCGGGTGGAATCCCGACCTATCCCCGGTATCTATCATCTTTTCTCCTTCCCACCCCGCATCAATCCGCTGTCCGCATCATTTGGTATCAGAGCCGAAGATCGATCCAACACGGCGAAAATCAGATTCTTCAAGTAATCCATCCTCCCCAGTTTGTTTCCATTCTCTACTATATCCCATCTCATCGTCATCCACTGACCACCATTAGACCTATTTCCTTCCTTGGACTGCATCCCGATCCTAGATCTACATGTCAGAACCCATCACAGCCCAAAACCCCTTGAACCATCATCCTTGATCCAAATCCCAATAGCCCCACCACTGGACTATCTATAGATCCTAAACCCACAGTCGCAAGACCCCAAAATTCCAACCCCTGCCAAATCCCAACCCCTCACAGCAGCCCTAAAATCCCAGAACCCTATTCCTAACTTACCGTCCCTTTCTAGAGTTCCAAAACAAAACCCTAATTCCATTCCACCAAATCAGAGCCCCAATCCCTAACCCTGGGTTGTCTCCAAATCTCAAATTCAAGCCCCGATCATCCAAAACCAGCCACATCCACATTGGCCGAACTCAATTCAACCATATCCCATTGGCCAAATCCTTAAGACCCATTCACCGAACCCTCTAAAAATCAATCCGCCCAAATCATCGAGCCTCGTTGACCCTTGGCAAAGACCTGTAACCCATCTTCGAAACCCCATTCCCCTGTCGATTAAAAAAAAAAAAACAAGAAGGAAAGGAGTGAAGAAAGGTTGCAGAGCGTACATGGCACGTGCACATGTCACCATCTTCGTCGTTGACGTTGTCAGTCGCCTCATCATCTGCGCCGGCACCCACCGTCACCCTTCTCTGTAAGACCGTCGGCCGCACTGCACCTCGCAGTCGTTGCCGTCGTCTTCATCACCACCGAGCATCATCTCTGCAATTGCACTTCATCATCGTTGCCATCTTCGTAAAGCAGAGGAATGAGGAGAAGACCTCTTGGAGAAGAGGTAGTGAGTTGAACTTGAAGGAACTCTCGATCCCTTTTCTCTCTTCCAGACACGAAGCCCAAGTAAAAAAAAAAAAAAAAAAAAAAAAAAAAAGAAAAAACTCAGCTCCACTCGAGCTGAGCCCAGCCGAACAGAAGCCGGTCCAGGTAAAGTTCAGGTTTGGGTCAAGTACAGCTCAATTCGACCCAGCCAGCGACAGTTTAAAAAAACGTTGCAACAGTTCAACAGATATCAACACGTGGGTCCATGACCCACAAATCTTCTTGACAGCAACTGACATCATCCAGGTCAAGGCCAGCTTTGTGCAAATTGGACAGTCCAAATTACTTTTGCTAACATTGAGGTCATTTGAGCTTTGATCAAGGATCTGTCTTCATAGTCATATTCTAATCAGTGAGATCTATACAACAGACAGGTCAGATCATTTAAATTTGAGTTAATTTTTTGTGACAAAAAAGGTGAATAGTTTGAATTTCTACTCTAATGGAAAACAAAATGTCCATCGGGCAAGACTCCTGGACCAGTGGCAGTCTCTTCGACAAGGAAACATGCATGTCGCCGATTATATTGATAAATTTGAAGAATACAGAATGTGTTGCAATGTAAAAGAAGATCCTCTGGTTACTTTTTCAAGATTTAAAGTGGGTCTACGTCCAGAGCTTAGAAGCAAATTGACTGAGCATGAAGCACACACCTTAGAACACAATTATCAAGCAGTGCAATATTCAGAGCGGTATCTAACACTGCAAATTGTTAAGCTTGATAACTTATATGGTTCTAATTTGCGACCAGGTGCTTCAGTAGCAAAATCTAATCTTTGGAGTCAACAATCCAATGGTTAGTCGGACATTCCATCTATCGTTAGATGTAACAGAGGTCAAAGAGTAATTAGCAGTAAGAGTAATTTGCGGGACAATGGCAGTGTTACACGTGTCTTGGACACTTAGGTTTTGAATGTCCCTAACAAGGAAGTGTATTTACCAGAAATCGTAGATTCCACTGTGAATCAAAATAGCCAAGTTACTGAACATTAGGAAGGCAAGCAACACGGCCATATGTACGCTTCAAGCACCAAAGAAGTGCAAACGTCTACCAATGCTACAAGTGATGCCAATCAAAATGCAGAAAGGCAAGGAAAACAAAAAGAAGATTCAGGGATAGCATCAGATGCAACAATGTCTAAAGCTGACTATAGTCAAGAAAATTTGACGAAGGCAAAGTGACCAAAGTGAACAGACACGATCAGGATATGTCAGACGTATGAAAAGAACATGCTACGGTAGTAGAAGAGTCAATGAAATCAGAGTCAGATGAGCCAGAAGAGGTTAAATCAATGGGTCCAATGTATTCACAAGCATATTCAATCATTGAGATTTCCCATATTGACTTTATTTTTACAGATCCGCAAGTAAAAGCGAATGATTGCGATCTAGTGATACAGATTCTACATCCAATTCGTCAAGGAAGCATCAGCAACCTACAAGCATTCTATCCATTTTTAGTTTAAAGAAATCACTTTCGATGTCCAAGTCATGTGAAGACAATGAGGAACCCCCAGCAAATCAGAAGTTTATATGTTGGATTTTTTATCCTTGAGGACATCTATAGAACTCGAGGTCGAGTTCTCTTCAAGTCGGGGAGAGTTGATGCAGGACAGACCCAATGGGTTGATCAGTTTAGTGGGCCCAACCCACATTTAATTTTGTTTTATTTGATTTAGAGTTGTTATTTAATGGCTTATGTTTTAAGTATGGATGTTTTAATCTTGAACGTAAGATGTTTAGACGGTTGAGATTTGCTCTAGGGTTTTTGTTTCTCTATTTAAAGCATCGTTAAGCCTCTTGACTTATTCAGATTTGATGATGAAAGAAAAAAGTTTGAGTTTTGCTCTTTGCAATCTCTACATCTCTTCAAAACTGGAGATGAATGAATAGATGATCCACTTATTCCTTACTCAAGAAACAAAGGAAGCAGATAATTGGAAGGGCAAAATTACATAATGTTAGATTACCAAGGCTGAATCTTGGTAGAGGTGGGGGGTCTGACAAAAGATCTCAACCTCGGAGGCACTTGGGATTTCTAAACCTGTCGAGATACGAGAAAAATGAGGAGGATTTGAGCTGAATAATTGAAGACCCTCAGGTTGAGTCAGCCCATATTCTCCAATTGGCCTCATCATCAGATATAACAACTTTCCTGAAGTTTCTTCTAACTCCCTTTTCCATTCACTATCTTATGTGCTCTACCTTGTGTGTTGATATGATGTATATTCTTGGAAATAAAGTCTTTTCACACTTTCGACCCGGCTGTTCTGTCTGTCTCTCTTGGTCCCCAACCTTTATGTTGATCCCTATACTTCATCTTCATCAACTTTCCTCCGCACTAACTACCTGTTTTCCTCACTAATTTTAGTTTAGGGAGTTTAGTTTCTTTCCTTGATGTTGTGTATACCTAGTTTTTCATTTTTCTTAATCAGCGGCTATTTCCCGTTTTACTAGGTGGAATTTCTTCTTGTCCTCCCTCTCATCCCAAAGGAATTTCTTTGATTATGTTCATTCACTTTAGGCACCTTTACTGGGATCTTGAAAAGCAAGAGGTAATAAATGGACAAATTCGCTGAAGTTAATTTAATTAGAGTGACCTGACCACCTAAGGAGAGGCATATTTTCGACAATTGCCAATTTACTTTCTGAATCTTTCTTTGATGGGGTGCCACATAGATTGAGACGTTGAATTGGCTCCTTCTGGGAGTACATGCTATTCGGAGGAAATTTTATTAGCTTGCATACAATTGCTACTGTTAAGGAAACAAGTTCCAAGTCATTTATGTAGATAGACTCCAGCTGGAACATTTCCAGAGACAAAAAAAAAAAAAAAAAAAAAAAAAAAAAAAAAAAAAAAAAAAAAAAAAAAAAAAAAACCCTCAAATCATCTCAGATTTAGCAAGTTTGGTGCCACATTTCAAAAAATATTCTGCTGTCTACAATGCCATGGTGTGAGAAGCACAAATCTGAGTCATCTTGGAAAGGTATCATTTTGCTTTCTGCACCTTCTATCCAGCCTCATGTCTATTTTTATTTTGGAGCCATTTGGTGTGAATTACTTCACATTTGCCACAATGACTTTTGTATGCAACCTTGGATGCTGAGACCTTGGAACTCTTTTCCTTATGTCCCCAACTCTTATTTTCCCCTATTTATTTCTCCTTTACAACAATCAGTGGCTTTCAACATTTATTTCAAATTGTTTGGTCTGTAGGTTACGCTTCAACATTTGTTTTTGGTTGGGTGTGTCTTTTCTATATGAATCATTATGCTATGTGAGAAATCATAAATTATCTTGGCTCGATAATTAGTAAGGATGGAGAGATTGGGAAAGATGTTGAACACAGGATAAGAGTGGGATGGTGGAGTTGGAGACTTGCTTCTAGAGTGATTTGTGATTGGTACTGTTAAGAGGTCTGCTTCTGTCTCTTATTGTGGATATTGGTTGGTTTAGGGAGGAGTTTTTCCTACCTGTAGGCACTATGCACTACACACCCGACCTTCTTCTCCACTAAACTTTCTATAGAAAGAACTCTATGATCTAGGTGGTACAGGATCCAGTCTAGTGACCAATTTCCAGATATGTTATTTTAGTCTGTCTGCTTTATTATATCATATATTTGTCTGAACATCTTTGTTTTGGATCATGCTGTTTTTTGTAATAGTATATTTGATAGTGTTTTCTGTGTTTTCATCAAAACAGCAATCTCCACTGTTGTTTCTATCGCGGAGATTCTGAAAAACAATGGGCTGGCTGTTGAAAAGAGTAAGATAATAACCACTTCTCATTTTTTAAATGCTGACAAAATGACAACAATACTCAGAACTTTCACTTGAAATTTCTGTGCAGAGATCATGACATCAACAGTTGATATGAAGGATGAATCACGAGGGCGACCTATCCAGAAAGCGAAGGTAAGTTTTCCTTGAATGCATTCTTGCATAGAATATTTCTGCCTTTCAAAGTTTTAACCCATCATAAGTAGTAGCAGGCAGTAAAACTTGTTCTTCTGTTTAGATTGAAATATTGCTGGGGAAGACAGAGAACTTCGATGAGTTGATGGCTGCAGCGGCTGAGGAGAGAGAAGTTGGTGATGGAGATGAGCAGAGCTGAAAGACGTGATAAGTTCTATATTTGGTTTTCCTGTCCCTATATGCTAAATGCTAAAATATTTATTGAGCCTATGTTGAGGACTTTGAGCAAGTTTTGTTGCATGGAATATGTTATATTGTGGTAGGGTAGGTGGCCTCTCTAGAAGCAAGTGATTTGCTGTTGAAAGATTAGATTTTGTGAACTTGTTTTTCCCTTGTGAATGTTGTCCGAACTAGAATCACAGATGAGGCTTTAGAGGCAGCTCATTGAAGCTAAGTGACCAAAATCAGAGATGAGATGCTCGGGGCAGCACATCGAAGGAATCACTCTTGCAGCATGGTTTCTCCCGAATTTTTCATTGTGAACTCCTTGGACCATGATGCCCAGTTACGGCATTGATATGACAGTGACATGTCATGTGCATGGCATGGACACATATTTTACATAAAAAATATTGAGCGTCGGATATGATACAACATGATGCACTGCCTATTTTGAAATATCTAGGCATCATAGGTTCCTTGCTAATAATGCGAGTTATCACTGATCTCTGTCCTTCACCATGATCAGCAAAACATCAACGACTTGACTGTCTCACAGAGATGGCATATGAGAATGTTATTTTGGTGGTAGCGTAAAATATCGCACTTGAGCTGTTTACTAGTCCTAACTTTGTTTGCTCATCTTAAGCTATTAAGATAGTCCATCTGGTGGGATATACTACGGATGGGTGATGGAACCAGGACTTTCCATCAACCGCTTGTTTTTTCCTTTTCTTTTCTAAGACATTTGAACGTTGAACGTACAATTCTGTTTTCAAGAGCAGAAGCATTTGAAATTTGGAAAAGAAAGAGGCAGTTTACTATTTTCTCACAAGTCATTCCATGCATCCAGAGAAGTCTCTGATTTTTGTTGTTTTTTTCCTTTTCGGGAATGAGTTGTGTAAAATGTTAGTGGTAGTTTTGTATTTTGATTTGATTTGTCATTTCTTTTCTTTAGTTTGTGTCCATTCGTGGCCTTTTTGTAATTTGCATTACTTTTGGCTAGGTTTGTGTCGTTATTTGGCTGCATTGCACTGAAATTACCAGTAAATCCTGAAACTATATTTATCTGGTAATGACTATCAGAATGAATAGAACAACTGTCACTTGCTGGTGAACTCAGGTTACTCAAAAGGCATGAAAACTGAGAATTAGGGTTTGCCCATTTGGTTAGGAACCCAGCATCTCACCCAGATGACCAAGGATCTATCCCTAGCTCTGCCCCCACGTTGCGGTTGCTCCCCGCTTGTTCCGGCAATCTCTCCCTGTTTGTGCTGGATCACGCTGGTGTAACACAAAAAAAAATATATATAAAAAATGCATGAAATGTAATTTTCACTTTCTAGTCAACTGAGATCCAATTCGGCTTTTTATACCAAGGCAAGGAGCAAATGAGCCAGCCATCATTTTCTTAGGATGTAGTCTATCAGAGTGAGTAATAATTTCCAATGGAAGTTTTGATCAGTTGAGTTACACCTTTAGCCTCTTCATAGGAAGGGATTACTTAGTAATTCAACAAATTTAACATTACAATAGAACAAACGGGCCAGAAGCAATAATCTTATCTGTTTTGAAGAACAGAAACCTGTCAAATTTATAATGGCCAGTGTGATTCTTCAACAAATCTAAGCAATAGTAGGAAACAATCATCCATTATGCTTGCTCCGGGTGGTCCATGATGTTCATCATCTTTAAGAATTATAAAACCACAGGTCTGACCTGATTTATTGGCAAGAAAGTGTAAATTGCTTTTTACTTCATAGGACTGACTATTCTTGTTACTGATAAAAATAAATAAATAAATAAATAAATCATAGGACTGACCCTTTTTTGGACCCCAAAATTTGAAAGAGGCTAATCGTGGGTCTCACTCCCATATGACTTCCAATGGGCCGGAGAATAACCACATGCCAAACTGCTTACCAGGTACACTCGGCCGTATGATGATCTACGAAAGGGGCTATCTATGGACTGACTCAGGTCTGCGTGCTGGATCCGGGCTTGAGTGTTGATTTGAGCCTGATAGCTAGGATGGCTATGCTTTAAGAGGAAGATGTCCAAGCAAATTGAATTGACGCATTATGTTTAAGGCTCACTTGGATCCTCCAGGCAGAATGTCAATGATCGACTTTAACCATCCATAGGTAAGAATTCATGTACCAATCCATAGGTAAGAAATCTTGTACCAATCCATAAGCTGAAAAGTCGAAGGTCCAAATAGGTATATGAAGCCTGTCCAACTTAGAACTTAGGCGATGTGGGATGTGGGACTTTCCAATACAGCACCTCATGTGCATGCATAACAGATTTCATGAATAGGTCTCCCACGTGGGCTAGATAAGAATGACATGAGCCAGTGAGCTACACAAGAACAACGAAATCAGGACCCTTCTTACACCATGAAAGACACCCTGTATCATGGGCAGTGGTTGATTTCTTATTTGGTTGGATAATTACAACTAGGCAGTGGGGAATATTAAACACCTGACATGGAAAAGAGGTGTCCATAAAATCATCTAAAGCATAGGGATCCGTAGCTGCCTGCCTATAAGGCCAACCGTTCCCATTCCCAGGTTGAACCGTGAAAAACCATTCACTCATTATCTCTGGTAATTAATACCTCTAACCATAGTCAGGTTGAGTAGAGAAAAAGTTGAAAAACTATTCATTCATGCACCATGTCTGCAACAAGAACACCAGATGGAGTTCTTAACAGCAAAAAAATTAAAGATTTGAGGGACCCAACCATAAGGGAATTTGAGTGACATATGGCGCCCATTTGGATTCTAAGTTTACCTGTAAATCTAATTACCCATCAATGTGTTTTATCTCCAGTGGTTAGAGAAAAAAACCTACTCACGGGGAACACTCTAATAATCCTAATCAAACTTTTCAAATTACATTCTTATTTTATCTATTTTTTTAAACTTCAATATCATCTCATCTATAGACAAATAATAAAATAGGAGGTTTGCAGTTCCTCGAAAAATCTGACAGGAGGCTTCAATCCATATATCCTTCTTTTTTTTTTTTTGGCGTGGGGTGGCGTTGTAAGGTCGGGTTATCCAAATGAATTAACCCTAATTTACATATAAACTGAGTTGCCTGATCCAAAATGGACCTCACCTTTATGTGTTTCTTTCCAAGTTAATAAAGTTCAACACGTCACATTGTCTCAAATTAGAAAAGATAACATCGACTATAGCCCAGAAATCAAAATTCTAGAAGCCATGAAACCAATTCAGCAATTTCACAGGTTGACGCCTTTAATTCAGGGGAATCAGGAGTTTCTGATTTGTAGTGGACAGGAACGTCCGCATGTAAATGATCCCATTGGAGAAATTTTGGCTAAAAAATAAAAACCAAGAGCAAGGAATCTAGAAAAGAGCATAAGCAAATATGGCTGAGATCTTCCTCTGGTGCTTCGCAAAAACTCTCATTTATTTCCCTGTAAACCAATGCAAGCGGTTCCATTCCAAGCTTAAGCCTCATCTTTTTTGTCTATCAAAATCCTCTTGCAAGCCTCATAGCACATGAATGAAATCCCGGCAGCCGGCACCAGCTTCAAACAGCTCGGCCCCAGCCCTTTATAGAGACCTGGTAGCCCTTCCCTTTCAAGAATGCTAATGAGCGCGTGAAGCATGTTTTTATATACCTGCCTCCCGCCGACGGCCCCGACTTGCATGTGTTTGCGGGCTACCTCAAGTGGGAATGTAGCAGTGCTAGAAATGGCACCCGCAGCTGACCCAATCAGAAGGGTCGCGGTGTTCCCAATTTCCTCCTCCTTGAATGCCTCCCTGTAGGCCTTCCGTAGCATATCATAGGCGAAGTAGTTGGTAGCGGCATATGGAACCACTCCAATCAGACTTGGAGTGAGACCTCTGTACAGCTCTGTTGGGCCTTCCTCTCGGACAATTTTAAAGAAAGCATGTAAAAGGTTGTCATATACGCCTCTCTGAAATAACCAAATTCAACAAAAATCATAATGCCACAGTGAGGAAATATAAAACGTTCGTTCATCAATTTGCTTGGTCCTACAAAGTACAAACTATGCAAGCATGTTCTATTTGATCCAAATCTCTCATTTGATGGGCCACACACGTCATCGATTGAAGATAGTCCATAAACCCAAACCTCCCCTCATCATATGTGGACCATTAGCTGTCAGAGTCCACTTGCAGGCCACTTAATGGATAGCTGTGATAATTCAATAGGGAGATTAGAAGGGTCCATCTTATGATTGGCCCAACTGCTGAGCAGCATAAATGAGTAAAGGTCTTCTCCACTTCTGTGGTTGGTCCGCAGTAAAATACCCTAAAAATAAATGCCATTTTTTAGAGAGAGCATCACATAATAGCTCACAATATGTGCAGGTGTTGGTTGGATTTACCTGTATAGTCAATCGGGTCTTGAGTAACTCAAGAGGATATGTAAGCAAGGTTGAGCTGACTCCAGCACAAGCTCCTGCAACCAGTGATGGAGGTAAGGGGATTTTGGGTGGTTCTCCTGGCATAGAACTCAAGTTCTTCTTAACTGTATCATATGCAAATAACTGCAGATTCACACCGTCACAACATACAGGGTAAGTATACTTCACATGTGACGCATCAAAATCATAACAAAATTGATCATGAACTGTAGAATTTGTGCTCGTTATAGAACTGAAAAAATTTAACAAGCAATTAAAAACACTTTATGGGCCTACGTCCATATCAACCGACTATTTGAATCCACGAGGGGAAAAAACCAAGCTAAAAAAAATATATATATATTATGGAACAGGCTTCTCTCATTCCATTACAAAACACCAACATATAAAAATTAATAATCACAAACCATATTGCACTCTATTCTAAAAAAGAAACATCTGTTTCGTGAATAATCTTCCATCTAACAGGGTCCAGCAAGAACTATGAAGGGTTTACTAAGGGATGCAAACCTACGGCACCAGGACACTATAAAATGGGCAATATATCTGCACTGTGTTGTATTTGATACTTCATTTTTTATCTGTTAAATCCTTGCCCCTTTTGGTTGTGGCATGTCCCTCTCGTACCCATATATCAGAGCAGCATAGACTGAAACTGTTCTTGTGTGAAATTTCATCCACTTCCATGTAGACAAATATCAAGTACTGTGGGCACAACTTCGATGAAAAGCTTATGGTTTATTTTATTATTAGTTTTTTTATTCTGAACAGGGATGTTTAGTGTTTTTCCTGGTATAGATTCTCGGCTGGGTTGGTGTGGAGAGCCAATCTCAATGAAAAGGGGAAGTGAGGAAGATATTCGAACTGTCTATGGAACTTTCCTGATTGGTGAGATCCTAATTTAGCGGCATTAGGTTTCCTTATTGTTTCAGAAGTTCCTGATGAGAATAGATTCATGTCTATGAAAATTCAGAGGGTACACATTGCTTTCTTGTGAAATCACACTCTTGACATTCCGTTCATTACTTCATATTATGGAAAAAATCTTAAGCAAATAACAGGATCTTGCACAACGTACAAAAGAGAGAATGGCTTCTAATGCGCATGAAGATGATGGCACAGATGTTCCTTAGACATTCCCAACCTAGACTCTTTGGAAAAGGGTTCTGAACCAAAATTTTAACCCAAAGCACAGACAAATGCAATTCTATTTGTAAAAATGTATGTTTTGGGTACGTTAATTGCGCATATACAATGATGACAATTAAGAACAGGGATCCTAAAAGTTAATGGTGCAACTACATGCACTTGATTACTCTCTTCCTTCCTCCCTCCATTCTTTACAATTAGCAATGTACTAAACTACTAACAGAAGGCATGCATTGGACACAATACCGTGTCAGATTGTTCATGGATTCTTCTATTGTATATTTAAACATTATCATATTAATATACTTCTTTTAAAAGTTTAGATAATTGATGTGTTACCTGTTTGTTTCAAGATCACATAATAGTTTGGCATTATTTTTGCATGTTACAATTATGTAGGAATAATCATTTTTTTCTCTTTTAATTGGTAACATGACTTGAACTTGCAACCTCAATGTTGCAATAGTGAGCTCCTTCCACTGTGCCACTAGCTCTTGTCGTAACAATAAACATTTACATAAATTGTAGATCTAAACCATGCATTCAACAAATCCTAAGTTTGGTTTGGAGGTGCCAATGTTGGGGGATCCTACTATATCAGTCTAGCTACATCAGGTTGAGACATATTGAAACCTTAAGATGATCTCATAACCAAATAAAACTGACCCACTGATTTCCATAATGAACATGCATTGTATATCCCAAGAGACATTATAGGATAAGAGTCGCAATCTTAAAAAAATTGGAAGACAACAGACTAAAAACTTTCTGGAAACAATTCAACCGCCATTAAGTATACAATGGTCCCAAAACATGGTGATACAACTAATGTTACATTGAACCCACATAATTCAACATGTTAAAACCATTAGGACCTATCCAGTCAAATAGCCTCCCAACCCAGGATTTGTAGAATTGTTCTGCAAGGGGTTCCACAAGGAATTTGCATCTCAACCTCAAATTTGCATATCAACCTCCCACAATATTCAACAAGTTCCTCCCAAGTTTTCTCCCTAACAAATTCAACTCACCCACAAAATCGGAAAGAAAAGTGACTCAAGCATATCAAACAAGAATATGGGGATGGCCCAAATAGCATTAACCACAGCAATTAAATAAAAACATACAAAGCCAAACTCCACTCAAAAATCATTTGGGTAATGAGAAAGGGTCAAGAAAACTGTCCATAGTTTCAAATTTGTACTCTGGAGAGTTTGACGTGGCCCATCCTCCTCTACAGACTTACTGGGCTTGTGAGGTGTACTAGAGTTTGGAGGTATATCAACTTAACCTGGCCCAATTCTAGGTTCTTCTAGATGTTAATTAAATTAAGAAAACCCCTGGATTAATCCAATCTTCCTGTGTTCAAGTTAAAAGAGCTAATCCATTTGAGTGAAGTCTCCACAAATCTCCCATAGGCTTCATTAACAGAGCATCTCTCTCTCAATATACACTTCAAGTTGGGCTAATGTCTGTTATAAGAATTCTTGGGCTTCTCTCAATCTAAATGACAGCACAATTTACTCATCTCATTTTTTTCATTATAATCTAATTATGATAGCACCTATCAATATCCTTTAAAAATTTTCTCCCCACCAAACCAACCCTAAGACGGATTTTGTTAATATAAGCTCCTAGAAACACAGGCAAAGACTATTGAAAGATAATAGCATAAAACATGTATAACCAAATTTGTAACAAAAGCATGAATCAAATAACCCAACAGAACATTACTGAAACCAATATAATCAAGAAGAATCAATCAACAGAACAATAAAATCACCAAGAAAACATTACAACCAACACACAACCAGAACACAAATAAAAGGAAAAAAAAAAAAGCCAAATGATTTAGGAATCAATCAACCAACCAACAATAACATAATCAATCAACCATGAGGGCAAGCATCACACACCTCTACAGCCTTGCTCGGCGCGACCCGAATTACATTAACCAAATTGCCTCTGAACAATCCTGTCCATCCTTCTGTGTTCATAATGTTTTGGAAAACTGCGGTGGTTGAATGCCCATTGCTCCCAACCATGAGATGGGTTCTTATTGTTTCCAATGGCGCGACCGCCGACCGGGACACAGCTCCGGCAATTGCGCCACTGATCAGCCTCCTCAATGAAGGGTTCTTAATCCTGAACTTGATTTTAAGACCACCCCACTCCTTTTTCTTCAATTCCGACCGCACCACAGAATTGTCGACCGGAAATCCGGCAATCCGGACAGAGAATTCCGGGTTCAACACGTATTTCACCAACATATTGGCTCCTGCAATCTTTCCACCGTTTTCTACTGAATCTGGATGGCTGGGCGAAATGCCGAATCCGACACCCACCAGACTGACGCTTGCGAATAGTCCACCTGGAGAGAAGCAGCTTTCTTGGAGATTCCATTGAAAACCCATCTGCGGATTAGAGAAGAAACCATGGTTTTTGTCCTCAATTGGTTGAAATCTTCTCCTCGCCATTGGATTCTGAACTTGAAATGGGTCCTTTTCTTTAGGCTTCTAGAATACCCGGATGCATCTTTTCATTAGATTTGTTGGTCTGGTGGAGGGATGTTTTTAATTGGCTATGAAAAAGAATGCGATATCTAGAAGATGAGTACTAGAAAAAAAAACACGATCTTTGGGCATATGGGTCTGTGAAAAAATCGTTTTTTCGAAAACGGTATTGAAAAACTACGAATTTGAGGAGATGGGTGTCGGAGATATTTGTGGTTTTTGGGAGAAATCGATGATGGAGCCAAGAATTCCTCTGTTTCTCCGTCGTTATCCGAGATCCAATGGGGGTGAAGAGGCTTAGTGCTTGCATTGCGTTGTCTTGCAAAAAGTGTCCTTTTGTGCCTGGAGAAGGTGGCTTGTGTTTGTTTTGTGCTGGATGGATAATAAAACCATATTTTGCATTTGTAGTAAAGGAAAATTTTAAAATATTGCCATGGTTTTGGCCATATATAACAAAAACAAAGGGTGTAATGATTCAATAGTATAGAAAACAGATCTTATAATTATTGGAGAAAGCCCTCAAAAGGTCAAAGCTGCCCGTCTTAATCTGATACCATCAATTTGGGGTTGATAAAATAAATATTTCCTAAGATTTTTTATCAAAGATTTATAGAGAGTTTTAGTTAGCAATTAATGGTAGAGATTTGAATTTACGCCACAAGAGGGATAGTTGAAAATGTGGAATATTTTTTTACGACAAGATTGTATTGATTGGCCAATCCTTTGTTTTCCCTTTTCATTCTTCTTTTCAAAGGGAGAAGATGTTCATATTTTTTTTTTTAATATCTTTTTTTTTTTTTGGCTTCTGTGGCAAGTTTCGTAAAAAAAATTTGTCATCTTTGGGTTATCCTTTTATGGCATAAATTTAAATCCTCATCATTAATTGTTAATTATTGAGTTTCTTCATGTTTTTTGATAATTTTTTTTTTCCACATATGATCCCCTAAAAAATTATTTTAAATAGTGACCCCTTCAAGACAAATTTTCCTAGCCGCCACTATTTTTCAAATGTCATCAAAGATGGTATTAGCTTTTTTTTTTTTTTTTTAGGTGCTGGAAAGGGTAAATTATATTAAAAGAGGAAAGGAGAATTACAAGGGGTCAAAGACCCCAAAAAGCATAGAAAAAGAAAGAAGAAAAAACGGAGAGAAGAGGAAAAACGCAGAGGAGCTGCAAATGAAGCCAAAGACTAAAAGAGAAACAGGACACAGAGGAGCTACAACCAAAGCCAATGGAAAAACCAGCTTCAGGAGATACAAGCAATTTGCATAGAAGTAAAGAGGGCGCTGAGTTGAGAGTTGACGAAGGGCTTCTTGATCTGCTTCAAGGAGAAAAAGATGGCTTCATGAAGGTGATTTTTGATGGAGACGAAGGAGGGTCTGCTGTCTTCAAAGTAGCTTTATTCTTGGCCTTTCACATGTGGTAGAGGACGGTGATGAAGATGGATGCCATGAATTTAAGGCCGTGGACGTCGTTGCCTGTGGAGAGAAGCGACCAGAATACAGCTACAGAGAAAATTGGAGGAATCTGGACTCCTGCTGCATGCAAGAACCAACACCAGATGGAATTTGCTAGATCACAGGAGACAAAAAGGTGGCCCACTGAATCTTCTGCTGCATGGCATAAATTGCATCTTGAGGCGAGAGAGAAACCAAGGCGCCTGAGTCTCAATTCGGTAGGTGTTTTGTTGTGCATCAGACGCCATCCAAATCAGCTAATTTTGTGGGGAGAGATGTTGCTCCAAATTAACTTCGGCCAAGGAAGAGGAACGGCTCTGTGCTTGACTATTTGCCATGCAGAGTACAGGGAAAGGTTTCCATCGGGGGAGTCTCTCTAGGAAAGGGTGTAAGACCCCCGACCCGAGTGACCTCGACTAGTGTTGAATAAATTGTGTTTTAGTTTTAAGTGTGTTTAGTGTGTTTTGGTTTAGTTTGGGTTTAGAATAGCTTGGTTATAGCTTTGGGGAATTTTGAGTGCCTTTGTGATTAGTGGGGCCCTTTGGGGGTTCCTTTTTATGACTTTGCATGTACTTGGGGGATTAATTGAGATTCTTTGGATTTGTGTTTTTATCCCGTTTTATTAATCTCGTCGATCTCTACAACTTTCATGTTGATCCCGTTCTCGTCCCGAATCCCGAAACCCGACTTCCATTGCATTGAGGCCAAAACAGTATTTTTACATTAAATCTGGACCAAATATTTGATATTCTCAAAACCTGCGAAACATATACCTTTTGAAAACTAGAAATTTCGACGATCAATTCTTCCTTCTCCGTCGAATTCTTTTGAAGCCCCGAAAACCGTGATATTGACCCCACAAAGTTTCTAGTGGTGGAGCTCACTCCACACATGCTATATAAGCACCCACCTTTTCTTTCTTCTCATTTTCTAGCAACTTTCTTCTTGCCTAGGGTTTTCTTCTTCCTTGTTTTTCCATCATCACAACACCACCAAGCTTGCACCAACATCATAATGGGGATCGCTATTCTCTTCCTCTCCTTCAAGGCTCCTCATTGATACCATTATTGAAGAAAATCTCCATCTCCAAGACTTGCTTTGAGCTAAAACTTGCCATTAGAGGACCTTCCAAGTAAGCTTTCTTCCTAATCTCCTTAGATTTGAGCTCTTATGATCTTAGAGGAGCTCCACTTCTATTATTGGAAGCTCTCTCTTCCTATTTCTTTGTTTGACCCATTTTAGGGTTTGTTTTAGGTGTTTTGTAGAGATTGTGGATTTTGAGCTTGAGAGGGTGATTAGAAGGCCTTTTGCTTAGCTTGGACTTGAGGCAAGTGGATGAATGGATATTTTGAGCTTTTAATGATTTTGGTGAAATGTATTGATGATTTTATACTATTATTGATTTGCATTGATTTGAATTAAAAGTGCATTAATGACTTTTATTAGTTCATTAAATGGTTTTGGAAATGTGGTTGGTAGTTTGCATTTATTACTTGATTGTAGTTTTAAATGAACCCTTATGATATGGTTTTCTCTTATCCTTTGTGGTTGAATGTGATGGAGGAGAAGAAGGTGTTTTGATTGATGATGATGGGAGTGTTGAGGTGAAGCTTGAATGATGATGGAAAGGAGTATTGGGGCCTCTCATGTGGAATGAAATTGTGGTTAAGGGAATTGTAAGAAGTGGAAATGAAATGGGAGCAGAACTGTCCCGGAACCCATTTCTGGGCAGTTCACTCGAGCGAACCTGGTGGTTGCTCGAGCAGAGTGTCCAGAACAGGTTCCGAACCATTCTAGTAGACAGTTCGCTCGAGCGAACCCCTTATTTGCTCGAGCGAACCCTCCCAGAACTGTATCAGGCTCGTCACAGAACCTCGTTAGTTCGAGCGAACCATTTGTTCGCTTGAGCCAACAGGTTCACTCGAGCGAACCCCTTATTCGCTCGAGCGAACTCTCCCAGAAAGTTTATCAGAGCGTCACAGAACATTGTTAGTTCGAGCGAACCATTTATTCGCTCGAGCCAACATGTTCGCTTGAGCGAACCCGTTATCCGCTTGAAAGAAACCTCCCAGAAAACCATTCCAGAGAGCTCATCGCTTGAGCGAACTTCTTGTCCGCTCGAGCGATAAGTACTGTTCACCTGGGGCTAATTTGTGAGCAAAAATTAAGTGTTTATTTGATTAAGAGTGGTTTGTTGGGAACCCTATTGTTATGAGAAAACCAGTAACCATTGTGTAGCACCCATTTGAAAAGAGAAATCAAATCACAAGTTTTCGTTTAAGTTTTGGAACTCTTAAGGTGTATAAAGAGCCCGGAATGTCTCCAAACCCAAGGAGTGCCAATTCTTATTGTATATGACATACGAGACCTTTATTCACTTTGATTGAATTTCTAATCCCGATATTGTCCCGAACCTCTTGAATTATGATATACCATCCCCGAAAATACTGAATTTGCAATTTTAGCGTTTTTGCTAATCCCGATGTGCACTTCCCGTTTAAAATGATATTTGTGCCTTTGAGTATACCGTCCCGCCCGTTTATATAAGTGTATCATATGAATTTTTGTACATGTCTTGATTTATGATATTTGACCTATGAGTCGGCACCACTAAGCTTGGACAACCTTGCCGGTCTGATCCACCGACTTGGAAATCCCCCTCTCGTCCCGCTAGCTGCAGTTTGGATCCCGCTACCCGGTTATTACCGCAGTATTGTCCCGATGCCGCAGATTGCTACTGTAGTTCCCGATGCCTGGCTCGCTACCGTGGTCATGTCCCGTATTTATTATATATATATGTATATGTTATTTATGTTGCATCTCCTCACTTCGGTGACTGAGATCAACATCCCGATATGCTCATGTCACTTCGGTGATAGAGGACTTAGCTCCGTGTGGTTGCCATCTTGTTGTTTACCGTTTCCTTGGATACCTTACATATTTTATATTGCATTTATATTTCAAATAAATGATCATCCTGTTTTATGAGATTTATTGTTTTAACAGGTTTAAATGTTTTCCAAGGTAATTTCAATTGTTGTTTTATATTTTCACCCATTTGCCAAACCGTCGTGTTTGACCCTTGTTTTGGTACTCAGGTCCCGTTGTTGGCTTTCTCGAGGAGGAGCATGAGGAGGCGGTCGGAGAACCGCAACGTTTAGTCGAGTGGCACGCCGATGATGTCGTTTAGACATTCAGGTGCTTGAGCTACGTAACATTTTGGGATAGAATTAACCATTCCTTTTGAGAACATGATACTTTGTTATATTGGCCTTTGATGGCATCTAATTTTGGGGAAATGAAATTAAATGATTTTGTTATAAACCTTAATTTACTTTTGGGAATTAGCTATTGATCATTGCTCATTTTGATACTAGTATTGAATATGTTTAATCTTGTTATCTTGGACATGAATGTATGAATTAGATTTGCTACACGCTTTCGCACCTTAAAAGAAATATTCATATTGACGTGATATCCTCGCCGCAGACACCTGTGGGAAATCGCGTGTACGAGTGACATCCTTGATGGACTCGTATACGTTTTGATTAAATTAATTCATAGCGTTGACTTGGATTGTAACATTCATTCATTTATCCATTTCTATTCATGGCGTCCCGATCCCGGATTAGGCCCGCTTGCGCTTTGCGGGACCCGGTCCAGGGTCGCGACAGACTGGTATCAGAGCGAGACGTATTTCAGGCAATTAAAAGAAACTAGAAATCTTAAGGACGTGGCGAGGATTCGTTAGACTCTTCGTTAGTTAGCATCATGTGAGCAATGTGTGAACCTTTATCTATTATCTTGTACTAACAAATTGTTTTGCAGCATTATGCCACCTCGTAAGCGACCGATAAACGACAATCCCACAGCTAGTAACGGTGAGTACACAGGGCCAGTCCAAGAGGACATCCCTGACAACACCATGCATAATCATTTCCAACAGATGATGCAAGCTATGCTAGATCAACAGCGTCAGGCTAATGAGAACCAACCAGATTGCACGAACATATGTTGAAAAGGATGAAGACCATACTAGGGAGTTGGCAGACATGCAGAGGCAATTGTTGGAAGTCTTACAGAGGAGGCCTGAGCCAGTGCAAGCCCAACCAGCCATTGTTATCAATCAGAGGGAGCATGACCCTAATGCACTGTTTGAGAAGTTTAGGAAGAGAGGTCCAAAAGAATTTCTGGGATCAGAGGACTCACTAGTTGCAGATGATTGACTAGAGCACATAGAGAACATCTTCAAGATCTTCCATTGTACCGGAGGAGAGCGGGTCAAGCTAGCAACATCTCTCTTCACCGGTTTAGCAGACATTTGGTGGAAGACAGTTAGAGAGGAGTACAGGCATATGGCAGATGCAGTGGCATGTGCTAGTTTCAAGAGGCTATTTGGGGACAAGTATGTGCCCACCCATATCAAGAGACAGAAGGTAGTGGAGTTTCAGCAGCTTGTCCAAGGCAATATGTCAGTCCTCGAATACCTCACCAAATTCGAGAGATTGTCAAGATATGCTCCTGAGCTAGTGGATACAGTTGAGAAGAAGATAGCTAAGTTCCTTGATGGACTGAATCCCATCATTGAGAGGGATGCTATCGGGGTTGTACCACCTATAACCTTTGAAGATACAGTCAAAAGGGCTTACAAGTTTGAGAATTTCCACCACAAGATCCTTAGACTCCAAGGCAAAGGACAACAGCAACAACAGAACAACCAGCAGAGGAATCACTAGCACAAGAGGCAGAGGCAAGAGCAGAACGTGCAGAATCCCTTAGTGTGTACACATTGTGGGAAGAACCATGAGAGTGCCCAGTGCCGTACCATCACTGGGGCTTGTTTCAGATGTGGTTCCATGACCCATCAGATGAGGGACTGCCCAAGGCAGAATAAGCAGAATCAGCAGCAGCAAGGGGCACAGCGTCCAGCACCACCTCAGAATGCAATGGTTGTGCAGAACCAAGCTAGACCTTTTCAGCAACAAGCATCACAGTAGAAGTACAGACCACAGTAGCAGCAGCAAGCCCGTCAGCAAGGGCAGAATCAGAACCAGCGTGATCCACAACAAAATAGGAATGCACAGCAAGGCAGGCCACATCAGGCTCAGAACAGGCCACAACAGAGAGGGCAAGTCTATGCTGTCAATAGAGCTGATGCAGAGACAGCAGGAGATGTTGTGGAAGGTACACTCCCTGTTCGTGGATTTCATGCTAGGGTTTTGTTTGACCCTAGTTCTACTCACTCCTTTATATCTCCAAAATATGCAAAGATGATTGATATGCATTCTAGACAGTTGGATTTTATATTGACTGTGGCTACCCCCATAGGTAAAGAAGTTATATGTAGGACTTTTTACCCTAGTTGTCCAGTCATGATAGGAGAGTTAGAGTTACAAGCAGATCTCATTTTATTGGAGATGTATGATTTCGATGTCATCCTAGGGATGGATTGATTAGCAGGGTACCATGCTACGATGGATTGTTTCCGAAAGACCCTCACCTTCAAATTAGAAGAGACACCAGCAGGGGTGTTGTTTCGAGGAGACAGGAGTAATCCTAGTACATGGTTTATTTCAGCGTTGAAGGCTGATAGACTCCTAAAAAGTGGATGTGAGGCCTATTTGGCGTTTATCGCGGAGGATAAACGGTCCCAAGGGGTGGAGGATATCTCAATTGTTTGGGAATTCCCGGATGTTTTTCCGGAGGAAATTCCAGGTTTACCACCTATTAGAGAGACAGATTTCACTATCGAGCTATTACTGGGGATCGCTCCGATCTCTATTGCGCCTTATAGAATGGCTCCAGCGGAATTGAGAGAACTGAAGACACAATTGCAAGAATTGTTGGACAAAGGTTTTGTAAGACTTAGTGTTTCGCCATGGGGAGCTCCAGTATTGTTCGTTAAGAAGAAAGATGGTTCAATGAGAATGTGCATAGATTACCGGAGATTGAACCAAGTGACCATCAAGAACAATTATCCCTTGCCAAGGATAGATGAACTGTTTGATCAGTTACAAGGTGCTTCTTACTTTTTGAAGATTGATTTGAGATCCGGTTACCATTAGCTGAGAGTCAGAGAGTCAGATATATTGAAGACCGCTTTTCGGACTAAATATGGACACTATGAGTTTCTAGTGATGCCATTTGGGTTGACTAATGCACCAGCAGTGTTCATGGCATTGATGAACAAGATATTCGCAAAGTACCTAGATCAATTTATAATGGTGTTCATTGATGATATTTTGGTGTACTCTAGGACCAAAGAAGAGCATGAAGAGCACTTGAGAATAGCATTGCAGATTCTGAGAGAGAACCAGCTGTATGCCAAACTCAATAAGTGTGAATTTTGGCTAGAGCAAGTGGCGTTTTTGGGGATCATCATCTCCAAGGAAGGATTGTCAGTGGACCCATCCAGGATTGAGGCAGTAGTGCAATGGGAAAGACCGAAGAATGTGTCAGAAATCAGGAGTTTTCTAGGGTTGGCAGGCTATTACCGGAGGTTTGTTCAAGGATTTTCGTCAATTGCGTCACCTTTGACGAAGTTGACAAGGAAGAATGTGCCTTATTAAGTGTGAAGATAGCTTCCAAGAGTTAAAGAAGAGATTAACCACGGCACTAGTCCTTACCTTGTCATCTGGAAGCGGCGATTTTACTATCTTTATGACGCTTCGAACATTGGACTTGGATGTGTGTTGATGCAGGAAGGAAAAGTGATAGCCTATGGATCCCGGACAGTTGAAAGATCATGAGAAGAACTATGCAACACATGATCTTGAGTTAGCAGCGGTTGTTTTCGCATTGAAGATGTGGAGACATTATCTCTATGGAGAGAAATTCGAGGTTCATTCAGACCACCACAGCTTACAGTACTTGTTTTCTCAGAAGGAGTTGAATATGAGGCAGAGAAGATGGATGGAATATATCAAGGACTATGATTTTCCAATCAAGTATCACTCGGGGAAGGAAAATGTAGTTGCTGACGCTTTGAGCAGAAAGTCAGTGGGCTTGGCAAATCTCAGTGGCACTTGTATCTTTGAACGGTTTGAAGAGTTGAGTATAGACCTTCGGCCACTGAAAAAGGGTGTAGTATTAACCAACATGTTAGTGTCAGAGCCTTCTTTCATTCAGAAGATCAAAGACAGTCAGTTGCAAGATCCAGAGTTGGCCAAGATTTCAGAGCATATAGCAGATTGCCCTGATTTTCACATTGTTGATGGAGTTTTTACTATCGTGACCGTTTGTGTGGGCCAAACATCAAAGAACTGAGGAATGACATCATGACAGAGGCTCACAGTACAAGGTACTATATGCATCCAGGCAGCACGAAGATGTATCAGAACTTGAAGAGCAGATTCTGGTGGAACAACATGGAAAGAGAGATAGCAGCGTTTGTCTCCCGTTGTATGACATGTCAGTTGATCAAGGCAGAACACCAGAAGCCTCCAGGGTTGTTGCAACCGTTAGAGATTCCGGAATGGAAATGGGAGCACATTACCATGGACTTCATTTCGGGATTACCGAGGACTAGCAAAGGCAATGATGTTATCTGGGTCATCGTGGACCGTCTCACCAAGTCAGCTCACTTCATCCCGATGAAGACAGGAAAGAAGATGCACATGTTGCCTTTGGCAAAGTTGTTTGTCAGTGAGATTGTTAGCAGACATGGTCAGCCAGTTTCCATCACGTCTGATACAGACAGCAGATTTGTCTCGAGGTTTTGGAAGACATTGCATGAGTCTATGGGTACAAGGCTACAGCTCAGCACAGCTTACCATCCTCAAACAGATGGCCAATCAGAGAGAATAATTCAGACTCTTGAGGATATGCTTCGTGCTTGTGTGTTAGACTTCAAGACTCAATGGGACGAAATTTTAAAAATAAGGTGTTACAATTTCACACAAGAGAGGCTGGATTCATTTAGTCCAGATGCTTCACAAATTTATCTATTACAAAAAGGTTATTACAAAAGGACCCACATGATGCTTGTTTCCCATATATACAATAAGCAGTCAACAAAGTTGGTAATGCATTAGCATCCCATGTTTAAGACCTTTTCAATATATTGGGTCATCATTGTTTCCGGCAATTGTGATTTCAAGAGTCGATCTTCTGAAAAGTCCATCATTTTGGCGTATATCGCTTCAACTTGTTTCTCTATAGGGAACTCCCTCACTTCCTTCAGCAAAGCATTCGTACATTCCCAATGTTCTGAGTGAGCATATCATAACGTCGGCCCCTTACAAATGCATTTGCCAATGCTTCTCGTTACCTTCTGATCATCTTGGTCTAATTGAGATATTATACACCTACTATACATCCAAATTGACTTAGGTAATATAAATTATAATAATAGATATCAAGCAGTAATGTGATTTATTCCATACCTTAAACTTGGTGGTTGATGGTTTGTGGCAACACCATCACTTCTATGGATATACAGAAAGATAGGATCAACTCCAGATCGAAATAATCTAAACATTCTCATGAGATCGTCATCACCTCTTAGGCCTACTAATGTAAAGTTTCGGTCTGTATGATATATGTATTCCATGTAAGGGTACTCATTTCTCATCTCCCAATTGGTTTCTGCTACAACTTTCTCAATTAGTGAATTGTAAGTTATGTTGCTATAGACAAAGATAGGCTTCTGCTCTCCACCATTATATATTGGATGTGAGCGATCCTCATCGAGCACTCTATCAAAGTGCAGTATAAGACACAAATCAACATTTGACATCCTAATTAAAATAATAAAAATATAATATATTTTATTAATAAAAATTGCATGGGTTGGAAATATGTAGTAATCAATGGATGAATTTTACCATCAAATCCTTTGTTATGAGATTTATAGGAACAATATAATGCCACAATATTAGTACCTATAAAGGACTCATAATGCCTTATTTTCTAGTGAGTAACAACTTCATCCATTTTATTATAACATAGAAATAAAATACAAAAAGGCTTCACCAATGGACTATTAAATAGGTTAATGGTGAAATATACAAGATGAGGGAGCAGTATATAAATAAAAAAACACATCAAATGCAAGAAGATGAACAAAATAATGCATTTCATGAAGGGATCTAAATCTTAATAAGTGATTTACGATTTCCATAATAAGAATCAAAGCAGAAAAAAGGTTTATCAATACTACATTTATGGGCTTTTTTTTAACGCATTCAGAAATGAAATGGTCCCACATGCTTATTGTGATGAATAAAATGTATAAAGTACGGATGAAAGAAGATGGAATGGTAACATCCTATTGGAACCCACAAGCCAAAAGGGAGAAGATGGAAACAGAGGTCTTCAGTTCGTGGAAACGGAGGTCTTCAGTTCGTGGTGTAAAAATGTGTTATCTTTTGGGGTGGGAGTGGGTCACGGTTCGATATACTACGAGCCTAGGATATCAAACGGTGCGATATTCTACGGGTCTGGGAGATCAAATCCTGGTATATCCTACAGGCCTAAGATATCGTAGGATAAAGGTAAAACTATCCAACTTTGGACGTCCTTTTATGTACGATCTTCCATAAGGAAATTTGTAGTCTTTCATCTGGTCCTCAGTAAATGTCGAGTTCTAGAACGTTCGTATGGTAATTTTCCCTTCTTTATTTGACATATATGGGACTCTCATTCTTTTTAATTTTATTGTGTGCGTACATACTGAAGCTCAAATATCTGCGATCGAACAATAATGCCACATAAGAGAGACGCAGGGGATTTCACGTGGTTCGGGGAATCGCCTAGATCCATAATAAGAGAGCATCGATTCACATCTTAACTCTCTTCAGAGTATATAGGGTTACAAATTATTGTATATATATGATTTTCGCTTTCTTAGCCCTTAAGAAAAGCTTGGTATATGTACCAAAAATACCACCGACTCTGAACCGTTTTGATAGCCAATCCTTAGCCAACCCAATGGACCGTTTTGATAAATCCGGCATCCAAGACATAGACCAAATAGATCTAATCTACTCATACTACATGCACACCCTACCTATGCTCAAATAGTGCCCAATATTCACTCCAAGTAGAGTGATTTTATTTGTTAGACCCATTTTACCTTCCATTATAATTATATTTTTAAAATATTCATAAAATGCTTTGATTTTTTAAAATAAAAAAATCCTTTTTTTTTTTTTTTTCTTTCAATTAATCTATTTTGTAGTAATAGAGAATAGTGCTCAATTATCATATTGATGTTTTTTTATTTATTATTATTATATAGTTGTCCATTGTTGGCTTAGATTTTGATAATAACAGGTAAAAATTAAAATAAACGAAATGGAAGGGGAAACATGTATGAAATGGACAAGATATGGTGATAAATACGAAAAGAGATGAGTTGGAGGAGAATCTATGGGATATTAGTTGAGGGCCTGTATTTTTCAAGTACAATTCACTAGACAAGACTAAACAAGGTTCTCCTTGTTTATTTGGAGGAACTCTCAGTGCCCTTTTACAACCAAGAACATTTGATGCCTTCCAATCCTATTATCGTAGCTGATTGGGAGGTTAGCACTCCTATGGATTCAAAATCTTCAAATTTTGGGGTACAACTTTTTAGTTTCTATAGGGTAGAGGATCCAAATTCACCTATTCTCACCTGTGGAGGCATTTATGTCCCTAACAAGATGAGAAACAACTTTAGAGCCGATTTCGTTAGAGGAATTTTTAGAATTCTTATATAGGGAAAATTGTGATTCTCTAAATGTTGTCTTTCAAGTGGTTTTCAAAATGCTCAAGTATAGTTAATGATGCAAATGAGTTAGGTCTGAGGCTGTACCATGGTGGATTCAAACTAAAATATGTCTTTATGAATCAAGATCTTGATTAGGACCTGAACTCAACACAGAACCTATGTGTTGTACTTGGATCTGACATCAATTAAAAAAGCAAATCCAATTTTCAATCTAAATCTAGAATAAGATGTGGAGTGCATTAGTATAATTGAATAATTTTTAATTATGCAAGTGAGCTAAATGGTCTATGATTAAAGCTAAATGGTCTAGACTCTCAAATATGAATAAAATTCAAGATATGTAAGCCCTTAAAACCTCTATATATTTTTAATATGTATATGTAATCTTCATAGATTCAAATCCTTGGGTCAAAATATTGAAGGACCTGGTTTTGTATCAAAATGCTACTGGTCCTATATACATGGAGCCGGTTTGAATTTTCCTTCAATCTAAAATACATTCAATACCACGCTTTATTCATAACTAGAGACTTTGGATACTTAAATAATCAAACACTCGTTTGCAACCCTCGGCATACTCCAACATTCAAGGAAGTTGAATATTCTTGAGGGTTCAAAAGGTAATTTTTAAGGAAATTGATTTTCAGAATTCTAGCATTCAAAATAATAAATTTAGATACTCTAAAGAGATATATGGCATAACTGACATGAATCCTTGATACTTTCAATTCTCATCGGAAATTCCTCAAAACAAATAAGCCCGTACTCTTTACTACTTTTCCTTTAAACTAATACGACTTATAGCCCTCACTCCATTTTCAAAAGTTCAATGTACGTTTAGAAATTTTATTCTTCCTTCATTTTGTTTTTCCATTTCTTGAATTTATCATTTTTATTGAATCTTAGTGTTGATTTTATATTTTATAATTTTGGATATATATACGTACTTTTGAATGAATATTGTAAGACCCCGACCTGAGTGACCCCGATTAGTGTCGATTAAGTTTTGTTTTAGTTCTAAGCGTGTTTGGTGTGTTTTGGTTTATTTTGGATTTAGAACAGCTTTGTTATAGCTTTGGGGAATTTTGAGTGCCTTTGTGATTAGTGGGGCCCTTTGGGGGTTCCTTTTATGACTTTGCATGTACTTGGATGATTAATTGAGATTCTTTGGATTAGTGTTTTTATCTCGTTTTATTAATCTCGTCGATCTCTACAACTGTCATGTTAATCCCGTTCCCGTCCCAAATCCCGAAACCCGACTTCCATTGATTGAGGGCAAAACCGTCTTTTTACACTAAATCTGGACCAAATATTTGATACTCCCGAAATCTGCGAAGCATATACTTTTTGAAAACTAGAAATTTCGACGATCATTTCTTCATTCTTCGTCGATTTCATCCGAGGCCCCGAAAACTACTATTTCACCCTTCCAAGTTTCCTAAGGGGTGGAGCCCACTCTCCCCTTCTATATAAGGAACCCATCTCTTCTTCCTTTCTCCTTTTTCCAGTAACTCTCTTTAGCCTAGGTTTTCCTTGTTCTTGTTCTTCTTCTTGCTTTTCTCATCTCCAATCACCATCCACCTTGGATCATTTGAGAAATGGAAGTGATTTTCTTCTTCCTCTCCATTAGAGCTTTCCATTGATAGCATTTGTGGAGGAAACCTCCCACTCCAAGATCCCCTTTGAGTTAACTCTCTCCATTTGGAGATTCTACAAGTAAGCTTTCTTCCTAATCTCTTAGATATGCATTCTTCTTGCCCTTGAGGAGCTCCATTTTCAATATTGGAAGCTCCCTCTTTCTATTTTATTGTTTGACCATTTTAGGGTGTGTTTTGGGGGTTTTTGTAGAGATTGTGGATTTTGAGCTTGAGAGGGTGATTAGAAGGCCTTTTGCTTAGCTTGGACTTGAGGCAAGTGGATGAATTGATGATTTGAGCATTAAATGATTGTTATGAAAAATGTGTTGATTTACCATGATTTTTTTGTTTTTATTGTCTTGCATTGACTTGAAATGAATGCTCATTAAGAGTTTTACCAACTCATTTATGGTTTTGGAATTGTGGTTGGTAGCTTTTCATTATTACTTGATTGTAGTTTAAATGAACCTTTATGATATGGTTTTTCTCTTATCCCTTATGGCTGAATGTGGTGGGGGAGAAGGTTGTTTGATTTGATGATTATGGGAGTGTGGATGTGGACTTTGATTGTTGTTAGAAAGGAGTTTTGGAGCTTCCTATGTTGGAGTGGAAATGTGGCTTATATGAGTGGTAAGAAGTAGAAATGAAAGGAGCAGAACTGTCCCGGAACCCATTTCTGGGCAGTTCGCTCGAGCGAACCTGGTGGTCGCTCGAGCGAAGTGCCCAGAACAGGCTCCGAACTATTCCAGTAGACAGGTCGCTCGAGCGAACCCTTTATTCGCTCAAGCGAACCCTCCCAGAATTGTATCAGGCTCATTACAGAACTTTGTTAGCTCGAGCGAACTAATTGTTCGCTTGAGCCAACAGGTTCACTCGAGCAAACCCGCTATCCGCTTGAGCGAACTCTTCCATAAATTTTAGCAGAGCGTCACAGAACATTGTTAGTTCGAGCGAACTATTTATTCGCTCGAGCCAATATGTTCGCTCGAGCGAACAAATTATCCGCTCGAGCGAACCTCCCAGAAAACCATTCCAGAGAGCTCATCGCTTGAGCGAACTTCTTGTCCGCTCGAGCGACCAGCACTGTTCACTTGGGACTAATTTATGAGCAAAAATGAAATGTTTATTTGATTGAGAGGCGTTTGTTGGGAACCCTATTGTGAGGGGAAAACTAGTAACCATTGTATAGCACCCATTTGAAAAGAGAAATCAAATCACAAGTTTTCATTTAAGTTTTGGAAATCCTAAGGTGTATAAAGAGCCCGGAATGTCTCCAAACTCAAGGAGTACCAATTTTTATTGTATATGACATACATGACCTTTATTCACTTCGATTGAATTTCTAATCCCGATATTTGTCCCGAACCTCTTGAATTATGATTTACTATCCCCGAAAATACTGAATTTGCAATTGTAGCGTTTTTGCTAATCCCGATATGCACTTCCCGTTTAAAATGGTATTTTTGCCTTTGAGCACCCCGTCCCGCCCGTTTATATAAGTGCATCATATGAATTTTGTACATGTCTCGATTTATCATATTTGACCTATGAGTCGGCACCACTAAGCTTGGATAACCTTGCCGGTCTGATCCACTTACTTGGAGATCCCCCTCCTGTCCCGCTAGCTGTAGTTTGGATCCCGCTACCCGGTTATTACCGTGGTATTGTCCTGATGCCGCAGATTGCTACTGTGGTTCCCGATGCCCGGTTCGCTACAGTGGTCATGTCCCGTATTTATTATATATATGTATATGTTACTTATGTTACATCTCCTCACTTCGGTGACTGAGGTCAACATCCCGATATGCTCATGTCACTTCGGTGATAGAGACTTAACTTCGTGTGGTTGCCATCTTGTTGTTTCCCGTTTTTCTTGGATACCTTACATGTTTTATATTGCATTTATGTTTCAAATAAATGATCATCCTGTTTTATGAGATTTATTGTTTTAACAGGTTTAAATGTTTTCCATGGTAATTTCAATTGTTGTCATATCTTTTCATCCATTTGCCAAACCGTCATGTTTGACCCTTGTTTTGGTACTCAGGTCCTGTCGTCGGTTATCCTGAGGAGGAGCACGAGGAGGTGGTCGGAGAACCGCAACGTCTAGTTGAGTGGCACGCCGATGATGTTGTTTAGACATTCGGGTGTTTAAGTTGCGTAACATTTTGGGATAGAATTAACCATCCTTTTGAGAACATGATACTTTGTTTATATTGGCCTTTGTTGGCCTCTATTTTTGGGGAGTTGTAATTAAATGATTTTGTCATAAACCTTAACTTACTTTTTGGAATTAGCCATTGATCATTGCTCATTATGATACTGGTATTGAATATGTTTAATCTTGTTATCTTGGACATGAATATATGAATTAGATTTGCTACACGCTTCCACACTTTAAAAGAAATATTCATGTTGATGTGATATCCTCACCGCAGACACCTGTGGGAAATCGTGTGTACGAGTGGCATCCTTGATGGACTTGTATACGTTTTGATTAAATTAATTCATAGTGTTGACTTGTATCATTCATTCATTTATCCTTCTATTCATCAGTCCCGATCCCGAATTAGGCCTGTGGGACCCGATCCGGGGTCGCGACCAATATGTTTCTTCTCTGTTTTATGATTAGTAATCTTGTTGCCTTTTACTATTTTAAGTTTGATTTATAAACTAAGTTAAATGTTTAAACTTTTATTACATTATATCTATTTTTGTTCTAAAGATCTCAATAGTTTTATTCTCCTTATATGAAACTTTTACTTTTGACTTTTCTCATCCTTTTATTATATCTGATACTTCAAGATTTTTCGAGAAATCTTTTGAAAACATACAACACACAAAGATAATTTATAATCCCATATATTCATGCTCTATAATGAATTAATAAAAAGATGTCCCCAACTGTTTAATATAGTGTTGTTCTTTAAAAAGTTTTCAGGGTCATTTGTTTGCATCCGTTTACATGTTTAAATGTTATGCATGCATAACATTTATGGAAAAACATTTATTTGAGCACATCTACGTATTATAATTGTAAATAAGGTTTAAAAATAGTGGTGCTAAATGAGATTATTTACTGCTCAAAAATTTCACTCCTCAAAAGGTGTTAAATCATTACACACCTCAAAGTTCAAAGAGGGCTACCATACTTACGGCCAGAAATGGGCCATGAAATCAAATCCCATCAACCACTGTCACGACCCCAAACTTCTAATCGGGATTAAGGAGTAATTAAGGGCTAATGGAGGCGTGACGGCTCACGAATGTCGAGGACAAGGGAACACTGGATCCGCGCGCCAGTTATTTCACCCACAGAAATTTCGCTATGTGAGATTTTATAGGGTCCTCGATCCACAAGGATCGTCATGGTGGAAGCTTACAGGGGCCATTTCAGGAAACAAGAATAAAATTAAAGTAAAATGGCATCATTAGACCGGATAACATAAAGGAACTCATTCCATAAGTTAGCATTCAAGTTTAACAAAAGATTAAGTTTAATTACATCCTTGAATAAGGCCGTATAAAAATCCCGACCAATAATTGCAAGGGCCAAAAGGTGAGATTCCCAAATAACAAAAACCCAAAAGATGATGATACGAGCTCCGCAACTTCAGACGTTACTCTATGTTGTCAACTTCCCACTCTCGTACAACTGACGGATCCTATTGGACCGCCACAAAGTCCGGTTCGGGCGCGTACACGAGCTCGTTACCTACGGCATCAAGCGTAGATTAGACAAAAACCTAGCAAGTATCCAAAATATAAAGCATAGTGAGCAGGTACAAAGCAGAACATAAATATATGTGATTAATCAGAATATCAGTGACAGTGAGCTAGGCAGGTTACTGCATGAGGATATGATTAACAAAATCATAAACAATAATTAATTTAGACCATTGACTAACTAGCATCTACTTCGCATAATTCCTTGTTAGGGGAGCAGCCGCTAACCCCTAACTAATTGGTTGGGGTACCTTGAAACTCGTCTTGGAGTCCCTGTCACAGGAGTGCCTGGTCTGCCTCGAACATGATGGGTACTTAAGTGACACCGGTCACATACAAGACTACAAACTGCAGTGAGCAATATATATTCATATATAAATAAATACTAGAATAAACAGCTTGGTGGTGTTGACTCGAGAATCAATGCAGAATGCATGGTTTGATTATAGAGCAGTTTAGGATTCAGTTCGGTACTTAATCAGGAACTAATGAGTAATTTGGTTCCTCAAGATATGAATTTCCAAGTATGGGGGATGACAGACATTTAGAATGCTTAAAAACTGAAAACAATGTTGATTCGGCTTTTAAAGCAGTAAACCGAGATAATTTGAGCTTAAAATAGTAAACCGGGTTGCATTGGACTTTAAAATGCTATTTTTCTAAGTCTGGAAAATCCTAGAGAAAAACGGGCATCATTTCAAGTAAAAATAAGGGACCCAAAACGGGTGGTAAAAAGTCAAGGTGATCTGAGTAACTTGGAAGGAATAATGCAATTGAATGCTCGCACGGCAACCGAGAAATCATTTAAGGACCCGGTACATCCAATGGTCAAGTAGGGTGAAAATCGCACGCCAAGACCAAGGAGTCCCATAGGTCATGATACTAGGGTCGGATATGTCCCGGTATGACATGACGTATCATAGAAACTAAATTAAGTATGCACCACGTATAAGGATACAAAAATTAGTAATAAGAGCCTTTACAAGTATGACTTTTAGTTTTAAATTACCTTGGACATGTAAGTATGATGAATCCAAAATCTATACACTCATAGGACTAGATATTAAGTGTAATTTGTACACTTGATGCATTTGCATGGTAGGAATATCCATGGCCCTATGTCGGATAAAAATGTAAGTAACCATGCTCCACGTGCCCTCTTGATGTACTCGGGTTAGAATGTAGTTACAAACCAAGTGTTGACACCAAAAATGTCACTTTGCCTCTTTAACATCAAGACGCTATATGAAGCTGCATCCTACCACAAACAGGCAATGCTACTTGAAGCATCAAATTTTGTCAAAATCAAACAAAAACTGCAAGATTCTTCAAAACAGTCAAAAGAAGAGTACACATGAAGTTCCTGGCCATTTCAACATTGTTTGGCCTAACTTCACTCCTCCAGCAGCTGAATAGGAGCTTCAAGCGGTGATAGCGTTGAAGACATCAGATCTTTGATCAAAGCCTATGGATGATCTCAAAATACATCCAAAAGGCTCCATCTCAAGTTTCAGGTCAAACCAACAATGTTTGAGCCTACATTAACCATCGAGCAGCAAAATTAAACCTCTCAGCGATGAGAACCACTGAGGCCATCACTCATCAAACAAAGCATATGGGTGACTTCAAAAGGTTTCCAAAGGGTTACACGTCAAATTTCAGGTCATTTCGACAACATTTGACTAGACTTTGACTCTCTGAAGCCAAATCAGGCCTCTTGGCGGCAGAGCTCTTCGGGACCATGATTTCCAAATCGGAACTAGTGGATCGCCTCAAAATGACTCCAATAGTCTTCCTGTCAAATTCCAAGTTAATACGACATCAGTTGACCGTACATCAAAGCGCGTCATCTTCACCGCGACAAAATCAAGTCTTTTGGCGACAGGTCCCCATGCGGCTTCAAAACTCAAACAAAAGCCTATGGTTAGTCTTATTTATTGCTCAGGAGGCTTCACCTCAAATTTCAAGTCATTCCGACATTGTTTGTCCCAGTTTTGGCTTCTGATGGCAAATCGACAACTTTGTGAGACAAAGTCTTCGGCTTTCCTCGAAAATTGGAAACTTTGCTCTCCAATATGCAAGGTTTTTCGTCAAGTTTTCTGTAGGGAAGTTAGACCAAAATATTTACAAAAATGTCAAGAAAAATATCGAAGAAAAAAAAATCGAAAAAATCGGAAAGACGACAGAAAATTGGTGACCAAAAGGGATAAAAATTCCCCATGGCCGCCAGCGATCCTGGAAATCCAGGTCACCAGATTTTTACCGAAAGACCTTTTTCGGTCCTTTTTCGCATTTCGAGATGTTTGGCCCCTGTGGTTTTCCAAAATTCTTACTTTCGAGGCATGGAATCCGTCAATCTTCGTGAACATCACGGATATGCCGTCAGAAGCATGAAATCGTCATTGATCGCTTTGAAATCGCCAACCGGCCGACCAAGAAAGCACATTTTCTGCCCTATCGATCGAGAAATCGACAGGACAGATGGTACCAGCCCATTGGTAGTAATCAATGTCTAAATTTGCATGGTCATCCGACATCGATCAGCATGAAGATCCATCAGCGACCATCACAAGAAGAATTCTAAAAGACGCGGCATGGCCCGTGACTCTTCAAGCACCTCAACGACCACTTAATGCAGTTAAATGACCATTTTTATGACAAGTTAATGCGGTCATTAGCTCATTATTCCGAACGGCCCAATCATTAACTCATTATTACAAGTTGGCCATAATCATGGCATTAAACCTCGTAACTCCTCCCATCATGGATCTTAAAGGCAATTAAAGGCTCTAAATTCTCCATCGGCTAATTAGAAGCCAAGAAAATGGAGTTACAAAACAATGAATTAAAAACTTATAACTCCTCCCATTATGTAGCTTTAATACATTTAAGGCTCATAAACCCACCTCATGGCCACCAAAAGCCTATAAAAGGAGGTCATTTCCACCATTCCAAGATCCAGAAATTTGGCTGGAAAGATCCCGGAAAAATCAATAAAAAAATCTATACACGAGAGAAAGCTTTGCAAAAGTTGTTATAACGACCTCTCCTCCCTTGAAGAAGTTCTACAGCGACCGCAACTACAAGGTGACGAAAGTTCCTTGGGACCCCCCCCCCCCGAAAGGCCTTTTCCTTCCGTCTCCATGGCTTAGACGTGGCTTCTCAGCCCGTCTGCTTAGCTTTTTATTAGATATAGGACCTCCTCTTGGTCTTTATCTTCTAAAAATCTGAGGTTTAAGCCGAGCCAAGCGAATCAAAAGCATCCTCTGTTCTCATTTGAAGGATGAAAGAGACAAAAAAAGTCATAACTCTTGTCTTTCGTTGTTGATAAGAATTGTAAATCACCTTTCACTACAAATATCGCCTTTCACGGCAAACAAATGAAAATCGCCTTTCACGGCATTCAAAACAAACCATGTCTCTTCTCTTTAATATATGGGCATTGGAAAACTAGAAAAAAGTTGATTTCCTTTTCTACTTGCGAAGGTAGATCTACAGACCACCATTTGTCAATTCCAAGTAGAGTAAAAATCTGGCATACACATACAAAAAAATGTTAATGCTCGCTTCGCCTCCGATTGGAAAAGGTTGGACCCCATGGACTCTCACGTCCACTGGCCATGGTAGTACTGCAAGACTGAAAAGCGAGTCCATCGGAGGATGTCAACAAACATGCCCCACAAGTCCTATGAATTGAAATGGATTATAGGGTCAAAAAATCGGATACTTCCTCAAAAGGAGAAAAGAAGAAAACTGAGGGATCTTGTATCGAATGCATCTTGGTTCAAAAAGCAGCAAGTACAACCATCGCCTTCACTAAGGAAGACCTTCTACTTAGCGAGACAGGGCACAACCGGCCCCAGTATTTCACAGGGTACATCAAGGAAATCCCAATACACATAGTTCAGATCAACCCAGGTTCTGCACTCAACCTCATCTCCACTTCAGCTCTCGAAGAGTTGGGTATCCCACCCAACAAGCTGAGCCACACAT
Organism: Camphora micrantha; assembly: GCA_003546025.1. NCBI lineage: Eukaryota > Viridiplantae > Streptophyta > Magnoliopsida > Laurales > Lauraceae > Camphora > Camphora micrantha. Next base: position 45,338,412 of record QPKB01000001.1, read on the forward strand.
CTATATCTATCTGTGGATATGATGGGAGTACTCAATGGCCTATCGGCAAAATTAGGTTCAAATTGCAAATCGATGATCTTATCGCTGAGGTCACTATATATGCAATTAGGACTCATTCATGCTACAACATCCTTCTCAGACGCCCTTGAATACACGAGAATGGTGTTGTCCCTTCAACCCTACATTAATGCATCAAGTTCGTTGGTAACGATGGCATGATACATCGAGTATTTGTGGACAAAAAATCCTTTAAAGGTAAAAAAATCCATTTCACAGACTCCCAGATGTGTGAGGGCGAAAAAGAAGAAGAGGAGAAAGAAATAACACCCTTTGCCGAAAATCTCCAGAAAGATAAAGGCAAGGCTCCTCAGCAATCATCAGAAGAAAACAAACCCTCTAACAAATCCTAAGAGAGCAGTCAATCTCCCTTCGTCATCTCCCTCAAACCTTTGAAACCTTTGGTCATCACAACCAAAGCGAAGAAGACAAAGTAAAAGTCTGTCATGCAAGATACGGATTCAGATTCAGAGCTAGAAGACAACACATCGTCAAGCCAAGCTGATACTCAGCAATTTCAGCCTGCTCTACCCCTAATGGAGACACCTATTGACGTAGAAGATCTTACGTCTGCTTCCTTCGTTGTTCCGGCAACTTCAGCAGAAGAGAAGCCAATCTTCTGCCACAGATCGGAAATTTTCTTATCAAATTCCTTGCTATTATGAGGAAAATGGGCTATGACACTCAAAATCCAATCGGTTTGGGAGAACGTCGTGGTATTCTCACACCATTGGGGCCTGCCCCAACCAAAAGCCAACTGGAAGATTGGAGACTTTACGGTCATGTAGAAAAGTCTTCACATGGGTTGGGGTATGATCCCAACACTCCTATGAAACAGTTGACACAAAGGCTGAAAAGTCGATTTGCTAACTAAGCCTCAAAATCTCATGTCCATGAAGACGTCGATCTCCCTGGATATCTCTTTGAAGAGTCACCTGTCAAGGATCTAGGAAGCTCTTCCAATTGGTACGATTTCTCTGACGATAAAGAGGAATTGTCCGATGATGAAGACATATGGTATTTGACCCAGAAGAACCCTCGTCTCCAGAAGTACCCTACTTTGACCTAGTTTCAACTGGCGATTGAGACCATCTCCTAGCAAGCCTTGAGAAGATTACCAATCAAGAAAACCCATGAACAGAAACAAATCATTGGTCTGAAAATGCCCTTGAAACTCCTGGTTTGAAAATGCCTTTGAAACTCCAGAAGGTTTCATTGAGTTGGAAGCCTCCGAAAATATTGTGGAGGAACCACCTTCAAACATTCCAACAGAAGATTCTGTTCAAAAGATAGTCTTGGGAACATCAGATCACCTACGTCCTGTATTCATAACAAGAATATAAAGGATGATGAGTTACCCAAGTATATCACTTTTCTTTGTGAGTTTGTTGATTGTTTTGCATGGTCTTATGCTGAAATGCTTGGTTTAGACCCCAAAATAGCAGTCCACAAACTCAATAAAAAAAAAGACATCAAGCCTGTCAAACAAGACCAAAGAAGATTCTGTCTGGATGTGATGGATAAAATTGAACAAGAAGTTCAAAAACTCAAAAGTGTTAGCTTCATCTGTGAAGAACATCATCCTGAGTGGGTTGGCTAACATCGTCCTCGTGACAAAGAAAAATGTGCAGATCAGGGTCTGTATTGACTATAGAGACTTGAATGGCGCTTACCCTAAAGATGAATTCCCGCTCCCCATCAGAGGTGATGATTGACAATACCTGCGGATTCGAGCAAATGACATTCATGGATGGCTTCTCTGGCTACAATAAGAGAAAGATACATCCCAAAGATGAAAAACACACATCATTTCGGACTCCATTTGGTGTGTATTGCTACACTGCCATGCCATTTGGTTCAAAATATGCTGGTGCCACATATCAAAGGGCTATGATGAAGATATTCCAAGATATGCAGCACAAGATGGTTGAATGTTACGTTGATGACCTCATCGTCAAAAGCAGAAGAAAAGAAGACCATATCAATGACCTTCGAGAAGTCTCCTCCGACTTCACAAGAACAAACTGCGAATGAATCCCCTGAAGTGCTTCTTTAGTATCTCATCGGGTAAGTTCCCTGGATTCTTAGTTCAGAAAGCTGGAATAGAACTTGACCCCATCAAAGTCAAGGCTATTCTAGAAATGCCCTCCCTGAAAACCTTAAGAGAACTGAAAGGACTTCAAGGAAGATTGGCATACATTAGACGATTCATCTCCAATCTTTCGGGGAAATGCCGTCAATTCTCTCACTTAATGAAGAAAGGTGTGAACTTTATTTGGGATGCTGAATATGAAGTTGCATTTGGTCCATCCTTCTATCACAATTTGATATTAGGTATGTGAAAGTCCGGGATCCTAACCCTAGAGGGGGGGGGGGGGGGGTGAATAGGGTGATCTACACTTAATGACTAATCATGGCCAATTTTAATTTCTTAACAATTAACTAGTCACATGTGATGATAAACAAACAATATGCGGAAGCTTAAACAAAACAATCACCACAAAGCAATCACCATAACACAATGATTTATAGTGGTTCGGCCTCAATGCCTACATCCACTACCGGCTTGTGTCTCAACACCCCACCGGATTTCCACTATTTATGCTTTTGAAAAGGCTAAGCAATAACCTCTACAATATGCTTTCCAAGGATAAGCAATAACCTAACAATGTTGTTTTTCTAGGCTTAACAACAACCTATACAAGATGCTTTTCTAGGCTAAGCAATAACCTTTACACAATGCTTTTCTTAGGCTAAGCAATAACCTTTACAATAAAGAGATTTTCTCTCAAGGTAGTGTCTTCACAAAACACTCTAAGAGAATACAATTAAGCTCAATTACAATGCCTCTCAATTAGGCGGATATGAAAGTTTAATTCAACTCACACAACACTCTATGAAATGCTAAGATGAATGCTCATGAAGTGTGTGTGTGAAAACTTCAATCAAGTTTAAAATGAAGGCTCAATTAATGTATGCTTAATACATTTTAAAGTTTAAAGCACACAAAGATTTGATTGAAGTGAAATGCAAATCACATGTATAAAATACTAACTTGTTGAAGATATGAAAATCAAAAGCTCACAAGTTGTATGAAATTAGTTATGTCTAAACATGTGATGCATGTGCAATGTTGTTTTCAAAAACAAAAGTTTAACTAAGGTTTAAATGAATGAAAACAACAATTTGATTCAACCAAGTAAATGAAACATGTCATAAAAGAAATCAAAAGATTTGACAAAACATGTTTTATAAAGTTTTAAAACAAACATGGTTTGAAATCAAGGGTGAAGAATCCAATCCAACTTAAATCAAAGATTAAGAGAAGTGATGGATTCAACACATCATAGTTAACATGCTAAAATTAATTTACCAATAATTTAAACAAAGCATGAAACATATGATAATGAAAAGTAAAACTTACTTAGAGATTTAACTTCATTAATCCAAGCTTTAGCTTTCCATTAGACCCCTTGATCTCTCTTAGTTCATCCCCTTTCTTTTGTCTCCAAACACCTCAAAGAAGACTAAAATGTTCAACCTCTTTCTCATGGGAATGAACCTCAATTTATAGTCAAAAAGTTACTTTTGACGTGTCCCCGGTCGACCCCCATTGAACCCCGGTCGACCTGCCCTTCACAACGGTCAAAAAAGTTACCGTTTGAAAATGGCCAACGGTAGTATACCCGGTCGACCGCGTGACCCTTCGGGTCGACCTCGTAGTGTACCCGGTCGACCGCGTGACCCTCGGGTCGACCTCGTACACTGCAGTTTTTGGCTCGGGACCAAAATTCCCAAAAATGCATATTTTTGCATATTTCAAAGTTTTTCTTGAGGGAACTTTTTGGGCCATTAAATCAAGCTTGGAAACATGTTTTAAATCGAACTAAGTGGTTTAAAAACATGAAACACAAAAAGCCTAAAATGATTCAAAACTTTAAAACCAAAGGCTTGCTTGATTTCTAAAAACTCTTTTAAAAAACAAATGCATCCAAAAATAAAACCAAAACATGCATAAATCAATACTTTTACAACTCTTAAAAAACAATGCATGTATAAAATAGGATTTCAAGTTTTTCTAAATCAATGCATGTGCAAAAATTCAAATGATGATTAAAATGATAATGCATCCATCAAATTGCAATACACAAAATTCCTAACAGTATGTACCACAAAAAGTAATCAAAGGCCAAGCTCTACCAAACTTTCTTGCAGAGCATCCATTGTCTAAAGATTCTCCACTCAGAGATGATTTCCCAGATGAACCTGTCTATAACGTGGAGACTTCCTCACCAAATGCCTCATGGGACATGCATTTTGATGGTGCAACCAGAACAAATTAAAAAAAAAAGCTGATCTCGGGAGTTGGCATCCTCTTTGTTAGCCCCGACAAATACATGATTCTACATGCTTTCTCGCTACTAGAACCATACTCCAACAATGTAGTTGAATACCAAGCTCTGATCGTAGGACTGGAACTCGCCCTCGAATCCTGCATCACCATGCTAGAAGTCTTCGGGGACTCTCAATTGATCGTCAACCAGATGAATTAGATATATGAAGTCAAGAAGCTTGATCTGTTACCTTATTACAACAAGGCACAATCGCTTCGGCAAAAGTTTTGGACATCTGTCACATCAACCACGTCCTCATAGGTGAGACATTCGTATAGATGCTCTGGTCGGACTTGCCGCATCTATGGTGATCCAGGAAGGGGAAAACATACAAATTACAGTGTGTGAAAGAAGGGTACTCCCTCCTCTTAACACACACCAAGCAGTTGCTGAATGCTACCAAGTGGTTGGAAGTCGGATTTCTATCCTCAAACCTTCAATCGGCGACTAGAGGGATCCTTTCATCGATTACACCATGTTCGGAATCCTACCTGATGATCCAAAAGAATGGGCAAGCATTCAAAGACAAGCCCCAAACTTTCATTTGGATATTCCTTCAAAAATTCTTTACAGAAAATCCTTCAATGGAGTACTTCTGCGCTGCTTGTCACAACAAGAGGACGAAGAAACACTCAAAGAAGTTCATGCGGGTCTTTGTGGAGCCCATTAGGCTGGTCCTAAGCTCTACGATCAGATAAAAATGTTAGGTTATTATTGGCCTACCATGGCAGCTGACTCTATGCGATTTGCTAAGCACTACCAACAATGCCAAGTTCATGGAGACTATGTTCATATGCCTCCAGAATGGCTACACCCTATAGCAATCTCATGGCCTTTCGAAGCGTGGGGTATGGACATCATAGGTCCTATTTCTCCCCCATCGACCAAAGGTCATCGCTTCATCTTCGCCGCTACGGATTATTTCTTCAAGTGGTCAGAAGCATTTGCGCTCGGCTAAATGAAGACCTCATCAATCATTCAGTTCTTGAGCACCCACATTATTTGTCATTTTGGCATACCTAAAAGATTCGTCCATGATAACGGACCACAATTCCGGGATTACCGATTCTACAGGTTTTGTGAAAAATACAAAATCCAAAGCTGTCCTTCGACTTCGTATAATCCAGTAGCAAACGGTTTAGTATAAGCCTTCAAGATGACACTCTGTAAAATCCTCAAGAAAATGGTCTCTAGCCACAAAAGAGGCTGGAGCAATAAACTGTCTGAAGCTTTGTGGGCCTATCGGACCACCGTTTGAGGACCAACCCATAGCAGACCATTCTATTTGGTCTATGGATGCGAAGCTGCCATGCCCTTGGAGGTACAAATTCCTTCCCTAAAGGTATCTTTGCAAAATGACATAAATCAAGAAAGTAATGTGAAGTTGAGACTCCAAGAACTGGACAATCTCAATGAGAGACGGCTCGAAGCTCTACAAAGCATTGAGCTTTACCAGGCATGCATGGCAGGATCTTTCGACAAGAAGCTCCGGCAACGTGCGTACAAAAAGGGTGACTTGGTTCTTGTAGTAAAAAGTCCAATGGTTTTCGCTCATAAGTCCAAAGGCAAATTTGAACAAAAATGGGAGGGACCCTACGTCATCGACAAGGTTTTCTCCAACGGCGCATATGCTTTCCTAAACACGGAGGGTGATAGATGTATGTTGCCCATCAACGGCAAGTTCTTGGGGCGGTACTACCTTTGAAGACTTACGCCACTAGGTCAGAGCGATACCTGCATGGCCAAAGTCTATTCCCAAGTACTTGCTCGTCAAACTCACTCCTTTTGGAATTTTCATCCTTATATTGAGAAACCGGTCAGGATCATTGACATGAAAGAGCAAGAATTGAGGAACCGGACAATTCACTGAGTAAAAGTGCTTTGGGAGAACCACGAACCGGAAGAAGCTACTTGGGAATTACGTGATCAAGTTCAGAAGAAGTACCCTCAGCTATTACCAGAGGATAGAGTTCATTTGGAGGACCAAATGCTCTAAGGGGTGGAGGACCTCGACCCAGGTTTAGTATGAGCAATTGTTTATTTAGCCGTGATTAGTATGTAAGTGGGATTAGAGGACGATTAGTTTGATTTTTAAGCTAGATTAGACTTTTGAATAGCTTTGGGGAATTTTGAGAGGCATTGGACTTAGTTTGACACGGGCCAGGCGCCCGTGTGACACGTGTTGATTTGGTTGAATTTATTCTTGATTTCCAAAAAACAATTCCAATTATTTACTCATTTTGATTGGTTTTGTTGATCTTAACAAGTTTCATGTTTTATCCGTTTGAATTTAAAACCCAGAAATCACGTTTTTTCGAGAAAAAAAGAGCAAATTCGTCTTTTTACACTAAATCTGTGCGTAAATTCGAAATTTGAAAATCATGAGGAAAATATACTTTTTGAAAACTAGATTTTTTGACAATCATTTTTCTCTTCTTCGTCGACTTCATCCGGGACCCACAAACAGGTGTTTTAAAGTCTTGAAGTTTTGGGGGCCAATTGGGCCCACAACTACCCATTTACATAAGAATCCCACGCCAGGTCGTCTTCTCTTCTTCATGTTAATTTCCTGCAACAACTTGGAGAAGATTCTTCTCCTCTTCTCACCTTCTCTTTCTATTTTTGCATGTCAATGGAATTGAGCCTAACTTGAAAAATGAATTTCACCATCTTTATATTGAACCTCCAAGCTTTCCATTGATACTTTTTTCGAAAACTTTCAGCTGGAACCCATCTCTTCTCCAAGCTCTTCTTCTTGTTTAGAGCTGTAAAAAGGTTAGCAATGGCTTCCTCTTCGAATTTCTGGTTTTAATGGACCATTTAGAACCCTTTCTTCATGCATGCAAAGGGGTTCTTTGAGAGCTCCTTCTAATTTCGAACTTGGTGGATTTTCGTGTGTTTTTCGTTGGGCTTTTGTGGATTGGAGCTTGGCTGTGTTCGAGAATATTTGGAGTGTATTTGAGATCCATTTTGACCTCAGGCAAGTGAATAATTATGGGAAAATAATTGGCGCGTGTGGGCGGAATTTTCTGGCCTGTCGTGCCACGACTCCAAATTAAGGACTTGATTATTAAGGACCTCGGTCCGGGGGCGTGACAGGTTTGGTATCAGAGAGATAAACATGTCGGGCAATTAAAAGACATTAGAAACATAGGGTCGTGGAGAGGATCCGTTAGAATTTTCGTTAGTTAGTGTTACGTGGGGATTGTGGGTACGTTTTTCTTAATATATTTTATTGAACTAGCAAGTTGTTTTGCTGCAATATGCGTCCTCGCAGGGACCCTGCGAATGCTCATCCTTCCGGCAGTAACAGTGGTATTGCAGGCCCATCTGGAGATAATCAATTTCAGGACTTTATGCAAAGGATGATGGAACAGCAACAGAAAACAAATGAGATGATGATGGAACAACAAAGGAAAGCCAATGAGAATCAGGTCAGATTGCAAGAACAGATGGCCAAGAAAGACTTAGGAGTTGGCACAAGTACAGAGGTAATTGTTGGAACTGTTGGGTAGGAGACCAGAACATGTACAACCTTAACACATGGGTTCTCAGATTGTTATCAATAACTGTGACGACAACCGGAATGCATTATTCGAACGCTTTCGGAAGAGAGGTCCAAAAGAATTCACCGAAAACGAGGATCCTTTGACAGCAGATAACTGGTTTGTCCACGCTAAGAACATCTTTGACCTTTTTCATTGCACAGGCAGACAGTGAGTTCTTCTAGCAGCCTCTATATTTATCGGCTTGGCCGACATTTGGTGGAAAGCACTTAAGGATGGCTATCAGGAAATTGCTAATAATATCGCGTGGGCTACTTTCAAGGAGCAGTTCACTGAGAAGTATGTATCTGCTCACATCAAAAGGCAGATGACAGTGGAATTTCAGCTACTCACATAAGGAGACATGACAGTCCTCAAATATGTTACGAAGTTTGAAAGATTGCCCCGGCATGCACCAGAGCTCGTTGATACCGAGGAGAAAAAGATTATCAAATTCCTGGAAGGACTTAACCCTATTATGGAAAGAGATGCTTCAGGTGTTATCCTAGCGGCCACATTCCAAGAGGCAGTGAAGCGAGCTTATAAATTTGAAAACATCAATAACAAGATTGTTAAGGATACCCAGAGGAAATGTCAGCAGCAGCAAGGACAGAGACCCTATCAAGGCAAGAAGTCAAGGCCAAATCAGAACACTCAAAGGCAAGGTGGATGTGAACAATGTGGCAAGAACCATCCTTCCCACCTATGTTACAGAGTCACGGGTGGATGCTTTAAGCGTGGCCTTACGGACCACTTAATGAAAGATTGCCCAAACAATAGGAACCGGGGCAACAGGCCACCGTAGCAGAACCAACAAGTGGGTCAAAATCAACCCAGGCAGCCACCGCAGCAGAACCACCAACAGCAGCCCCGTCAACAACCTCAGAATCAGAATGCCAGTCCACCTCAGCAAAACATGAATGCGCAACAAGGGAGACAAAACTAGAATAGAAACAGACCTCAACAACAAGGATGCATGTATCATCTGAATCGAGCAGACGTGGATGCAGCGGGCAACGTAGTTGAAGGTATACTTTTTATTTTTGGAATAAAAGTTAAAGTATTGGTTGATCCTGGATCCACACATTCATTTCTATCTCCTATGTTTGCTAGATTGATTGATGTGCCTGTTAACAAACTAGACTTTATTCTAATTGTTACATCACCAGTAGGGAAACAAGTTGTCTGTACCACATATCACCCTAGTTGTACAGTTAAGATAGGTGATGTCACATTCCTAGCAGACCTTATCCTGTTAGACATGCATGACTTCGATGTCATTTTGGGGATGGATTGGTTTTCTGGGCATCATGCTAGTATGGATTGTTTTAACAAAACTATTTCCTTCAAGTTGGATGGAGCATCATCAGGGGTGGAATTTCATGGGGAGAAAAAGGTTTCACATGCTGGTCTTATTTCAACATTGTCAGCAGTTAAACTATTGAGAAGCAGATGTGAGGGATTCATAGCATTTATTATAGAGGACAAACAGTCCCAAGGGGTGGAGCAAATCCCTGTAGTGTGCAAATTTCCAGATGTATTTCCGGAAGAAATTCCAAGATTGCCACCAGTCAGGGAAGTAGAATTTATCATAGAGCTTATGCCAGGAGTAGCTCCAATTTCCATCGCACCGTATAGAATGGCTCCGACAGAATTGGGTGAATTGAAATTACAGTTGCAAGAGTTATTAAAGAAAGGTTTTATCAGACCAAGCATATCACTGTGAGGAGCTCCGGTGTTGTTTGTCAGGAAGAAAGATGGAAGCTTGAGAATGTGCATAGATTACAGAAGACTGAATCAAGTAACCATTAAGAACAAGTACCCATTGCCAATGATAGATGAGCTATTTGATCAATTGCAGGGAGCAGAGTATTTTTCAAAGATAGACTTGAGGTCCGGGTATTATCAGCTAAGGGTAAGAGAATCAGATGTACCGAAGACAGCCTTTCGAACAAGATATGGGCACTATGAATTTCTAGTAATGCCCTTTGGACTGACAACGCACCAGTGGTGTTCATGGCTCTAATGAACAAGATCTTTGCACCTTACTTGGACCAGTTCACCGTTGTCTTCATTGATGACATACTAGTATACTCCAAGTCTAGAGAAGAGCATGAGCAACACCTAAGGACATCGTTGCAGTTGTTAAGGGATAACCAGTTGTATGCAAAACTCAAGAAATGTGACTTTTGGCTGACACAAGTTTCTTTCCTAGTTCATATCATTTCCAAAGAGGGTTTAGCAGTTGATCCGGCAAAGATAGAAGCAATCATCAATTGGGAGAGGCCAAGGAATGTAACTGAAGGTTTGTACAGGGATTTTCATCTATTGCATCTCCTTTGACCAAACTAACACGGAAGAACGTGCCATTCGTGTGGACCGAACAGTGTGAAGCAAGTTTTGAAGAGTTAAAAAAGAGGTTAACCACAGCTCTAGTTCTCACCTTACCTTTAGGTAGTGGTAATTTTGTAGTTTATACGGATGCTTCGACCATGGGACTTGGATGTGTGTTAATGCAAGATGGCAAAGTCATAGCGTATGGTTCAAGGCTGCTGAAGGAGCATGAGAAGAATTATGCAATGCATGACTTAGAATTGGCAACAACTGTATTTGCACTAAAGATGTGGAGACACTATTGTTGGATGTGAATTTTGATCCCCCCGGGGAGGGAAATCGCCATTCAACTATATATGCTATTTAAATTTTTACATCGAAAATGAGGATTCCGACTACCCTCAAAATCGACGGATCACGATCGCCAGCTACGGTAACGGCCGTAACACCGTTCTTCGACGGAAGCCGAAGAAAAACAAATGGGAGAAAATAAGTGGGTGGGTTCTTCTTCTCGTCTAATGTGCTGCCGGCAACACACGACGGTTGTCTTGTCACATTGATTTGTGTCTCTTTGGGTCTCTTTAATGTAGGGTCAATTCAGGGTTACGAGTTAAAGTCCAAATAAGGTTAATCCTCACATAGCAAAATCATAGTATATCCAAGTAAAACGAAATAATTAAAATAAAATAAAAATAAAAGGGGGAGGTGCCAAATATTTAAGAAGAGGATCGGCCCCGTTCCCGGGTACCCCCTTCTAATCCCTTGGCAAAACAAGGTTTAAAGGCTGACTTTTCCAATCAAAATGATGATGCAAATGAGGCTTTGACTTGTGATTTCTGTGTTTTTCGTGTGCGATACACGAGTGATAAAAGTGAGAGGCCGATGGGCCGTAATTGATTAGAGGTGGCCGATGGGCCGTAATTGATTGAAGGTGGCCGATGGGCCGGTGCTTGTTTTAGGGTGGCCGATGGGCCGTGATTGTTTAAAAATATATGTGAAATCACTCATCTCATCTTGTCATTATCATTCATTCAATTTTAGAAATCAGTTCTTCATTCCCTTTTGTCATTAAGTTTGATTAAATATTTGGCACCTAAGGTGGAGGAAGAAATAAAGGAAAAATCTTTTTGGGTTTATTTTGTTGGTTTAATAGTTTTTATGGATTTTTGAAATTGGGGCTAGAAGGGCCTAACTAGGGGATTTTTACTTGGATTTACATGATTAATGATTTATTATTGATCATTGGATTAACCCTAACCTAAGGTCCTAGACCGCCCACATCAGCTTTCCCGGTCCCCTAAAGGAATATAAAAAAGTGATGGGACGAAGCCTAATGCTCTAATCTACCTAATGAGGGAAATTGATCGAATCCTGGGGTGCAAAGAGCTAAGCTTAATAGTTTCTACGCCTAAGTAGCTTGTTAATTACGATCTTAATTGGCTTGGTTTATTTTAAGTTATGATTTTGATTAAGAATTATTTAGGGGGTAGATTAAGGCTGTCTTAAGGTTCTGTTTTAATTGTGGAAGGTTCTGAAGTCTCGGGTTTTAATTCAAATAATGAAAAAGATGTCAAAACCGGCGAAACAGGGTTAACAGAGGACTTGGGCGCATCTGTGGTGGCGCCTAGGTCCTCTGGATGACTTGGGCTCACAGGCAGTGGCGCCCAAGTACCAGGTTCTATATAACTTGGCTAGTGATGAAGGTATTGATGTTAATTTCGGAATTCGAGGAGTTTTGCTAAGTGTAAGCTTCTGTTCTGATGTTGTTTTACGTTTTGGATTGATTTACATTAATAATCTTAAGTCCGGAACTCGAAACACAACCGGAATTCACCACTTAGATTTGACAGAGGACTTGGGCGCACATATGTATGCGCCTAAGTGTTTCTGTGCACATGGGCGCACCAGCAGTGGCGCCCAAGTCTCAATTTGATACTTTTTTATCTTCGGACTTTGGTTCGAGACTCCGAATGGGTTTATATTAATGAAATTTTAAATTTCAAGGCTGTTGTTGGTTCGGTAAAGGTTTTGAGATGTTGATTTGGGTCGAGATGTGAAGCGAATTAGGACTCGGTGATCCCGGAGCTAGAAATGGACTTGGGCGCACCTGTGGTGGCACCTTAGTCCTTCTGGGTGACTTGGGCGCACCTACAGTGGTGCCCAAGTGGTCAGTCTGTGAGTTTCGGTTCTTTCTTAAATTCGTTCACCTAAATTTGGATTTTTAGGTGACCTATGTCAATAAATCTTGGATCCTAGGTTGGTTTCAAGTTTCTAAATCTTAAGTATGGTAATGGTTTGAATTCGTGAGTTGAGACGTAACCGAAATGCGTCTCAGGATTGGACTAGGGACTTGGGCGCACTTGTGGGGGGCGCTTAGGTGTGTCCTGTGACTTGGGCACGCCTGTGGTGGCGCCCAAGTGTCAGTATACTAGTTTGTTGTCTCTAGGGTGTTTTAAGTCAGTTTCGGGTATTCGACTTTAGTTTCTGTTGGGAGATATTTTTATTTTTTTTGGGATTTGATTGGTATATCGTCTTGATGAGGATTTAAACTAGGCATTGGTGATCAAGATTTGATTAAAGCTTGGTTAAGGTCTGAATTTAGTGTTGTTAATTGGATCTCGTTGATTATGTTCTTAATAAATTAGGGCTTATTAATTAGGTTTATTAATTAGGACTTTAATTGGAACTTGTTGATTAGGGTTTTATTCAATTAGGGGTTTTATTAGAAGTTTTTAATCAGTTTTAAGGATTTAATCAATTAATTAAGTCAATGGATTTTAATTAGATATTTTAATTAGGTGTTTTAAGTTAATTAAGTGTTTAAAATTGGAATTGATCAAGTTTATTGATTTACTTGGGTGTGAATGGAAAAACCTTTGATAATTCTATTACTTCTTTTAATTACTTTTTTTCTTTTCTAATTACTAGGGAGTAAGATGAGAGGATAAGTGTTTTAGAATTTTGTGATTTTTCTCTTTTCTATTTTTTTGGTGTTTTATGCAGAAGCAATGCAACCTAAACTAAGCAATAACCTAAGATCCTCTACTTAATGTCTACTCTATTTCTTTTTTTTTTTATGGGCTTTTCTATTTCTTTTAATTTTTTTTGTTCTCTTCTCTAATTACTAAAGAGCAAGATGAGAAGGGAAGAGTTTTAGGATTTTATAATAATTTTTTTATAGTATTTTATGCAATATAACCTAACCAAAGTGTTGATGATTCGATGATCGGAGTCAAGAAGTTCAACAATCAATTGAAAAGATCATAATCATGGAACATCAAGTTAAATGAAAAACAAAACGCAACAAACTTGGGTCGGAGATCAATCCAGGGACTTGGGCGCACACACAGTGGCGCCCAAGTGTTTCCCCTGTGGGTTGTGATGTATTTATGATGTTTAACAATATTCCGACACGATTTCTAACAATTTGCAATTAAATGCACGATCCTAATATTGAATATTAATATTAAATCTTCCGGATTTGAAGATAATAATACGAGGATTAAGTTTCGGAGGGTGGTTCCCTTTGCAGGGACTTGGGCGCACTCACAGTGGCGCCCAAGTACCTCTGTTTTTTCTTTCTTCCCTTTTCCTTCTTTTCAAGCAATAATATTTTGTCATCTCTTGAATCTTTAATGGTTTTTATAAATCCGAAGGCTTTGATATCAAATTATACGAGGATAGACTCGGATCTATGAAGCAAAATGCACACGAAATGGAAAATCGGAGTTTAATTTCTAACTCTGGACTTGGGCGCACATACAGTGGCGCCCAAGTGTTTTTTCTGTGTTTTCTTCTTTTTTTTTTTTTTGCTTCTTCTTTCCAACACTTTTCGCGTGATTTTTGAACACAAAGTCACGGATCCGAGGTCCTGATACTAACTTATATGGAAAGAAATCCGGATTTGAGAGAGAAAATGCAGACGAGATGGAAACCGGGGTCAAAACCCAACTCTTGTGACTTGGGCGCAGTTACTGTGGCGCCCAAGTCCTCTTTTTTTTTTTTTTTTTTTTTTTTTTTTTTTTTTTTTTTTTTTTTTTTTTTTTTTTGCACTTTTCTCTTTCAGATTCAGATTTTTTCCATTGAAAATAAAATGTAGGTGAAGTCTATCCTAATCACAAGCTCAGAATGCCAAAAACGATGCAGATCTATAGACTAAGAATGATCCTAAGCATGTTATTAATGAATGAATGTTAACTATCAGATCTAATAGAGAAATATAACTATCAATGCAAGCCTATAGTGTATGCATGATCCTAAGCATGTTATTAACTATGGATGATGAAAAACATTAAATGGAGAGACTAGATCTAGAAGTACCGATTCGAATCGCGTTCTTCAAGTCCTAAACTGAATCTCTTGCGCAAATCCATAGCTTTGGGAGGCCTTCTCCATGGCTGATCTTGGAGAACCAAAGCGCTTTTCCTTCTCCTTCCTCCTAGATCTAAGGATCTCTCCTATGAACTCTCTCTTTTTCCCTCTTTTTACTTCTCTTTTCCTTCTTTCTGGTAGCCTCCCCCTTGCAAAAATGGTGTAAGAGGGTTTTTATAGGGGTTTTTGGCGTGGAAGAGGGATTAGGGCTATTGTGGGTACGAGTTTCTAGAGACTTCACGCAAACCTAGGTGATTTTAGGGTTTTTTTGACTTGGGCGCACATATAGGTGCGCCCAAGTCGGTTTGGGGACTTGGGCGCACACACAGGTGCGCCCATGTCTGGGTCTGATTCGGTCTACTTTCAAATCTAATTCGGACTAAATGATAGAGACTGGGCTTAGGCAAATCAGTGGGGAAGCCCATGTGGAATTTCAAAACGAATAGGGACTTGGGCGCACCTAGGGTGGCGCCCAAGTGGACTTTAGGACTTGGGCGCACCTGTGTGCGCACCCATGTCACCCTTTGGGTTAAATAGGTTTATGGTTCGGTTCAGATTGTTTTCGGATCGAATTCGGACTAGAACAATGGAGACTAAACTTGGGAGCAACCGTGGGTGCGCCTATGTGCAATTTCAAAATGGCTAGGGACTTGGGCGTACCTAGGGTGGCGCCCAAGTGGATTTTAGGACTTGGGCGCACACACAGGTGCGCCCATGTCAGCCTTTGGGTCAAATGGGCTTAAGGTTTGGTTTCGTTCCATTTTCGGGTTAAGGTCAGGCCGGAACAATGAAAAATAAAGCGGAACTCACCTAAGTATGCACTCAAGTGCCTTATAAGGGCAACCCAAGACACATGTGCGCCCAAGTGCTTTTCTGGGACATGGGCGCACCTGTGTGTGCGCCCAAGGGATTTTTTGTACATGGGCGCACCTGTGTGTGTGCCTAAGTGGATTTTGGTGGGGAAATCTTCCGCGGGCCATATCTTTTGATCCGTTTGTTGGAATTGGACGTTTCACATATCGTCGGAAAGCTCTCGGAATGTAGAATCTTTTGGTCCATATGTTATAATGATTAGAGATTGGGATAGAGTAGGGATATTTGGATCAATGATCCTAACTTCTTAACTCATGCTAATCGCATCGTACTTAGGCAAACTAAGTGTAATGCCTCTAGGAACAGCCTGAGGGTGTTCTATGTAGTCTGGAATGGACTTGAATAGTGCTATAGTTCATTTCTTGTATGAGTAGTGGGTTGGACAAGAGATCTTGACACTATTTGGCTCTTTCCCTCACGAATTTCTAGAGATTGTCGAACTAAGTCTAAAATTATCAACAAGCATCTTCATCGTCATTAATTAATTTGAATTATGCCATTAACCATTCAATTATGGGTGAAATGGGGGCACCATTATATATGACAACTGTTTAATGCTATCGTAGAGGGCCAAATGAGGTGTCTACAACTATTTGTATGGAGAAAAATCTGAAGTTCATTTAGACCACTGCAGTCTACAGTATCTATTTTCTCAGAAGGAATTGAACATGAGACAGGGAAGATGGATGGAGTGTATTAAAGACTACAATTTTCCAATTAAATACCATCCAGGAAAGGTAAATGTCGTGGCAGATGCACTGAGAAGGAAGTCTGGGAGCATGGCTAGTTTGCGAGGAATGGGTACACTCCAACAGTTTGAGGAATTGGGAGTTGAGTTCCAACCGTTGAGACAAAGTTTTATGCTAGCAAACATGTCAGTGTCTAAGCCTACTTACATTCAAAAAATCAAGGAGACTCAGCTACAGGATCCATACTTAGAGAAATTGTGGAGTGCATTTCGGATCGCCCAGATTTCAAAATCATGGATGGAGTATTGTACTTCCATGACCGATTGTGTGTTCCAAATATTGATGACTTGAGAAATGAAGTCATAGCTGAAGCCCATAGCACCAAGTATTCTATGCACCCCGGAAGTACAAACATGTACCATAATTTTAAGAGCAGATTCTCGTGGAACAATATGAAGAGAGAAATTGCAGCATTTGTGTCCCGATGCATAACTTGTCAATTGATAAAGGCAGAACATCAGAAACCAGCAGGTCTTTTGCAGCCATTAAAGATTCCAAAGTGGAAGTGGGAACATCTTACGATGGATTTTGCCTCGAGTGTATCGATAACTACAGAGGGAACAATGCCAAATGGGTTATAGTTGATCGACTGACGAAGTCTGCACGTTTCATTCCGTTGAAGACGGGAAAGAAGATACAAATGTTATCACTGGCACAAACGTTTGTTAATGAGATAGTCAGCCGACATGGTCAACCGGTCTCCATCACATTGGTCAGAGATAGCAAATTTGTCTTGAGACTCTGGAAGACTCTGCATGAATCCATGGGTACAAAACTTCAATTCAGCACGGCGTATCACCTACAGACAAATGGACAGTCAGAAATGACCATCCAGACGTTGGAGGACATGCATGCGTGCTTGACTTCAAAACTTAGTGGGATGAAAGTCTATCTCTTTGCGAATTCGCATATAACAACAGTTACCACTCGAGAATAGGAATGACACCTTTCAAAGCACTATATGGAAGGAGATGCAAAACTCCAGTGTGTTAAGAAAAGGTCGGAGAACGCAGCTTTCATGGACCGACATTGATTGGTGAGACCAACGAGAAAGTTAAACTCATTCATGAGCGTTTGAAGGCCTCGAGAAGTTGACAGAAAAGTTATGCATATGTCCGAAGGAAAGACCTATAGTTTCAAGTAGGAGATAAGGTGTTTTTGAAAGTTTCACCTACCAAAGGAACCTTGAGGTTCGGTCAGAAGGGTAAACTGTCAAAAAGGTTCATTGGACCGTATGAGATCTTAAGTCGTATTGGTGAAGTGGCTTACAGACTCGCCCTACCGCCAGAACTTTCGGGAGTGCACAATGTTTTTCACGTCTCGATATTGAAGAAATATATTTCAGACCCCTCACATGTGCTAAGACATGAGCCATTAGAGATTCGGGAAGATGCCACTTATATTGAGAAACCGGTCAGGATCATTGACAAGAAAGAGCAAGAATTGAGGAATCGGACAATTCACTGAGTAAAAGTGCTTTGGGAGAACCACGAACCGAAAGAAGCTACATGGGAATTGCATGATCAAGTTCAGAAGAATTACCCTCATCTATTACCAGAGGATAGTGTTCATTTGGAGGACCAAATGCTCTAAGGGGTGGAGGATGTTAGACCCCGACCCGTGTTTAGTATGTGCATTTGTTTATTTAGCCGTGATTAGTATCTAAGTGGGATTAGAGGACGATTAGTTTGATTTTTAAGCTAGATTAGACTTTTGAATAGCTTTGGGGAATTTTTGAGAGGCATTGGACTTAGTTTGACACCGCCCTGGCGCCCATGTGACACGTGTTGATTTGAGAGAATTTATTCTTGATTTCCAAAAAAAAAATTCAATTCTTTACTCCATTTGATTTGTTTTATTGATCTTAACAACTTTCATGTTTTATCCATTTGAATTTGAAACCCAGAAATCACGTTTTTCGAGAAAAAGGGCAAATTCAACTTTTTACACTAAATCTGTGCATAAATTCGAAATTTGAAAATCATGAGGAAAATATACTTTTTGAAAACTAGATTTTTTGAAAATCATTTTTCTCTTCTTTGTCGACTTCATCCGGGACCCACAAATGAGTGTTTTAAAGCCTTGAAGTTTTGGGGGCCAATAGGGCCCACAACTACCCCATTTACATAAGAATCCCACGTCAGGTCTTCTTCTCTTCTTCATGTTATTTTCCTGCAACAACCTAGAGAAGATTCTTCTCCTCTTCTCACCTTCTTTTTCTTTTTTTGCATGTCAATGGAATTGAGCCTAACTTGAAAAATGAATTTCACCATCTTCGATCATCTTCATCTTCAACCTCCAAGCTTTCCATTGATACCCTTTTCAAGGAATTTCAGCTGGAACCCATCTCTTCTCCAAGCTCTTCTTCTTGTTTAGAGCTGTAAAAAGGTTAGCAATGGCTTCCTCTTCGAATTTCTTGTTTTAATGGACCATTTAGAACCCTTTCTTCATGCATGCAAAGGGGTTCTTTGAGAGCTCCTTCTAATTTCGAATTTAGTGGATTTTTGTGTGTTTTTCACGGGGTTTTTGTAGATTGGGAGCTTGGCTGTGTAGGAGAATATTTGGAGTGTATTTGAGACCCATTTTGACCTCAGGCAAGTGAATAATTAGATCTGAGTATGCATGCTAGAAAAACTTATCTTTTCTTCGAATTTCTGGCTTGAAACTTTAACATCCTGTAATGGGTGTGGGTTGATTGGGGAGTGGAATTTGAAGTCCAAAACACATTGTATGAAAAAAAAAAATGGAGAAGTGGAAAGAAAGTTTAGAAATTCAATTACTGGGGATTTTCTTTAAGTCTCTATATACACTTTGTGCCCTCAAATGTCGGAAATCTTCAGAGACACCAACTTCTTCACTCATAAACCGACATGTAGACACTAAGTGTGTATCGAGACGACCCCTGATGAGCCCCATCAAACACTACTAATCATCTCATTCCAAGTTAGAATAATTCTATGCTTTCTCATAAATTGAATTGAATTAAGTTAATTGATTTGCTACGTTTGAAATAATTGATAAGACTACTCGTTTGATTTGTCCGTATTTGTTCGTTTGTGCTTTGCTAAGAGTAGTCCTTTCTATCGATTGACATGTGCTTTGATAGCTTGATTATATCATTTCGGACTTTTATCGGCACCACTAAGCTTAGGTCACTTTGTCGGACTGATCATCCGGCTTGGGATATTCAATACATTTGCCAACTGCAGTTTGGACCCTCTGTATGTTTGCTCCAGCCATGGCAACGGTTTCTGTCTGTTTGCTCCGGCCATCCCGTATGGCAACGGTTATCTACTCCGGCCATTTTGTATGGCAATGGTATTTGTCTGTGTGCTCTTGTTACTTCGGTAATAGGAGAATATAACTAATTATGGTTTGCCAATATTTTGATTATTTGTCAGTCAGCTTGGAATATTTTTAAATATGGAATTCTTTCATTTATAAATAGATGGTTATTTGATTTATTCTTTACACATATTTCGTTTCAATTGCAACTTATGATTTTAAATATGACATGGATAAAACTTGTATATCTTATCTGTTTTACTCACCTGCCAGACCATCGTGTCTGATACTTTCTGTTTGGTGTCCAATGTCCAACCCGCAGCCATTGAGGAGAAGCGTGCGGAGGAGGCAGTAGGGCCTTGGTGGAGCACGAGTCGCAGCCAAATGATGTCATGTAAACGTCATGTTGGGTCTGGAGTTTCGATAACATCTTTTGCGGAGTGACTTTTATTTTGAGAACTCTGTTTATGGCCTTTGTTGGCCTTGTTGGGTTGTATAACTTAAATATACTTTTGTAATCCTCACAACTTTAATGGTTATACTATGTATATATTTCTCTTTTGATACAAAGCTTGTGTAATTACCTATCTTTCATTTGATTTTTACTTTGCTACATGTTTCCGCACATTACCATTTGTTGTGTAAACGATTGATTGGTTGTGATGGATTGTCTGGGATCTTCACTGCGGAATCCTGTGGGAAACTAATTGGCGAGTGCGGGCGGAATTTTCTGGCCCGTCGCGCCACGACTTCGGATTAAGGACTTGATTATTGATGACCTCGGTCTGGGGGCGGGACAAAAATTTCAAAAAAAATAATCAAAATAATCCAAGTTTAGGAAAATTTTTCTAACTTGACCAAAATTTTCGAACCTTGAATCCAAAATTCATGGTTTGAAACAAAAGTCAGGATTCAAGGATTTCCACCCTAGTCCACCCTACCATTTACCGCCAAAATGGTTTTAGGTCAAAATTTACGACCCTCATGTCTTTAAACAAAAATGGTTTTTCAAAGAACCATGGGGAAGCGGCGCTTAGTCGATACTAGCAAAACACAAAATTGGAAGGATACGAACTACATTCGATACTTCCAAAATTGCAAGGAAGTGACATTTCGCCGGTACTTGCAAAATTCAAAAATCATAGAGACTCAACATTTCAGTTGATATCCACAATCCAAATTTCAATAAAAAGCCAGTGGTCCAAAATACCTTAAAATTTCAAAAATCGCGGAGACGCAATATTTCAGTTGATATCCACAACCCAAATTAAAAAAAAAAAAAAAAAAAAAACAAAGGTCCAAAACACCTCAAAATTTTAAAAATCGTGGAGACGCGACATTTCAATTGATATAAAAAAAAGATGAGCGAGGAAGCGACATTCCATCGATACTACAACCGAATGAGCAAGGATGGACATTCCATCGATATTTGCAAAACCATTCAACAGGGAGGCGATTTTTAGTCGATACTTGCATTTTTGAAAACTAGGACCTGGCTTTCATGCCAACAAACAAAAACAAAATCGACTTTCATGCCAAAAACCTGGCTTTTACGCCAAAAATAAAAAATCCGGCTTTCACCCCAAAATAAAAAAAACCTGGCTTTCACGCTAACAAACAAAAACTTGGCTTTGAAAAAACCTGGCTTTCACGCCAAAAACTCGACTCTCATGCCACAAAACCTGGCTTTCACGCCAAAAACAAAATCTTGGCTCTCATTCCATAAAACAAAAATCAGCTCTCATGCCACAAAACCTGGCTTTCACGCCAAAAACAAACTCTTGGCTCTCATTCCATAAAACAAAAATTAGCTCTCATGCCACAAAACTTGGTTTTCACGCCAAAAATAAAATCTTGGCTCTCATGCCATAAAAGTTTCGGTTCCCATGCGATAAACAAATCTTGGCTTTCACGCTAAAACCAAAATTTTGGCTCTCATGCCATAAACCCAAATTTGGTTCTCATGCCGCAAACAAGATATGGCTCCCATGCCAAAACAACCATTTGACAAAAGATTTTAACAAAATGACAAACTTTTGATCAAATTTTCAAACAAGCATTCCCATTTAACTATTGCTTGAATTGTTTTATCACAAAAGGATTTGAGTGAAAGAAGGGAATACAAAAGAAAAGAAAAGGTGCTAAAACAAAATGTTCACATGCACTAAAAAAAAAGAGAGAGAGAAGATTACCAAAAAATAATGTGTATACATGGGGTACCAAAAAAAAAAAAAAAAAAAAAAAAGAAGAGAGTTTGTTACAAAAGAAATCAGGAGTTTAGTCTAACATGGTCCCCAGCCAAAGATTCAACTCCTCAAGCAAACTCCTGGCCTTAATGGTCAAATCTTCCATGGCACGCTTCTTTAGAAATTTGCTATAAGATACGGTTGAACGTTGTAACCCGTCTTCAACACCGGGAAGCTTTCCCCAAGCAATTCGCCATCACACGTGTTCTCATGTCCTCTTTTTAAGAACGCGATCAGTGTTCACAACCTGGCGAATCAAAGTCCTCTCCCTGGCATGAGCCTCTGCTAAAGTAGCCTACTTGGCCGCGACTTACGCCTCTAATTGCTCAAGAAGTAGCCTAGCCTCCTTGTCAAGGCGGTCAATGTTATGCCTCAGCTCAATGATGATCAACTCGGTGATGTTCCTCTCCTGGACAAACTGCTTCATACTCTGCGTGGTCTCATCCATTTCAGACTTGATTTTATTAGTAAGGTCCAAAAACATCTCCTTAAAAAAGTCACCATTAGGAAAAGCCTTGGTCTCAGACCACTTGTCGCCTAGCGCAATGATTCTATTAACAATCACCCTGGCACCTGTGACATCCAGACCAACCTCTTCTCTATCGGCGAGAATCTCCTGCACATGCTTGATCATGTCGAATCCGGCATCCAAGTGACCAGAAAGAAGAGTCTTGATCCAAGAGCTCAAAACGAGTGCCAACACCTTCTTTCCAAACTTAAGAGATGGTCTAGATAAAGAATCACCCGCTCCATCGATCAACTGCCCATGCCGAGTCCCATTGGAAGAGTAATAAAAAAAACTCTTTCCAATTGGAGCCACTGGGGAAGGAATCTCAGCACGAGGTCTCACCTCTGTCGTGTCAGAACTGGTGGTAAGAGCCCCTACCTCTGGATCAACCTCTGGCACCCCTTACTTTGGTTTTGAAAAAGGCGATGGGATCTCTCCTGTCACTTCACAACCTGCCAATGAAACACAAAAATGTATGAATATGATCCGGTTGGAAAAGTCATTATTATTGGGGTTATTACTACAAAGTACTTCTTCAACGACTAGCGAAATACTTTCTGCCTCCATGATCTCATCCGAAGTGTCGTTAAGAGTTGCATCCGTGGTTGGTTCAAAGTCATCGGAATCCTGTGGTGAGTCAGCTGACAAAAAAAAGAAGCAATATGTTACCAGACGACGGCACAAACAAAGAAAAAATAACAATAAAAGAAGTCATACCAGGTGGAGATTTTGGAATCACTCCAGAGTCCTTCTGTTCTTCTTCAGATAACACAATCAGATCCATAACAGCCTCATCGGCTGGAACCTCAGGCATCGCCAATCCACCTTCCTCTACTAAAAAAGGAGGATAAGGCAAATCAAGACATGAAAATCCCCATAAAAGAAACGGAAAAAGAAAGAGGAAGAATCATACATTCACCAACGGTCTCTTCTTCTCGGCTCCTTTTTTCCGGAGGCTCGTCAGCATCCCCTGACACCTCCTTAATGATGGTAAGAGGGGACTTTCAAATCAGGAGAGTCTTCGTGCTGTCCCATGCTACGGCGCTGCTCTCTCTTCCTCTTGCCTCTGTGGGTTGGTTTGCTCGAAGAACTTGCCCCACTGTCGAAGTCAGGTCTCTCACTTGACCCCTCACTGGAAGGTCTGCTCCTGCCAGTAGACTCCACGAAAGCTCGCCTTTACACTGCTTGCATTCAAGCATCGAGCTCAGCTTCCTCCTTCTCCAGCTACTCTAAGGCCTCGCCACGTACTTCCCCGAACAACTTCAGATCCAATGACACCCTACTCACTGAGAAATCCTGTCTTATGCTTCTCTCTAGAAAGGAAGGCCAGAACTTCCTCTCGCAGGACGCCATCTGATTTCCTGATGCCATTTCCAGAAGATTGCTCAACATCAAGCTCCTTCTTGGAAAGCCCCTGGTACGCCGAAAAGCTCTCTGCGAACCACTTCGTGAAGCTGGCGGTATGGAAAGTGGACAACTCAGGATAAGAAATCATGGCGGTAGTGTCCTCCGCACTATAAAGGGCCCATGCATTTCTGCCATCCTGTAGACCTCCAAAGCGCTTCACCATGCTCGAAGGCACTCCAACAACGCCTTGAGAGAAGCCCAACTGCAGTGCAAAGCGAGAAGGGACATACGGTTAGATTAGGCCTGTCAATGGGACAGGCCGGGCCTGGGCTTGGGTTGTCCAATCCCATCCCGAAAATAGGATGGGCCTGCCAGGTGTTGTCAAATCCAGGCCCTAAATTGAACAGGCCTACATCTAATCCCGTCCCGTATGGGCCTAGGCTGGGACAAGGCCAGGCCTGGGCTTAGCCCGATCCTTGAGATAAGCAAAACATGAAAGTCCGGGATCCTAACCCTAGAGGGGGGGGGGGTGAATAGGGTGATCTACACTTAATGACTAATCAAGGCCAATTTTAATTTCTTAACAATTAACTAGTCACATGTGATGATAAACAAACAATATGCAGAAGCTTAAACAAAACAATCACCACAAAGCAATCACCATAACACAATGATTTATAGTGGTTCGGCCTCAATGCCTACATCCACTACCGGCTTGTGTCTCAACACCCCACCGGATTTCCACTATTTATGCTTTTGAAAAAAGGCTAAGCAATAACCTCTACAATATGCTTTCCAAGGATAAGCAATAACCTAACAATGATGTTTTTCAAGGCTTAACATCAACCTATACAAGATGCTTTTCTAGGCTAAGCAATAACCTTTACACAATGCTTTTCTTAGGCTAAGCAATAACCTTTACAATAAAAAGATTTCTCTCAAGGAAGTATCTATACAAACACTTTAAGAGATTACAATTAAAGCTCAATTTAGTTGCCTCTAAAATAGGCGGATAAGAAAGTGAAAATTCAACTCACACAACACTCTATGAAATGCTAAGATGAATGCTAATAAAGTGTGTGTGTGATAACTTCAATCAAGTTAAAATTAAGCCCAATCAATATATGCTTAATGCATTTAAAAGTTTAAGGCACACAAAGATTTGATTGAAGTGAAATGCAAATCACATGTATAAATACAAACTTGTTGATGATATAAAAATCAAAGGTTCACAAGTTGTATGAAACTATTTAAGACTAAACATGTGATGCATGTGCTATGTTGTTTTCAAAACAAGAGTTTAACTAAAGTTCAAATGAATGAAAACAACAAAATGATTCAACCAAGTAAATGAAACATGTTATAAAAGAAATCAAAGGTTTTGACAAAACATGTTTTATAAAGTTTTAAAACAAACTTGGTTTGAAATCAAGGGTGAAGAATCCAATCCTACTTGAATCAAAGATTAAGAGAAAAATGGATTCAACACATCATAGTTAACATGCTAAAATTAATTTACCAATAATTTAAACAAAGCATGAAACATATGATAAATAAAAGTAAAGCTTACTTAGAGATTTAACTTCATTAATCCAAGCTTTAGCTTCACTAATGACCCCTTGATTCCTCTTACTTCATTCCCCTTTTTCTTGCCTCCAAACACCTCAAGGAAGGCTCTTTTCTCTTATATGATCAACTCCATTTACAAGGGAATGAAACTCATTTTATAGCCAAAAAGTCACTTCTGGCGTGTCCCCGGTCGACCTGGTACAAGGGGCGGTCGACCCGGGCTCAACGGTCAAAAATCTGACCGTTTGAAAAGAGGCCCAACGGCTCTTTCCCGGTCGACCGCGCAGTGTGGCCGGTCGACCGGGTCCCTTGGGCCGGTCGACCGGCCACACTGCGCGGTCGACCCGAGCCTGGGACCAAAATTCCCACATTTGCATATTTTATGCATATTTCAAAGTTTTTCCTGAGGGAACTTTTTGGGCCATTAAATCAAGCTTGGAAACATGTTTTAAATCAAACTAAGTGGTTTAAAAACATGAAACACAAAAACCCTAAAATGATTCAAAACTTTAAAACCAAAGGTTTGCTTGATTTCTAAAACTTCTTTTCAAAAACAAATGCATCCAAGATTAAAACCAAAACATGCATAAATCAATACTTTTACAACTCTTAAAAACAATGCATGTATAAAACAGGATTTCAAGATTTCTCAAATCAATGCATATGTGTGCAAATCAAATGATGCTGAAATGAAAGTGCATCCATCAAATTGCAAATACAAAATCCCTAACAAAACATTCTCTAATTATTCCTACTGTCACCAGACACCCAGTGTGAACCAGACTTTAAACCCTCCTCCTTTTTCCAGACTTGAGACCGGCAATGTAATGCAATAAGCAACATGGCGGAGTTAAAAACTTCTTTTTTGTTGCTAGTGACAGTAGAAAATCAGAAAATCAATAGAAATGAATTAGTATCCTATAGGCTATATGGGTTAAGTAATGAAGGAACGATTAAAACCTTTTTTTTCCAGGTAAAAGTAGAAAATCAGAAAATCAATAAAAATAAATGAGAATGAGTATCCTATATGAGTCAAGTTAAAGTAATGTAGGATCGGTTAAAAACTTTTTTTTTAAGTAGAAAATCAGAAAATCAATAAAATGAATGAGAATGAGTATCCTATATGGGTCAAGAATATAAAAAAGAAATCAACATAAATTAATTTTCTTTTAATATGTCTAAAACATCAGTTAGTACATTCCCATCATTATCTAAATCACCATCACTAGCTGGGTCATGACTAAACCAATCTTGGGCACAAACTAATGCTTCTACCATATCTAGTTTCAAAGAAGTCCTATGCGGGTCAAGTACCCTCCCTCTTGTGCTAAATGCTGACTTTGAAGCAACGGTAGAAACTGGAATAGCTAAAATATCATGAGCCATTCAAGATAAAATAGGATACTTAGTTTAATTTAATTTCCACAATTGTAATATATCTATCGTGTCATCTTCTTTTGCAGACTTGTCATCAAAATAACGATCTAATTTTTTTTCTTCCATAATTGCCATATTGTTGATTTCATTTCGATTCTTCAAAAAAAGAGAACGAGCCTTTCCATGTTCATCATCACCAACCTTTCCTTTAAATGGCCTACTAGTTGCATAATTTTTATCTACTATCTGATCACTTTCTTTAGCACCAAATCTCGCATGATACTCCTCATAAATCTTTTTAAATAGATTCCGAGCTTCAATCATACGATTATTTCTATATTCTATTGTTTCATATAATATCTTAAAAACCCATTTCAAACACACTATCTTAGAGGAGGGATTAAGCAATATGGCTATTTCAAACATTTGATTATAATTCTCCCAATATTTATCAAATTTTTCTATCATCACTTTAGCCATTCCTGCAAAAACAAAGTCAAAATCACCTAATTTTTGTACCAACTCATTATGTATTGTACAAACTTCAGGTAAAAAGGTATGCATAGTTGGATACTTTCTAGTAGAGAATCTATTTGTAGCTTCATAGAACCTTTTCAAAAAATCATTAAGAGTAGCAACCTTGTCCCATTCCTCATCCGAAGGAATCAAAGTCTTATAGTGTAAGTCATCTGCTAGAGATAGATAAGAAAAAACATCTCGAAAATACAATGCTGAAGATACCATAAGATATGTGGAGTTCCATCTAGTTTGAACATCAAGAGGCAATCCCCTTGTAGAACTTAGCCCTTTCGCACTTACAGTATCATGAAACTGATGTATACGATTCGAGCTATTCTTAATGTATTTAACTACCTCCCTGATGTTCTCAATAATTGGGTCAATATCTTTAAGTCCATCTTTCACTATAAGGTTAAGAATATGTGCAGCACAACGCATATGAAAAAATTTACCATTTAAGATGAGAGCATTGGTTTTCATAAGTTGATTTCTAAGTGTCCTTACAATACAATCATTTGTAGAACAATTATCTAATGTCAAACATGATAATTTATTCTCAATATTCCAATTAAGTATACTTAGAGTAATGTTGTCAGCTAGCATTTGGCTAGTGTGGGGAGGATCAACATTATGAAAGTTAATTATACTCGATCTAAGAACCCAATTAGAGTCAATATAATGTGCTATAATAGCCATATAACCTAAATGATGGTTGGATGCCCACATATCTGCTGTGAGAGCAATCCTGCTAGTGAGATCCTTGAATTCTTTAAAGATCTCATTCTTCTTTCCATTGTACATTTCCATACAATCTGCCTTCACAGTGTTACATGACACAATCTTGAATTCGGGTTGTAGAGTCGCACAGAACTCTTTAAAACCTCGTAGTTCAACAACATTAAAAGGAAGATCACGTAATAACAACATTTTTGTAAGGGCTTCTCGACTCCATTTTTGTTCAAATTTAAAAACACCAACATCGGCTTTTGTTTGAGCATCAGTCCTTAAAGTTTGTTTGTTTTTTTTTTTTTTGACTTATCAATGCTTGGTTTCATAAGACACGATTTTCA
>QPKB01000001.1:45367655-45391018 GCA_003546025.1 Camphora micrantha
TGTCACAACAAGAGGACGAAGAAACACTCAAAGAAGTTCATGCGGGTCTTTGTGGAGCCCATTAGGCTGGTCCTAAGCTCTACGATCAGATAAAAATGTTAGGTTATTATTGGCCTACCATGGCAGCTGACTCTATGCGATTTGCTAAGCACTACCAACAATGCCAAGTTCATGGAGACTATGTTCATATGCCTCCAGATATGGCTACACCTTATAGCAATCTCATGGCCTTTTCGAAGCGTGGGGTATGGACATCATAGGTCCTATTTCTCCCCCATCGACCAAAGGTCATCGCTTCATCTTCGCCGCTACGGATTATTTTCTTCAGTGGTCAGAAGCATTTGCGCTCGGCTAAATGAAGACCTCATCAATCATTCAGTTTCTTGAGCACCCACATTATTTGTCATTTTGGCATACCTAAAAGATTCGTCCATGATAACGGACCACAATTCCGGGATTACCGATTCTACAGGTTTTGTAAAAAATACAAAATCCAAAGCTGTCCTTCGACTTCGTATAATCCAGTAGCAAACGGTTTAGTATAAGCCTTCAACATGACACTCTGTAAAATCCTCAAGAAAATGGTCTCTAGCCACAAAAGAGGCTGGAGCAATAAACTGTCTGAAGCTTTGTGGGCCAATCGGACCACCGTTTGAGGACCAACCCATAGCACACCATTCTATTTGGTCTATGGATGCGAAGCTGCCATGCCCTTGGGGGTACAAATTCCTTCCCTAAAGGTATCTTTGCAAAATGACATAAATCAAGAAAGTAATGTGAAGTTGAGACTCCAAGAACCGGACAATCTCAATGAGAGACGGCTCGAAACTCTACAAAGCATTGAGCTTTACCAGGCATGCATGGCAGGATCTTTCGACAAGAAGCTCCGGCAACGTGCGTACAAAAAGGGTGACTTGGTTCTTGTAGTAAAAAGTCCAATGGTTTTCGCTCATAAGTCCAAAGGCAAATTTGAACAAAAATGGGAGGGACCTTACGTCATCGACAAGGTTTTCTCCAACGGCGCATATGCTTTCCTAAACACGGAGGGTGACAGATGTATGTTGCCCATCAACGGCAAGTTCTTGGGGCGGTACTACCTTTGAAGACTTACGCCACTATGTCAGAGCGATACCTGCATGGCCAAAGTCTATTCCCAGGTACTTGCTCGTCAAACTCAGTCCTTTTGGAATTTTCATCCTTATATTGAGAAACCGGTCAGGATCATTGATAGGAAAGAGCAAGAATTGAGGAACCGGACAATTCACTGAGTAAAAGTGCTTTGGGAGAACCACGAACCGGAAGAAGCTACTTGGGAATTACGTGATCGAGTTCAGAAGAAGTACCCTCAGCTATTACCAGAGGATAGTGTTCATTTGGAGGACCAAATGCTCTAAGGGGTGGAGGACCTCGACCCAGGTTTAGTATGAGCAATTGTTTATTTAGCCGTGATTAGTATGTAAGTGGGATTAGAGGATGATTAGTTTGATTTTTAAGCTAGATTAGACTTTTGAATAGCTTTGGGGAATTTTGAGAGGCATTGGACTTAGTTTGACACGGGCAGGGCGCCCGTGTGACACGTGTTGATTTGGTTGAATTTATTCTTGATTTCCAAAAAACAATTCCAATTATTTACTCATTTTGATTGGTTTTGTTGATCTTAACAAGTTTCATGTTTTATCCGTTTGAATTTAAAACCTAAAAATCACGTTTTTTCGAGAAAAAAAGAGCAAATTCGTCTTTTTACACTAAATCTGTGCGTAAATTCGAAATTTGAAAATCATGAGGAAAATATACTTTTTGAAAACTAGATTTTTTGACAAATCATTTTTCTCTTCTTCGTCGACTTCATCTAGGACCGCACAAACAGGTGTTCTAAAAGTCTTGAAGTTTTGGGGCCAATTGGGCCCACAACTACCCATTTACATAAGAATCCCACGCCAGGGTCGTCTTCTCTTCTTCATGTTAATTTCCTTGCAACAACTTGGAGAAGATTCTTCTCCTCTTCTCACCTTCTCTTTCTATTTTTGCATGTCAATGGAATTGAGCCTAACTTGAAAAATGAATTTCACCATCTTTATATTGAACCTCCAAGCTTTCCATTGATACTTTTTTCGAAAACTTTCAGCTGGAACCCATCTCTTCTCCAAGCTCTTCTTCTTGTTTAGAGCTGTAAAAAGGTTAGCAATGGCTTCCTCTTCGAATTTTTGGTTTTAATGGACCATTTAGAACCCTTTCTTCATGCATGCAAAGGGGTTCTTTGAGAGCTCCTTCTAATTTCGAACTTGGTGGATTTTCGTGTGTTTTTCGTTGGGCTTTTGTGGATTGGAGCTTGGCTGTGTTCGAGAATATTTGGAGTGTATTTGAGACCCATTTTGACCTCAGGCAAGTGAATAATTATGGGAAAATAATTGGCGCGTGTGGACGGAATTATTCTGGCCTGTCGTGCGCACGACTCCAGATTAAGGAACTTGATTATTAAGGATCTCGGTCCGGGGGCGTGGACAGGTTTGGTATCAGAGAGATAAACATGTCGGGCAATTAAAAGACATTAGAACATAGGGTCGTGGAGAGGATCCGTTAGAATTTTCGTTAGTTAGTGTTACGTGGGGATTGTGGGGTACGTTTTTCTTAATATATTTTATTGAACTAGCAAGTTGTTTTGCTGCAATATGCGTCCCTCGCAGGGACCCTGCGAATGCTCATCCTTCCGGCAGTAACAGTGGTATTGCAGGCCCCATCTGGAGATAATCAATTTCAGGACTTTATGCAAAAGATGATGGAACAGCAACAGAAAACAAAATGAGATGATGATGGAACAACAAAGGAAAGCAATGAGAATCAGGTCAGATTGCAAGAACAGATGGCCAAGAAAGGACTTAGGAGTTGGCACAAGTACAGAGGTAATTGTTGGAACTGTTGGTAGGAGACCAGAACATGTACAACCTTAACACATGGGTTTCTCAGATTGTTATCAATAACTGTGACGACAACCGGAATGCATTATTCGAACGCTTTCGGAAGAGAGGTCCAAAAGAATTCACCGAAAACGAGGATCCTTTGACAGCAGATAACTGGTTTGTCCACTGCTAAGATAACATCTTTGACCTTTTCATTGCACAGGCAGACGTGAGTTCTTCTAAGCAGCCTCTATATTTATCGGCTTGGCCGACATTTGGTGGAAAGCACTTAAAGATGGCTATCAGGAAAATTGCTAATAATATCGCGTGGGCTACTTTCAAGGAGCAGTTCACTGAGAAGTATGTATCTGCTCACATCAAAAAGGCAAATGGCAGTGGAAATTTCAGCTACTCACATAAGGAGACATGACAGCCTCGAATATGTTACGAAGTTTGAAAGAATTGCCCCGGCATGCACCAGAGCTCGTTGATACCGAGGAGAAAAAGATTATCAAATTCCTGGAAGGACTTAACCCTAATTATGGAAAGAGATGCTTCAGGTGTTATCCTAGCGGCCACATTCAAGAAGCAGTGAAGCGAGCTTATAAATTGAAAACATCAATAACAAGAATTGTTAAGGATACCTAGAGGAAATGTCAGCAGCAGCAAGGACAGAGACCCTATCAAGGCAAGAAGTCAGGCGCAAATCAGAACACTCAAAGGCAAGGGTGGATGTGAAGAATGTGGCAAGAAACCATCCTCCCACCTATGTTACAGAGTCACGGGTGGATGCTTTAAGCGTGGCCTTACGGACCACTTAATGAAAGATTGCCGCAAACAATAGGAACCGGGGCAACAGCCACCGTGCAGAACCAACAAGTGGTCAAATATCAACCCAGGCAGCCACCGCAGCAGAACCACCAACAGCAGCCCCGTCAACACCTGCAGAATCAGAATGCCAGGTCCACCTCAGCAAAACATGAATGCGCAACAGGGAGACAAACTAGAAATAGAAACAACCTCAACAACAAGGATGCATGTATCATCTGAATCGAGCGGACGACTGGATCGCAGCGGGCAACGTAGTTTGAAGGTATAGCTTTTTGTTTTTTGGAATAAAAGTTAAAGTATTGGTTGATCCTGGATCCACACATTCATTTCTATCTCCTATGTTTGCTAGATTGATTGATGTGCCTGTGTTAACAACTAGAACTTTATTCTAATTGTTACATCACCAAGTAGGGAAACAAGTTGCCTGTACGACACATATCACCCTAGTTGCACAGTTTAAGATAGGTGATGTCACATTCTTAGCAGACCTTATCCTGTTAGACATGCATGGACTTCGATGTCATTTTGGATGGGATGGATTGGTTTTTCTGGGCATCATGCCTAGTATGGATTGTTTTAACAAAACTATTTCCTTCAAGTTGGATGGAGCATCATCAGGGGTGGAATTTCATGGGGAGAAAAAGGTTTCACATGCTGGTCTTATTTCAACATTGTCAGCAGTTAAACTATTGAAAGCAGATGTGAGGGATTCATAGCATTTATTATAGAGGACAAACATCCCAAGGGGTGGAGCCAATCCCTGTAAGTGTGCAAATTTCCAGATGTATTTCCGGAAGAAAATTCCAAGATTTGCCACCAAGTCAGGGAAGTAGAATTTATCATAGAGCTTATGCCAGGAGTAGCTCCAATTTCCATCGCACCGTATAGAATGGCTCCGACAGAATTGGGTGAATTGAAATTACAGTTGCAAGAGTTATTAAAAGAAAGGTTTATCAGACCAAGCATATCACTGTGAGGAGCTCCGGTGTTGTTTGTCAGAGATAGAAAGACTGAAGCTTGAGAATGTGCATAGATTACAGGAAGATGAATCAAGTACCATAAGACAAGTACCCATATTGCCAATGATAGATGAGCTATTTGATCAATTGCACGGGAGCAGAGTATATTTCAAAGATAGCTTGAGGTCCGGGTAAATATCAGCTAAGGGTAAAGAAAATCAGATGGACCCGAAGACAGCCTTATCAGGAGCAAGATATGGGCACTATGAATTTCTAGTAATTGCCTTTGGACTGACAACGCACCAGTGGTGTTCATGGCTCTAATGAACAAGATCTTTGCACCTTACTTGGACAGTTCACCGTTGTCTTCATTGATGACATACTAGTATATGATCAAGTCTAGAGAAGAGCATAGCAACACCTAAGGACAATCGTTGCAGTTGTTAAGGGATAACCTAGTTGTATGCAAACTCAAGAATGTGACTTTTGGCTGACACAAGTTCTTTTCCTAGTTCATTATCATTTCCAAAGAGGTTTAGCAGTTGATACCGGCAAGATTAGAAGCAATCATCAATTGGAGAGGCCAAGGAATGTAACTGAAGGTTTGTTACAGGGGATTTTCATCTATTGCATCACCTTTGACCAAACTAACCGGAAGAACGTGCCATTGTGTTGGACCAGACAGTGTGAAGCAACAGTTTTGAAGAGTTAAAAAAGCAGGTAACCACCTCTAAGTTTCACCTTTACTTTAGTAGTGTAATTTTGTAGTTGCATAACTGATGCCTTCGACAGGGACTTGATTAGTATATCCAAATAAAATAAAGTAATTAAAGTAAAGAAAATAAAAGGGGGAGGTGCCAAATATTTAAGAAGAGGATCGGCCCCGTTCCCGGGTACCCCCTTTTAATCCCTTGGCAAAACAGGGTTTAAAGGCTGACTTTTGAAATCAAAATGATGATGCAAATGAGACTTTGACTTGTGATTTCTGTGTTTTTCGTGAGCGATACACGAGTGACAAAAAGTGAAAGGCCGATGGGCCGTAATTGATTGGAGGTGGCTGATGGGCCGTAATTGATTGAAGGTGGCCGATGGGCCGGTACTTGTTTTAGGGTGGCCGATGGGCCGTGATTGTTTAAAAGTGTGTGTAAAATCACTCATCTCATCTCGTCATTCTCATTCATTCAATTTTAGAAATCAGTTCTTCATTCCCTTTTATCATTAAGTTCAATTAAATATTTGGCACCTAAGGTGGAGGAAGAAATAAAGGAAAAATATTTTTGGGTTTATTTTGTTGGTTTTATAGTTTTTATGGATTTTTATAATTGGGGCTAGAAGGGCCTAACTAGGAGATTTTTACTTGGATTTACGTGATTAATGCTTTACTACTGATCATCGGATTAACCCAAACCTAAGGTCCTAGACTGCCCACATTATTTCTCCCGATCCCCTAAAGGAACATAAAAAGTGATGGGACGAAGTCTAATGCTCTAATCCACCTAATGGAAAAATCCGACCTAATCCTAGAGTGTAGACAACCTATGTTTGATATTTTCAACGCCTAAGTAATTTGTTAATTATGATCTTAATTGGTTTGGTTTATTTTAAGTTGTGGTTTTGATTAAGAGTTATTTAGGGGTAGATTAAGGCTGTCTTAAGGTTCTGTTTTAATTGTGGAAGGTTCTGAAGTTTCGGGTTTTAATTCAAATAATGAAAAAGATGTCAAAACCAGCGAAACAAGGTTAACGGAGGACTTGGGCGCATCTGTGGTGCCTCCTAGGTCTTCTGGATGACTTGGGCGCACAGGCAGTGGCGCCCAAGTACCAGGTTCTATGTAACTTGGCTAGTGATGAAGGTATTGATGTTAATTTCGGAATTCGATGAGTTTTGCTAAGTGTAAGCTTCTGTTCTGATGTTGTTTTATGTTTTGGATTAGTTTATTTTAATAATCTTAAGTCCGGAACTCGAAACACAATCGGAATTCACCCCTTAGATTTGATAGAAGACTTGGGCGCACATATGTATGCGCTTAAGTGTTTCTGGGCACTTGGGAGCACCAGCAGTGGCGCCCAAGTCTCAATTTAATACTTTTTAATCTTCTGACTTTGGTTCGAGACTCCGAATGGGTTTTATTAATGAAATTTTAAATTTCAAGGCTGTTGTTGGTTCGGTAAAGGTTTTGAGATGTTGATTTGGGTCGAGATTTGAAGCAAATTAGGACTCAGTGATCCCGGAGCTAGAAATGGACTTGGGCGCATCTATGGTGGCGCCTAAGTCCTTCTGGGTGACTTGGGCGCACCTACAGTGGCACCCAAGTGGTCGGTCTGTGAGTTTCAGTTCTTTCTTAAATTCGTTCACCTAAATTTGGATTTTCAGGTGACCTATGTCAATAAATCTTGGATCCTGAGTTGGTTTCAAGTCTCTAAATCTTAAGTGTGGTAGTGGTTCGAATTCGTGAGTTGAAATATTACCGAAGTGCGTCTCAGGATTGGACTAGGGACTTAGGCGCACTTGTGGGGGCGCCTAGGTGTGTTCTGTGACTTAGGCACACCTGTGGTGGCGCCCAAGTGTCAGTCTACTAGCTTGTTGTCTCTAGGGTGTTTTAAGTCAGTTTCAGGTATTCGATTTTAATTTTTGTTGGGAGATGTTTTTATTTTTTTATTTTTTTGGGATTTAATTGATATATCGTCTTGATGGGGGTTTAAACTAGGAATTAGTGATGAAGATTTGATTAAAGCTTGGTTAAGGTCTGAATTTAGTGTTGTTAATTGAATCTCGTTGATTATGGTCTTAATAAATTAGGGCTTATTAATTAGGTTTATTAATTAGGACTTTAATTGGAACTTATTGATTAAGGTTTTGTTCAATTAGGGGTTTTATTAGAAGTTGTTAATCAATTTTAAGGATTTAATCAATTAATTAAGTCTATGGATTTTAATTAGATATTTTAATTAGGTGTTTTAAATTGGAATTGATCAAGTTTATTAATTTACTTAGGCGTGAATGGAAAAACCTAGGATAATTCTACTACTTCTTTTAATTACTTTTTTTTTTCTTCTAATTACTAGAGAGTAAGATGAGAGGAGAAGTGTTTTAGAATTTTGTGATTTTTCTCTTTTCTATTTTTTTTTTTTTTTTTTGGTTTTTTTATGCAGAAGCAATGTAACCTAAATTAAGAAATAACCTAAGGTCCTCTACTTAATGTCTACTCTATTTCTTTTTTATGGGCTTTTCTATTTCTTTTAATTTTTTTTTGTTCTCTTCTCTAATTACTAAAGAGCAAGATGAGAAGGGAAGAGTTTTAGGATTTTATAATAATTTTCTTTTTTTAATATTTTATGCAATATAACCTAACATAAAGTGTTGATGATTTGATGATCGGAGTCAAGAAGTTCAACAATCAATTGAAATGATCATAAACATGGAACATCAAGTTAAATGAAACACAAAACGCAACAAACGTGGGTCGGAGATCAATCCAGGGACTTGGGCGTACACACAGTGGCGCCCAAGTATTTCCCCTGTGAGTTGTGATGTATTTATGATGTTTAACAATATTCCGACACGATTTCTAACAATTTGCAATTAAATACACGATCCTAATATTAAATATTAATATCAAATCTTCCGGATTTGAAGATAATAATATGAGGACTAAGTTTCGAAGGGTGGTTCCCTTTGCAGGGACTTGGGCGCACTCACAGTGGCGCCCAAGTACCTCTATTTTTTCTTTCTTCCCTTTTCCTTCTTTTCAAGCAATAATATTTTGTCCTCTCTCGATTCTTTCAATGGTTTTTATAAATCCGAAGGCTTTGATATCAAATTATACAAGGATGGACTCGGATCTGTGAAGCAAAATGCACACGAAATGGAAAATCGGAGTTTAATTTCTAACTCTGGACTTGGGCGCACACACAGTGGCGTCCAAGTGTTTTTTCTGTGTTTTCTTCTCTCTCTTTTTTTTTTTTTTTTTTTTTTGCTTCTTCTTTCCAACACTTTTCGCGTGATTTTGAACACAAAGTTGTGGATCCGAGGTCCTGATACTAACTTATATGGAAAGAAATCTGGACTTGAGAGACAAAATGACTGGATGGAAACTGGGGTCAAAACCCAACTCTTGTGACTTGGGCGCACTTACTATGGCGCCCAAGTCCTCTCTTTTTTTTTTTTTTTTTTTTCTTTTTTGCACTTTTCTCTTTCAGATTCAGATTTTTTCCATTGAAAATAAAATGTAGGTGAAGTCTATCATAATCACAAGCTCAGAATGCCAAAAACGATGCAGATCTATAGACTAAGAATGATCCTAAGCATGTTATTAATGAATGAATGTTAACTATCAGATCTACTAGAGAAATATAACTATCAATGCAAACCTATAGTATATGCATGATCCTAAGCATGTTATTACCTATGGATGATGAAAAACATTAAATGGAGAGACTAGATCTAGAAGTACCGATTCGAATCGCGTTTTTTAAGTCCTAAACTGAATCTCTTGCGCAAATCCATAGCTTTGGGAGGCCTTCTCCATTGCTGATCTTGGAGAACCAAAGCTCTTTTCCTTCTCCTTTCTCCTAGATCTAAGTATCTCTCTTATGAACTCTCTCTTTTTCTCTCTTTGTACTTCTCTTTTCTTTTTTTTGGAGCCTCTCCTTTGCAAAAATGGTATAAGAGGGTTTTTTATAGGGTTTTTGGCGTGGAGGAGGAGTTAGGGCTCCTATAGGTATGAATTTCTAGAGCCTTCTCGCAAACCTAGGTGATTTTAGGGTTTTGATTGACTTGGGCGCACATACAGGTGCGCCCAAGTGGGTCCGGGGACTTGGGCGCACACACAGGTGCACCCATGTCTCGTTTTCTGGATCGAGTGTGCTTAGGGTCTGGTTCGGTCTACTTTCAGATCTAATTCGGACTAAATGATAGAGATTGGGCTTAGGCACATCAGTGGGGAAGTCCATGTGCATTTTTCAAGACGACTAGGGACTTGGGCGCATCTAGGGTGGCGCCCATGTCATCCTTTGGGTTAAATGGGTTTATGGTTCGGTTCAGATTGTTTTCGGATCGAATTCGGGCTAAAACAATGGAGACTAGACTTGGGAGCAACCGTGGGTGCGCCCATGTGCAATTTCAAAATGAATAGGGACTTGGGCGCACCTAGGGTGGCACCCAAGTGGATTTTAAAACTTGGGCGCGCACACACAGGTGCGCCCATGTCAGCCTTTGGGTCAAATGGGTTTAAGGTTTGGTTTCGTTCCATTTTCGGGTTAAGGTTAGGCCGGAACTATGAAAAATAAAGCGGAACTCACCTAAGTATGCACTCAAGTGCCTTATAAGGGCAACCCATGACCTGGGCCCACTTGTGTGTGCGCCCAAGTGCCTTTTTGGGACATGGGCGCACCTGTGTGTGCGCCCAAGTGACTTTTGATACATGGGCGCACCTGTGTGTGTGCGCCCAAGTGGATTTTGGTGGGGGGAATCTTCCAAGGGCCATATCTTTTGATCTGTTTGTCGGAATTGGACGTTCTACATATCGTCGGAAAGCTCTCAGAATGTACAATCTTTTGGTCCATATGTCATAATAATTAGAGATTGGGATAGAGTAGGGATATTTGGATCAATGATCCTAACTTCTTAACTCATGCTAATCGCATCATAGTTAGGCAAACTAAGTGTAATCCCTCTAGGAACAACCTGAGTGTGTTCTATGTAGTCTGGAATGGACTTGAATAGTGATATAGTTCATTTTTTGTATGAGTAGTGGGTTGGACAAGAGATCTTGACACGATTTGGCTCTTTCCCTCAAGAATTTCTGGAGATTGTTGAACTAAGTCTAAAATTATCAACAAACATCTTCATCGTCATTAATTATTTTGAATTATGCCATTAACCATTCAATTATGGGTGAAATGGGGGCACCATTATATATGACAGGTGTTTAATGCTATCGTAGAGGGCCAAATGAGGTGTCTACAACTATTTGTATGGAGAAAAATCTGAAGTTCATTTAGACCACTGCAGTCTACAGTATCTATTTTCTCAGAAGGAATTGAACATGAGACAGGGAAGATGGATGGAGTGTATTAAAGACTACAATTTTCCAATTAAATACCATCCAGGAAAGGTAAATGTCGTGGCAGATGCACTGAGAAGGAAGTCTGGGAGCATGGCTAGTTTGCGAGGAATGGGTACACTCCAACAGTTTGAGGAATTGGGAGTTGAGTTCCAACCGTTGAGACAAAGTTTTATGCTAGCAAACATGTCAGTGTCTAAGCCTACTTACATTCAAAAAATCAAGGAGACTCAGCTACAGGATCCATACTTAGAGAAATTGTGGAGTGCATTTCGGATCGCCCAGATTTCAAAATCATGGATGGAGTATTGTACTTCCATGACCGATTGTGTGTTCCAAATATTGATGACTTGAGAAATGAAGTCATAGCTGAAGCCCATAGCACCAAGTATTCTATGCACCCCGGAAGTACAAACATGTACCATAATTTGAATAGCAGATTCTGGTGGAACAATATGAAGAAGAAAATTGCAGCATTTGTGTCCCGATGCATAACTTGTCAATTGATAAAGGTAGAACATCCGAAACCAGCAGGTCTTTTGCAGCCATTAAAGATTCCAAAGTGGAAGTGGGAACATCTTACGATGGATTTTGCCTCGAGTGTATCGATAACTACAGAGGGAACAATGCCAAATGGGTTATAGTTGATCGACTGACGAAGTCTGCACGTTTCATTCCGTTGAAGACGGGAAAGAAGATACAAATGTTATCACTGGCACAAACGTTTGTTAATGAGATAGTCAGCCGACATGGTCAACCGGTCTCCATCACATTGGTCAGAGATAGCAAATTTGTCTTGAGACTCTGGAAGACTCTGCATGAATCCATGGGTACAAAACTTCAATTCAGCACGGCGTATCACCTACAGACAAATGGACAGTCAGAAATGACCATCCAGACGTTGGAGGACATGCATGTGTGCTTGACTTCAAAACTTAGTGGGATGAAAGTCTATCTCTTTGCGAATTCGCATATAACAACAGTTACCACTCGAGAATAGGAATGACACCTTTCAAAGCACTATATGGAAGGAGATGCAAAACTCCAGTGTGTTGAGAAAAGGTCGGAGAACGCAGCTTTCATGGACCGACATTGATTGGTGAGACCAACGAGAAAGTTAAACTCATTCATGAGCGTTTGAAGGCCTCGAGAAGTTGACAGAAAAGTTATGCATATGTCCGAAGAAAGACCTATAGTTTCAAGTAGGAGATAAGGTGTTTTTGAAAGTTTCACCTACCAAAGGAACCTTGAGGTTCGGTCAGAAGGGTAAACTGTCAAAAAGGTTCATTGGACCGTATGAGATCTTAAGTCGTATTGGTGAAGTGGCTTACAGACTCGCCCTACCGCCAGAACTTTCGGGAGTGCACAATGTTTTTCACGTCTCGATATTGAAGAAATATATTTCAGACCCCTCACATGTGCTAAGACATGAGCCATTAGAGATTCGGGAAGATGCCACTTATATTGAGAAACCGGTCAGGATCATTGACAAGAAAGAGCAAGAATTGAGGAATCGGACAATTCACTGAGTAAAAGTGCTTTGGGAGAACCACGAACCGAAAGAAGCTACATGGGAATTGCATGATCAAGTTCAGAAGAATTACCCTCATCTATTACCAGAGGATAGTGTTCATTTGGAGGACCAAATGCTCTAAGGGGTGGAGGATGTTAGACCCCGACCCGTGTTTAGTATGTGCATTTGTTTATTTAGCCGTGATTAGTATCTAAGTGGGATTAGAGGACGATTAGTTTGATTTTTAAGCTAGATTAGACTTTTGAATAGCTTTGGGGAATTTTTGAGAGGCATTGGACTTAGTTTGACACCGCCCTGGCGCCCATGTGACACGTGTTGATTTGAGAGAATTTATTCTTGATTTCCAAAAAAAAATTCCAATTCTTTACTCCTTTTGATTTGTTTTATTGATCTTAACAACTTTCATGTTTTATCCATTTGAATTTGAAACCCAGAAATCACGTTTTTCGAGAAAAATGGCAAATTCAACTTTTTACACTAAATCTGTGCATAAATTCGAAATTTGAAAATCATGAGGAAAATATACTTTTTGAAAACTAGATTTTTTGAAAATCATTTTTCTCTTCTTCGTCGACTTCATCCAGGACCCACAAATGAGTGTTTTAAAGCCTTGAAGTTTTGGGGGTCAATAGGGCCCACAACTACCCCATTTACATAAGAATCCCACGTCAGGTCTTCTTCTCTTCTTCATGTTATTTTCCTGCAACAACCTAGAGAAGACTCTTCTCCTCTTCTCACCTTCTTTTTCTTTTTTTGCATGTCAATGGAATTGAGCCTAACTTGAAAAATGAATTTCACCATCTTCGATCATCTTCATCTTCAACCTCCAAGCTTTCCATTGATACCCTTTTCAAGGAATTTCAGCTGGAACCCATCTCTTCTCCAAGCTCTTCTTCTTGTTTAGAGCTGTAAAAAGGTTAGCAATGGCTTCCTCTTCGAATTTCTGGTTTTAATGGACCATTTAGAACCCTTTCTTCATGCATGCAAAGGGGTTCTTTGAGAGCTCCTTCTAATTTCGAATTTAGTGGATTTTTGTGTGTTTTTCACGGGGTTTTTGTAGATTGGGAGCTTGGCTATGTAGGAGAATATTTGGAGTGTATTTGAGACCCATTTTGACCTCAGGCAAGTGAATAATTAGATCTGAGTATGCATGCTGGAAAAACTTATCTTTTCTTCGAATTTCTGGCTTGAAACTTTAACATCCTGTAATGGGTGTGGGTTGATTGGGGAATGGAATTTGAAGTCCAAAACACATTGTATGAAAAAAAAAAAAAATGGAGAAGTGGAAAGAAAGTTTAGAAATTCAATTACTGGGGATTTTCTTTAAGTCTCTGTATACACTTTGTGCCCTCAAATGTCGGAAATCTTCAGAGACACCAACTTCTTCACTCATAAACCGACATGTAGACACTAAGTGTGTATCGAGACGGCCCCTGATGAGCCCCATCAAACACTACTAATCATCTCATTCCAAGTTAGAATAATTCTATGCTTTCTCATAAATTGAATTGAATTAAGTTAATTGATTTGCTACGTTTGAAATAATTGATAAGACTACTCGTTTGATTTGTCCGTATTTGTTCGTTTGTGCTTTGCTAAGAGTAGTCCTTTCTATCGATTGACATGTGCTTTGATAGCTTGATTATAACATTTCGGACTTTTATCGGCACCACTAAGCTTAGGTCACTTTGTCGGACTGATCATCCGGCTTGGGATATTCAATACATTTGCCAACTGCAGTTTGGACCCTCTGTATGTTTGCTCCAGCCATGGCAACGGTTTCTGTCTGTTTGCTCCGGCCATCCCGTATGGCAACGGTTATCTACTCCGGCCATTTTGTATGGCAATGGTATTTGTCTGTGTGCTCTTGTTACTTCGGTAATAAGAGAATATAACTAATTATGGTTTGCCAATATTTTGATTATTTGTCAGTCAGCTTGGAATATTTTTAAATATGGAATTCTTTCATTTATAAATAGATGGTTATTTGATTTATTCTTTACACATATTTCGTTTCAATTGCAACTTACGATTTTAAATATGACATGGATAAAACTTGTATATCTTATCTGTTTTACACACTTGCCAGACCATCGTGTCTGATACTTTCTGTTTGGTGTCCAATGTCCAACCCGCAGCCATTGAGGAGAAGCGTGCGGAGGAGGCAGTAGGGCCTTGGTGGAGCACGAGTCGCAGCCAAATGATGTCATGTAGACGTCATGTTGGGTCTGGAGTTTCGATAACATCTTTTGCGGAGTGACTTTTATTTTGAGAACTCTGTTTATGGCCTTTGTTGCCCTTGTTGGGTTGTATAACTTAAATATACTTTTGTAATCCTCACAACTTTAATGGTTATACTATGTATATATTTCTCTTTTGATACAAAGCTTGTGTAATTACCTATCTTTCATTTGATTTTTACGTTGCTACATGTTTCCGCACATTACCATTTGTTGTGTAAACGATTGATTGGTTGTGATGGATTGTCTGGGATCTTCACCGCGGAATCCTGTGGGAAACTAATTGGCGAGTGCGGGCGGAATTTTCTGGCCCGTCGCGCCACGACTTCGGATTAAGGACTTGATTATTCATGACCTCGGTCTGGGGGCGGGACAAAATTTCAAAAAAAATAATCAAAATAATGCTTACTTTCATCGTTTCATTGTTCAAAAAAAAAATCCAAGTTTAGGAAAATTTTTCTAACTTGACCAAAATTTTCGACCCTTGAATCCAAAATTCATGGTTTGAAACAAAAGTCAGGATTCAAGGATTTCCACCCTAGTCCACCCTACCATTTACCCCCAAAATGGTTTTAGGTCAAAATTTACGACCCTCATGTCTTTAAACAGAAATGGTTTTTCAAAGAACCATGGGGAAGCGACGCTTAGTCGATACTAGCAAAACACAAAATTGGAAGGATACGAACTACATTCGATACTTCCAAAATTGCAAGGAAGTGACATTTCGCCGGTACTTGCAAAATTCAAAAATCATAGAGACTCAACATTTCAGTTGATATCCACAATCCAAATTTCAAGAAAAAACCAGAGGTCCAAAATACCTTAAAATTTCAAAAATCGCGGAGACGCAATATTTCAGTTGATATCCACAACCCAAATTAAAAAAAAAAAAGAAGCAAAGGTCCAAAACACCTCAAAATTTTAAAAATCGTGGAGACGCGACATTTCAATTGATATAAAAAAAAGATGAGCGAGGAAGCGACATTCCATCGATACTGCAACCGAATG
The DNA here is from genome assembly GCA_003546025.1 of Camphora micrantha. NCBI lineage: Eukaryota > Viridiplantae > Streptophyta > Magnoliopsida > Laurales > Lauraceae > Camphora > Camphora micrantha. Next base: position 45,383,189 of record QPKB01000001.1, read on the forward strand.
AGCAAGGATGGACATTCCATCGATATTTGCAAAACCATTCAACAAGGAGGCGATTTTTAGTCGATACTTGCATTTTTGAAAACTAGGACCTGGCTTTCATGCCAACAAACAAAAACAAAATCGACTTTCATGCCAAAAACCTGGCTTTTACGCCAAAAATAAAAAATCTGACTTTCACCCCAAAATAAAAAAAACCTGGCTTTCACGCTAACAAACAAAAACTTGGCTCTGAAAAAACCTGGCTTTCACGCCAAAAACTCGGCTCTCATGTCACAAAACCTGGCTTTCACGCCAAAAACAAAATCTTGGCTCTCATTCCATAAAACAAAAATCAGCTCTCATGCCACAAAACCTGGCTTTCACGCCAAAAACAAACTCTTGGCTCTCATTCCATAAAACAAAAATTAGCTCTCATGCCACAAAACCTGGTTTTCACGCCAAAAATAAAATCTTGGCCCTCATGCCATAAAAGTTTCGGTTCCCATGCGATAAACAAATCTTGGCTTTCACGCTAAAACCAAAATTTTGGCTCTCATGCCATAAACCCAAATTTGGTTCTCATGCCGCAAACAAGATATGGCTCCCATGCCAAAACAACCATTTGACAAAAGATTTTAACAAAATGACAAACTTTTGATCAAATTTTCAAACAAGCATTCCCATTTAACTATTGCTTGAATTGTTTTATCACAAAAGGATTTGAGTGAAAGAAGGGAATGTTGGAAATAGGTGGGCCTCGTGGATGTGATATCAAAACTTTTGACCCACTTTACTCAGGGATCAAACGTCCATAAGGCCATCAACCATATCAAGGATGCAATCCCTCATACTCGTAAACCATATACAGCAATATTACAAGCAACACCATGCAAAAATAATCTACAAAAGATTAGCGAAGCAGATTATACCTTTGCTGTCCGGTTGTACTTTGATGGAGAAGAAAACAACTTTAGATCTCCAAGACCTCTTAGCCTTCCACGCTATGGCCCGTATCAGATCTCTTCTCTAAAGGAAATGGGTGGGATCTCCTAAAGAAAACAACTAGAAGCTCTAAAGGAAACTAGAAGAGAACTAGAAGGAGAAGAGTAGTATGTGCAACTCTTGCACAAAGGGGTTTTGGGCGTGAATACCAAGGATAGAAATCCCAGCCCCTTGTTACTCCTTTTATAGCATTATGCAACCTCCTTCTCTTGTACTAATTGAAATAGAAGTCTTACTTCTACACAAAATAGTAACCTTACTATTACCACTATTAGAAGTCCCACTTCAAATAGAAATAGTAACTTCCTAATTCCTTCATCTTAGAGTTCTAGTAGGATTAGTATCTTTCCAATAACTTGGGCTAGCGTGGGGACCACTAGGGATTCCATAGAATGCTGGCTCCAACTGGGACACGTGACCCCACATCTCATGTGCAATCCGGGCCCACAGTTAATTGCAAATAACACCACTATATAAATGCAATTGCACTCCAGTCTTAGGAATAAATTACAATGAAGACCCTAAACTTCCCGATTACCACAATTAAGCCCCTCTATCAATATCCATGGATTAATTGGACTAAAAACTGTCCCACCAATTTAGATCCACATCTTATTATCCTTGAGCCCCAATTAATCACAGTGATCATCAGTACCATCCAATTAACTCTTAATTGAGATGGGTGCGCACTTACTAATGATAAATCCATTAATTGGCACAAGGGGATAATATAGATAGATTCCATCTTGACCATTGGATGTTCCCACAGTCCTATTACCACATACCCAAGACACCGAGGTGTTGACCTACAGTTGGCCTCACTCATTGGTGACTCAAAGCAAATGAATAGATAGAAACTTGAGTTCATCAATGTCTCAGGATTGAGAGCCTATTGCCAGGGAATTATGAGAGCAAACCTTAAACTCGAGACAGTATTCCATAAGGTGCTTTTAATGATCCTTCAATACATCCAATGTACCAGCACCGGGATCTAGAATCTTACATTCTGATGATCGAGACAAATCACACTATCTTATAGTGATCAAAGCGCTGCAACCTTATCAGATGAGATGCCCAGTCTCATCACCGGTTGTGAAGATGTTTAAGTATAAGATTTGTGACAAATGTCTCCTGTGTGTGGATCTCATCCATACACATATATCACATCTAATATACTAATGGGACCCGGTTCATCTCATGAACCATTTATGTCATATGTATTGGTCATGTGCATTAAGTAGTAAAATACCATTCATCTCATGAAAGGAAAACATGATATTATTGATAAATAAAGAAATTAATCAGTTTATTACATCATATGATGGATTGAGTCCATACAATCTAACAGGGAATACAAAAGAAAAGAAAAGGTGCTAAAACAAAATGTTCACATGCACTAAAAAAAAAGAGAGAGAGAAGATTACCAAAAAATAATGTGTATACATGGGGTACCAAAAAAAAAAAAAAAAAGAAGAGAGTTTGTTACAAAAGAAATCAGGAGCTTAGTCTAACATGGTCCCCAGCCAAAGATTCAACTCCTCAAGCAAACTCCTGGCCTTAATGGTCAAATCTTCCATGGCACGCTTCTTTAGAAATTTGCTATAAGATACGGTTGAACGTTGTAACCCGTCTTCAACACCGGGAAGCTTTCCCCAAGCAATTCGCCATCACACGTGTTCTCATGTCCTCTTTTTAAGAACGCGATCAGTGTTCACAACCTGGCGAATCAAAGTCCTCTCCCTGGCATGAGCCTCTGCTAAAGTAGCCTACTTGGCCGCGACTTACGCCTCTAATTGCTCAAGAAGTAGCCTAGCCTCCTTGTCAAGGCGGTCACTGTTATGCCTCAGCTCAATGATGATCAACTCGGTGATGTTCCTCTCCTGGACAAACTGCTTCATACTCTGCGTGGTCTCATCCATTTCAGACTTGGTTTTATTAGTAAGGTCCAAAAACATCTCCTTAAAAAAGTCACCATTAGGAAAAGCCTTGGTCTCAGACCACTTGTCGCCTAGCGCAATGATTCTATTAACAATCGCCCTGGCACCTGTGACATCCAGACCAACCTCTTCTCTATCGGCGAGAATCTCCTGCACATGCTTGATCATGTCGAATCCGGCATCCAAGTGACTAGAAAGAAGAGTCTTGATCCAAGAGCTCAAAACGAGCGTCAACACCTTCTTTCCAAACTTAAGAGATGGTCTAGATAAAGAATCACCCGCTCCATCGATCAACTGCCCATGCCGAGTCCCATTGGAAGAGTAATAAAAAAAACTCTTTCCAATTGGAGCCACTGGGGAAGGAATCTCAGCACGAGGTCTCACCTCTGTCGTGTCAGAACTGGTGGTAAGAGCCCCTACCTCTGGATCAACCTCTGGCACCCCTTGCTTTGGTTTTGAAAAAGGCGATGGGATCTCTCCTGTCACTTCACAACCTGCCAATGAAACACAAAAATGTATGAATATGATCCGGTTGGAAAAGTCATTATCATTGGGGTTATTACTACAAAGTACTTCTTCAACGACTAGCGGAATACTTTCTGCCTCCATGAACTCATCCGAAGTATCGTTAAGAGTTTCATCCATGGTTGGTTCAAAGTCATCGGAATCCTGTGGTGAGTCAGCTGACAAAAAAAAGAAGCAATATGTTACCAGACGACGGCACAAACAAAGAAAAAATAACAATAAAAGAAGTCATACCAGGTGGAGATTTTGGAATCACTCCAGAGTCCTTCTGTTCTTCTTCAGATGCCACAATCAGATCCATAACGGCCTCATCGGCTGGAACCTCAGGCATCGCCAATCCACCTTCCTCTACTAAAAAAGGAGGATAAGGCAAATCAAGACATGAAAATCCCCATAAAAGAAACGGAAAAAGAAAGAGGAAGAATCATACATTCACCAACGGTCTCTTCTTCTCGGCTCCTTTTCTCCAGAGGCTCGTCAGCGTCCCCTGACACCTCCTTAATGATGGTAAGAGGGACTTTCAAATCAGGAGAGTCTTCGTGCTGTCCCATGCTACGGCGCTGCTCTCTCTTCCTCTTGCCTCTGTGGGTTGGTTTGCTCGAAGAACTTGCCCCACTGTCGAAGTCAGGTCTCTCACTTGACCCCTCACTTGAAGGTCTGCTCCTGCCAGTAGACTCCACGAAAGCTCGCCTTTACACCGCTTGCATCCAAGCATCGAGCTCAGCTTCCTCCTTCTCCAGCTACTCTAAGGCCTCGCCACGTACTTCCCCAAACAACTTCAGATCCAATGACACCCTACTCACCGAGAAATCCTGTCTTATGCTTCTCTCTAGAAAGGAAGGCCAGAACTTCCTCTCGCAGGATGCCATCTGATTTCCTGATGCCATTTCCAGAAGATTGCTCAACATCAAGCTCCTTCTTGGAAAGCCCCTGGTACGCCGAAAAGCTCTCCGCGAACCACTTCGTGAAGGTGGCGGTATGGAAAGTGGACAACTCAGGATAAGAAATCATGGCGGTAGTGTCCTCCGCACTATAAAGGGCCCATGCATTTTTGCCATCCTGTAGACCTCCAAAGCGCTTCACCATGCTCGAAGGCACTCCAACAACGCCTTGAGAGAAGCCCAACTGCAGTGCAAAGCGAGAAGGGACATACGGTTAGATTAGGCCTGGCAATGTAATGCAATAAGCAACATGGCGGAGTTAAAAACTTCTTTTTTGTTGCTAGTGACAGTAGAAAATCAGAAAATCAATAGAAATGAATGAGTATCCTATAGGCTATATGGGTCAAGTAATGAAGGAACGATTAAAACCTTTTTTTTCCAGGTAAAAGTAGAAAATCAGAAAATCAATAGAAATGAATGAGAATGAGTATCCTATATGAGTCAAGTTAAAGTAATGTAGGATCGGTTAAAAACTTTTTTTTTAAGTAGAAAATCAGAAAATCAATAAAATGAATGAGAATGAGTATCCTATATGGGTCAAGTAATATAAAAAAGAAATCAACATAAATTAATTTTCTTTTAATATGTCTAAAACATCAGTTAGTGCATTCCCATCATTATCTAAATCACCATCACTAGTTGGGTCATGACTAAACCAATCTTGGGCACAACCTAATGCTTCTACCATATCTAGTTTCAAAGAAGTCCTATGCGGGTCAAGTACCCTCCCTCTTGTGCTAAATGCTGACTTTGAAGCAACGGTAGAAACTGGAATAGCTAAAATATCATGAGCCATTCAAGATAAAATAGGATACTTAGTTTAATTTAATTTCCACAATTGTAATATATCTATCGTGTCATCTTCTTCTGCAGACTTGTCATCAAAATAACGATCTAATTTTTTTTCTTCCATAATTGCCATATTGTTGATTTCATTTCGATTCTTCAAAAAAAGAGAACGAGCCTTTCCATGTTCATCATCACCAGCCTTTCCTTTAAATGGCCTACTAGTTGCATAATTTTTATCTACTATCTGATCACTTTCTTTAGCACCAAATCTCGCATGATACTCCTCATAAATCTTTTTAAATAGATTCCGAGCTTCAATCATACGATTATTTCTATATTCTGTTGTTTCATATAATATCTTAAAAACCCATTTCAAACACACTATCTTAGAGGAGGGATTAAGCAATATGGCTATTTCAAATATTTGATTATAATTCTCCCAATATTTATCAAATTTTTCCATCATCACTTTAGCCATTCCTGCAAAAACAAAGTCAAAATCACCTAATTTTTGTACCAACTCATTATGTATTGTACAAACTTCAGGTAAAAAGGTATGCATAGTTGGATACTTTCTAGCAGAGAATCTATTTGTAGCTTCATAGAACCTTTTCAAAAAATCATTAAGAGTAGCAACCTTGTCCCATTCCTCATCCGAAGGAATCAAAGTCTTATAGTGTAAGTCATCTGTTAGAGATAGATAAGAAAAAACATCTCGAAAATACAATGATAAAGATGCCATAAGATATGTGGAGTTCCATCTAGTTTGAACATCAAGAGGCAATCCCCTTGTAGAACTTAGCCCTTTCGCACTTACAGTATCATGAAACTGATGTATACGATTCGAGCTATTCTTAATGTATTTAACTACCTCCCTGATGTTCTCAATAATTGGGCCAATATCTTTAAGTCCATCTTTCACTATAAGGTTAAGAATATGTGCAGCACAACGCATATGAAAAAATTTACCATTTAAGATGAGAGCATTGGTTTTCATAAGTTGATTTCTAAGTGTCCTTACAATACAATCATTTGTAGAACAATTATCTAATGTCAAACATGACAATTTATTCTCAATATTCCAATTAAGTATACTTAGAGTAATGTTGTCAGCAAGCATTTGGCTAGTGTGGGGAGGATCAACATTATGAAAGTTAATTATACTCGATCTAAGAACCCAATTAGAGTCAATATAATGTGCTATAATAGCCATAAAACCTAAATGATGGTTGGATGCCCACATATCTGCTGTGAGAGCAATCCTGCTAGTGAGATCCTTGAATTCTTTAAAGATCTCATTCTTCTTTCCATTGTACATTTCCATACAATCTGCCTTCACAGTGTTACATGACACAATCTTGAATTCGGGTTGTAGAGTCGCACAGAACTCTTTAAAACCTCGTAGTTCAACAACATTAAAAGGAAGATCACGTAATAACAACATTTTTGTAAGGGCTTCTCGACTCCATTTTTTGTTCAAATTTAAAAACACCAACATCGGCTTTTGTTTGAGCATCAGTCCTTAAAGTTTGTTGTTTTTTTTTTTGACTTATCAATGCTTGGTTTCATAAGACACGATTTTCAAGTGTATATGCAGGTAAGAAGTTCCATCCTCAGGTCTACTGACTAGAAGTTTCTTGCAATATTTGCACACTGCTTTAACTTTAGGAACATCCTTGCCATTAACTTTCACAGACACTTCCGTTTTTCGAAAGTGTCCCCAAACCACTGATTTGAGCCTTCTTGCATTAGTCTCATTTGAAATTACTTCATCACTGGGAGAGGGGATGGGAGGCATTTTCTCATTTCCACCACCACCCATCTCATCATCAATGGGGATGGGGACATGTGTAGGAATGAGAATGCTACCAACACTACTAGAAGGCGTACCAACAGACATATTTAACTATTCAAACAAAAAATAAGCTACTTAACAAGTAAAGCAACCATAACTAAACAAGTAAACAAGTAAAGCAGTGTCTACTATCCACAACTATGCAGTATCAATCAGCTACAATCCACAACTAAACAAGTAAAGCAGTGTCTACTATCCACAACTAAACAAGGTTCTACTATCCACAACTAAACAAGTAAACAAATTTAAAAGAGGAAGAGTCAAGAGACGTATCTTAGTGTCCCGCAATCTCGAACTCATGGATGCCTGCCACTCGATTGACTCTAAGATTTCCTTAAGAATAAAAAACCTAACAAAATAACATATATAATTAAGAAACTGCTTATATTGTACCACAATTCAAATGTCCCACAAAATCACATCACTACAACTACAAAGAGCATTGATATGCATCAACACAAGGAAGGTACAAATTTTTTATATAACCCTTTTTTTTTTTTTTTGCAAGGAAATGGGTAGGAGAGGAAGCTGGTTATGCTGTGGAACAATTCAAATGTTGCAGAAAAGCACAGACCATTACAAAAAAAAAAAAATTACAAAATGACTCACAAAACATTCATATAGATATTGTATTATTCTTTTCATTGAATGGAATACATGTAACAAATTGAATTGACACTCCTAAAAGAAAAAATGCTCCCACCAGTCAGAAATGTTCTTCCGCGGACCAGCAGTGCCTATGTCTTGTTCCTTTACACCCAAAATTTAATTCTCTTAAACTTCAAACCTTCAAACACACTAC
>QPKB01000001.1:45391028-45509901 GCA_003546025.1 Camphora micrantha
AGTGTATATGCAGGTAAGAAGTTCCATCCTCAGGTCTACTGACTAGAAGTTTCTTGCAATATTTGCACACTGCTTTAACTTTAGGAACATCCTTGCCATTAACTTTCACAGACACTTCCGTTTTTCGAAAGTGTCCCCAAACCACTGATTTGAGCCTTCTTGCATTAGTCTCATTTGAAATTACTTCATCATTGGGAGAGGGGATGGGAGGCATTTTCTCATTTCCACCACCACCCATCTCATCATCAATGGGGATGGGGACATGTGTAGGAATGAGAATGCTACCAACACTACTAGAAGGCGTACCAGCAGACATATTTAACTATTCAAACAAAAAATAAGCTACTTAACAAGTAAAGCAACCATAACTAAACAAGTAAACAAGTAAAGCAGTGTCTACTATCCACAACTATGCAGTATCAATCAGCTACAATCCACAACTAAACAAGTAAAGCAGTGTCTACTATCCACAACTAAACAAGGTTCTACTATCCACAACTAAACAAGTAAACAAATTTAAAAGAGGAAGAGTTAAGAGACGTATCTTAGTGTCCCGCAATCTCGAACTCATGGATGCCTGCCACTCGATTGACTCTCAGATTTCCTTAAGAATAAAAAACCTAACAAAATAACATATAATTAAGAAACTGCTTATATTGTACCACAATTCAAATGTCCCACAAAATCACATCACTACAACTACAAAGAGCATTGATATGCATCAACACAAGGAAGGTACAATTTTTTTATATAACCTTCTTTTTTTTTTTTTTTGCAAGGAAATGGGTAGGAGAGGAAGCTGGTTATGCTGTGGAACAATTCAAATGTTGCAGAAAAGCACAGACCATTACAAAAAAAAAAAAAAAAAAAAAATTACAAAATGACTCACAAAACATTCATATAGATATTGTATTATTCTTTTCATTGAATGGAATACATGTAACAAATTGAATTGACACTCCTAAAAGAAACAATGCTCCCACCAGTCAGAAATGTTCTTCCGCGGACCAGCAGTGCCTATGTCTTGTTCCTTTACACCCAAAATTTAATTCTCTTAAACTTCAAACCTTCAAACACACTACTCTGAAATCAAATAAAGAAGCCTTGGAAACACTTCAAAAATCAGTGCTCTGTGACAAGGCCATTGTGATTGTGTGTTGTTTTCCTTAAAGTCAAAACCTCTAAAAATCTCTTACAATTCAAACCCTGAAAACACTAATTGCTGTAAATAAACAGACCCTACTTTGTGACAATATCTATGATACATAACCACACAAAAAAGCTCTAAGACACCATGATACACTTCTTCTCTATTCCCATTTGAGTGTTCCCCTCTTTCTTTGCACAATACTCCTTAGGGACCCACCAAACCATCACTTTGCTCGTGCTTTACAAGTTGGAAAACTTGGGTGATTTAAGAATCATCTCCATCTAGAATAGGGCAGAGCAGTTCAGCACAAAACACAGCTCAAGAAATCACAAATAATGTAATAAAAAAAAATATAACATATAAGTCATATAAATCAAAAAATAAATTCACTGCTCAACAAATCACAAATTAACAAAGCAACGGAAGCAGAGAATAACTTGATTTACCTTGAGTTGTTGAGTAGTAACTCTGAGCCGTGAGCACTGAGCAGTATCTCTGAGCATAGACTGAGAGATAGAGAGAGGAAGAAAGGGGTTAGAAATAGAGAGGGATTGAGAAGATGGGAGATGGAGAGAAGGCGAGGGTGAGAGAGCGCAGAGGGCGAGGGAGGAAGAGAGAGAGAAGGCTAGGGCAAGAGAGAAAGAGGGTGACTGAGGGAGACTGGGCGAGGCGAGGGAGGTAGGGAGACAGGGCTAGGGAAAAGAGGGAGAAGGGCAGCGTCACTGTGCTGTGTGCATGCCTCAGTGCGATGGTACGAGAGGCGTGTTGCGTATGTTGCGTGCATCGTGCGACTATGCAAGAGCAGAAAGCTGAGTGAGAATAGAGAGTTGAGCAAATAGATGGATGATTCAGAGGAAGAGCGCTGAGAGCCGTGATGCGTACATCGTGTGTCGGTGTGATGGCTTGCCTTGACGGCGAAAACAGAGTGAGAGCTTGATGATTCAGATGAGCGCTGAGAGCCTAGGAGAGTGGGAGCTGTGAACGAGAGGAGAACAGATGGGAATGAGAAGAAAGGCAGAGCTGAAAACGAGAAAAGGCAGAGAACGATTTGAATTGAGCTAGGGTTTTGCTGGGACTTTGACTTGGCTTATTAGAGACTAGAGAGGGAGGGCTTAAGTTACAAAATTGCCCCTCCTAATTAGTTATTTTTGGCTATTAATGAGGGGCAGTTCAGTAATATATATATATATATAATTATTGCTAAAGGACTTTGCAGCGGGCCAGGCTGGGCCTAAACAAGCTGGGTTATTTCTGCCCAGTCCCAGTCCCATTTTGGTCGGGCTTTAAAAGGTATTGTCCAAACCCAGCCGACTGGGCTCAAATTTTTTAAAAGCCCTGTATTTTTGGGCTTGGGATGGGCCAGGCCGGGCTTTTTACCCGTTTCATCCCATCCCATTGACAGGCCTAGGTTAAATGTCAACAAAAAGATGTCTGTGGTACACTATTGTGCCGACATGTATATGAAAAAGCCACCCCTTCTCTGCGACATTGCCTTCCCGACCCTGCCCTCGTGGAGTATATGCACCAAAATCAAAAGCCTTCTTTTGCAACTCCAGAGAAAGCCACCCCTTCTCGACGTCTGCATTGGATCCTCAAGCAGCAATAAAAGAGATTCCTTCCCGACCGAACCGAATCAAGAAATGATCATCATTCTGGGCAGCACCCAACTGGTGGAGGCTAGGACAGTGGTATACATACCACGAATAAAATATATGGGCTGAAAAGACCCTATTCATAAGGAGCCCAAGCCGAACCAAGAAAGCAGCAGCCTATAGTTTGGTGCAGAAATAGGAATGAGAAATAGGCACCAAAGTGAGCCGCTCTCCGAACGCCATTTGACAAGCCAGATAAATACAATGCGGTCTGATGTGCGTTCCATCTTCACCAGCAAAGACAGCCTCACCCGGCCAGTAAGTGAGGTAAATAGCGAGATCCCTTTGCAAAGCAATGTAAGAACAAAATGGCACATGTGCTCGCGAAGAAATCCTTCAAGTCTTCTCGCATGATAGAAGTCTTCTTCGAACCTGGATTCTTAGCTCTAGCTTCTTGGGTCATGCTATCAGAATGCTCTTTGCTCTCAAAGAAATTGGAGGACGAAGAGTTAAAACTCTTCCAACTGCTAGACCTAACTTTCGAGCCCTCCTTCTCCTTCAAAAAATCATAGAAGGTGACAAGATGAAAGTACAGAAGCCTAAACTCCTCAGACTGCTCCTCAAAGACGCTGTTGACAGGCATGAACTCCTCATAGAGTTTGCCAAGGATAGGCAGCCCAGCAATGGCGCTCAGCTCCGTCAAGGAAAAACCAACCTCACCATTCGTGACAGCGAAGGTGTTGGTTTACGAAAGGATGGACTCCAACATAGCCATGAAGGCCTCGTTGGAAAAGATCATGGTCTCCCTAAAAGCACATGTCGTATCAAAGATCTCGGCTTCCTTCAGAATGGTGCCACCAATCTACAGGACGCGATCAGTCCATGATTCCCTAATCTAGGTCAACATTGAAGCGACCGCGATGTCGAAAAGGCTTCACCCACTTGCTGTCGTCACCGCTGAAAATACCAAGGCCCACCGATCTCAAATCGATCAACAGATAATCAGAACCCTGGTAGCCATTGGCCGGAAAGACCACCAACAAAAACTTCGGTATTGATCACATTAGTCCTTTTCACCTAGCTTGGAGGATCTTCCCTCTTAGAGCATGTTGAAGAAAGGCTCATGATCGAGATAGTACGATCGAAAGTCGACCGGGTAACAACAGTCCTTTCCTCGCCATCAGTTGTGCAAGAGAATTGAAAACATTTCCTCTGGTATGTCAAGTCGTCAAGGACTGCATCACCGAAGAGAAAGGTAAGCTTGGGTACTGTTAGATTGTATGGACTCAATCCATCATATGATGTAATAAACTGATTAATTTCTTTATTTATCAATAATATCATGCTTTCCTTTCATGAGATGAATGGTGTTTTACTACTTAATGCACATGACCAATACAAATGACATAAATGGTTCATGAGATGAACCGGGTCCCATTAGTATATTAGATGTGATATATGTGTACGGATGAGATCCACACACAGGAGACATTTGTCACAAATCTTATACTTAAACATCTTCACAACCGGTGATGAGACTGGGCATCTCATCTGATAAGGTTGCAGCGCTTTGATCACTATAAGATAGTGTGATTTGTCTCGATCATCAGAATGTAAGATTCTGGATCACAGTGCTGGTACATTGGATGTATTGAAGGACCATGAGAATTGCACCTTATGGAATACTATCTCGAGTTTAAGGTTTGCTCTCATAATTCCCTAGCAATAGGCTCTCAATCCTGAGACATTGATGAACTCAAGTTTCTATCTATTCATTTGCTTTGAGTCACCAATGAGTGAAGCCAACTGTAGGTCAACACCTCGGTGTCTTGGGTATGTGGTAGTAGGACTGTGGGAACATCCAATGGTCAAGATGGAATCTATCTATATTATCCCCTTGTACCAATTAATGGATTTATCATTAGTAAGTGCGCACCCATCTCAATTAAGAGTTAATTGGATGGTACTAATGATCACTGTGATTAATTAGGGCTCAAGGATAATAAGATGTGGATCTAAATTGGTGGGACAGTTTTTAGTCCAATTAATCCATGGATATTGATAGAGGGGCTTAATTGTGGTAATCGGGAAGTTTAGGGTCTTCATTGTAATTTATTCTTAAGACTGGAGTGCAATTGCATTTATATAGTGGTGTTATTTGCAATTAACTGTGGGCCCGGATTGCACATGAGATGTGGGGTCACGTGCCCCAGTTGGAGCCAGCTTTCTATGGAATCCCTAGTGGTCCCCACGCTAGCCCAAGTTATTGGAAAGATACTAATCCTACTAGAACTCTAAGATGAAGGAATTAGGAAGTTACTATTTCTATTTGAAGTGGGACTTCTAATAGTGGTAATAGTAAGGTTACTATTTTGTGTAGAAGTAAGACTTCTATTTCAATTAGTACAAGAGAAGGAGGTTGCTTAATGCTATAAAAGGAGTAACAAAGGGCTGGGATAGATACCTTCTTGGAAAAACGTCCAGCCCCCTTTTGTGCAATAGTTGCACATACTTCTCTTCTCCTTCTAGTTCTCTTCTAGTTTCCTTTAGAGCTTCTAGTTGTTTTCTGTAGGAGATCCCACCCATCTCCTATAGAGAAGAGATCTGGTACGGGTCATAGCATGGAAGGCTAAGAGGGCTTGGAGATCCAAAGTTGTTTTCTTCTCCATCAAAGCACAACCGGACAGCAAAGGTATAATCTGCTTCTCTATCTTTTGTAGATTATATTTGCATGGTGTTGCTTGTATTATTGCTGTACATGGTATATGAGTATGAGGGATTGCATCCTGGATATGGTTAATGGCCTTATGGGCGTTTGATCCCTGATTCAAGTGGGTCAAAAGTTTTGAAATCACATCCACGAGGCCCACCTATTTCCAACAATTGGTATCAGAGCCTTAGCTCATCTCTAATCCTGTTAGATCAGCAACCTAGATCTAATCTTTGCATGAGATGTGAAGAGGTTAGTCCTAGGGTTTTGTAAGGATCAGATTTGATTTTTGTTTGCCTTCTGTATCTGATATGAATGCTATCAAAGGGGCTGGTTCGGACAAGAAAGGAAAATTTTCTGCAAATTTCCGAGCAGGTCGCTCGAGCGAACCTCCATCTGCTCGAGCGGACCAGGTTCTGGAACAGTCCGCTCGAGCGAACATTAGTCCGCTCGAGCGGACCGGGTCCCCGGACCCCCTCTGCGAAGAGTATATTATATCGAAGTGGCAGCATGTTTTTTGTGAGTTGTATGAGATACTAACTTGCAGGTAATAATGTCCTCTCCATATGGCCCACGACTTTTATTTTCTTTTATGTGGTTATTGGTTTATTTATGGCTAAGTGTAAAGGGCATCATGGTTTCCTTGGTTTCCCGTGAAAGGGCAAGGCATGGTGAATTTCCCTATAGCCCTTTTATTTCCATGTTAAGATTACCATGTAAGTCTCATTCTTGAGGCATAGGAATTTATGTAATTTTTCAATAATTTGTAAATTCTAGTGATGTCCAAGACGAAGAAAGAAAGTGAAGTTGGACTACTAAACAAAGAGCTTTGGAGATGCCCAAAGAGTTTGAGGAATCCCAAAGTTTTGGAAAGTCTAGAAGTACAAGAAGTCTATTCCGCTTGGGCCATGTGGAGGAGAGGACTAGTTTCTTTTATTAACACTTTCTATTTGTGGATGGTTGCTTATTTTTAGAATGTTTCCAAATCTGATCCAAACATAGCAGTTTCCAAAATTGGTCAAATCAAATTAATTTTTGGAAAGAGTTCTAATTAGAGTTGGTGGGCCCATGAGATGGACCCATTAGTAACACGAATTTAAGAAACTAGACTTTCCATAAAATAACTTGACTTGGAACCAATTATTGGTCATATCATGAGATGATTTGATATCTGTATATAAGGGCCCATATACCTATAAGGAAATCCTCAATCCTAAAATATTAAGTGGGAGCGGGGCAATTATTTTTAAAAAATCCCCATGGTTTTCCATCATAGGGCCATTGTAAGGAAAGTATTAGCCTCGCACCATCTTGAGAATGGTCGTTCCCCACGGAGGGCTAGTATTTGTCTAGTTACTAGATATGGATCTCCTATGGATAGTATTGGTGAGACGGGGCGGGGGTCCACTCCCCAAGGAGGAACTGCCCGCAACGGTTGTCATATAATGCTAGTTGGTGGGTCACACTTAACTAAAATAATGATGTAGTATCCCCAAGGATTTGCCTCATGTATTTTAGAAACCAAATCCAATCGGGAGTCATACATTATTTGGTATGAGATACCTAGATAATAATGAATGATGGGGATCATAAATAGTTAGTCATAATAATAATTTTGACCAACTTTTGATCCGCACTAATCTAGGTGGTATTTGCACTCCCCAAGGAGGCATACCCCGGAGATTGGGATTCCGATGTATTCTGAATTTTGTGGTTATGAGGATTCTCACATAATTTTGGTAGAATACTAAAACCTAATGTCATTTAGATTCATTAATTGAATGTATGGTTATGTGCTACAGTTTTTCAAGCATGAATTCAAATACTTTCAATCCACTTGCGACCATCCTCAACCAGAATAAGTTGGTGGGATCCAACTATGTAGACTGGAAACGGAACCTGGATATTGTCCTGACTGCTTCAGGATATAAATATGTCCTTACCAAACCCCCCCTTGATGAGCCTGGCCCGGATGCATCGCAAGAAGAAAAGGAACTTTACACCAAATGGGCCAAAGACGATGAGATGGCCCGATGTTACATTCAGGCATCCATGTCTAGTGTTTTGTAACACCGACATCAATCCTATAAGACTGCATACGATATTATATCGAACTTAAATGAAATGTTTTGCTGAACAGGGCAGGCCTGCTAGGCAGGCAGCTATGAGGGTGCTCATAAGCACCAAGATGGCTGAAGGTACATCTGTTCAGGAACACATGCTAAAAATGATGGACTCATTAAATGAGTTAGATGTACTAGGGGCTGCGATTGATGCAGAATCGCAGATCGACATAATCCTTGAGTCACTGCCAGAGTCATTCAACAATTTCAAAGTTAATTACAACATGAACAAAATGAATCTGACTCTGGCTGAGCTTTCCAGCCAATTGGTAGTGACTGAAGGGATTATGAAGAAGAAGCCAACTGCCCTAATGACAGAAAAGTCAGATGTCAAGTCCAAGCCGAAAGGCAAAGGGCGGAAAGGCAAAAAGAAATCAGTTCCGAAGGGTCCTAAGGTGGAGAATGGTCCTAATGGTGGCGTGGCCAAGGCTAAGGGTACAGGGACAAAAGGAAAGTGTTTCCATTGTGGTAAGACAGGACATTGGAAAAGGAATTGTCCAGAATATCTGTCTAAGAAGAAGACCTCAGGTATGATTGAGTCACTTATTTCTGAAGTTAGTTTTGCAACTGGTACTTCAGAATCCTGGTGTGTGGACTCCGGGGCAACTAATCACATATGTAATACGTTGCAGGGGTTCAGGGAAACCAGGAGGCTCAGTGACGGAGAAATCATTGTCAACCTAGGATCTGACGCTAAGGCAGATGCTGTTTCAGTGGGAGTTATTACTTTATGTTTTTCAAATAATAAGTTGGTTTTGTCAGACACATTATATGTACCGTCTTTACGACAGAATTTAATTTCAGTTTCTAGTTTGGTGAATAAAAGTTATTCTATTACTTTTGGTATTGAAGTTGTCATAAAGAGGAATGGTACTTTTGTATGTTCTGGCAAGGTAACCAATGGGCTTTATTTATTAACTCCCACAATGTATGAGATACATGATACTGAAACACTCAATAGACAATCATTAAAGAGGAAGTCACCTTCATCTAATCCAACAAAACTTTGGCACTTGAGGCTAGGTCATATAAACCTAAACAGGATTGACAGGCTAGTGAAAGATGGTATCTTGCCTTCACTGGTGGTGGAACCAATGCCTGTCTGCGAATCCTGTCTAGAAGGCAAAATGACCAAGAGATCCTTTTTATCTAAAGGCAATAGGGCCAAAGATTTATTGGAATTAGTGCATACTGATGTGTGTGGACCCATTAATGTCAGGGCCAGAGGAGGATATGAGTACTTCATCACTTTCACAGATGATTACTCAAGATATGGATACATATACCTTATGCACCGCAAGTCCGAGGCTTTTGAAAAGTTCAAAGAGTTTCGAGCGGAAGCGGAAAAGCAATTAGGTAAAAGTATCAAGTCTCTTCGATCAGATCGAGGAGGGGAATATCTCTCTGCTGATTTTATGGGATACTTATCAAAGAATGGGATTTTATCCCAGTTGTTTGCTCCTGGTATGCCTCAACAGAATGGAGTAGCAGAAAGAATGAACCGGACTCTTTTAGATATGATCAGGTCTATGCTGAGTTTCTCAGGATTGCCTATATCCTTCTGGGGATACGCCTTGGATACTGTGATGTACATACTAAACCTCGTACCATCTAAGTCTGTACCTAAGACTCCACGGGAGTTGTGGTCCGGGCGAAAGCCTAGTCTACAACATTTACACATTTGGGGTTATCCGGCACACGTGCTGAAGGTCAAGACGGATAAGTTGGAAACGAAGTCGGAAGTATGTACGTTTGTTGGATATCCTAAGGGAACTAAAGGTTGGTTATTCTATAATCCCAGAGAGCAAAAGGTGCTGGTAAGCACCAATGCGGTTTTTCTGGAGGAAGATTATATGATAAACAGGAAATCTTTAGAAAAGGTGATCTTGGAAGAAATCCAAGAGCAATCAATTCCAAATCCAAGAGAGACCGAACTTGAAGAAGAACTGCCCTTACCAAACCCAGTAGTTACACCGATGCCTCGTCGTAGTGGGAGAATTGTCAGACCTCCTGACAGATTCTCGTTCTTGGGAGAGTCTTACGAGGCAGTCCCGGAAGAACCGGAACAAGATCCCTGTAACTATGATGAAGCAATTAATGACATAGATTCGGGACGTTGGCAAGATGCTATGAAAGCTGAGAGAGAGTCTATGTACTCCAATCAGGTCTGGAGACTTGTGGACTTGCCTGCCAATATTAAACCTATTGGGTACAAGTGGGTCTACAAGAGAAAAAGAGAACCAGATGGTAAAGTGGAGACCTTTAAGGCCAGGCTTGTTGCGAAAGGGTATACTCAGAAAGAGGGTATCGATTATGAGGAAACTTTTTCGCCGGTAGCCATGCTCAAGTCCATCCGGATACTCTTATCCATTGCAGCTCATCTCGACTATGAGATTTGGGAAATGGATGTCAAGACGGCGTTTCTTAACGGCCATCTTGAGGAAGACATCTATATGGTGCAGCCAGACGGTTTTGTAGCTAAAAACCAAGAGTAAAAGGTTTGCAAACTGCAGAAGTCCATCTATGGATTAAAGCAGGCATCCCGAAGCTGGAACATCCGTTTTGACCAGGCAATCAAGTCATTTGGTTTTTGTCAAAATCCGGATGAGTCATGTGTGTACATGAAAAGTGAAGGTGATAGGGTAGTTTTTCTAGTTTTATATGTCGATGATATCCTTCTCCTTGGGAAAGACATAGGAATGTTGTCAACTGTGAAAGTTTGGTTGGCCAAGACTTTTGATATGAAGGACTTGGGAGAAGCTAGCTGCATCCTAGGGATCAAACTTCATCGAGACCAGCAAAATAGGATGATTGGCTTATCTCAAGCTGCATATATAGATAAGGTGCTGGTACGGTTTGCTATGCAAGACTCCAAGAAGGGCATTACACCTTTCAGGCATGGAGTGCACCTTTCCAAAGACCAGTGTCCTAAGACACCTGAGGAAAAGGAGCAGATGAGGTCGATACCATACGCTTCAGCTGTTGGTAGCCTCATGTATGCTATGCTATGTACTAGACCGGATATCTGTCATGCAGTGGGCCTAGTCAGCAGATATCAGTCTAATCCAGGACCTGAACATTGGACTGCTGTAAAATGTATTCTCAAATACTTGAGAAGGACTAGAGATTACATGTTGATTTATAGCAGTGATGAGCTCATTCCAGTCGGATTCACAGATTCTGACTTTATGTCAGATAAGGATTCCTGGAAATCCACTTCTGGTTATGTATTTATGCTTGGTGGCGGAGCAATCAGCTGGAGGAGTATAAAACAGGAATGTACCGTTGATTCCACCTCGGAGGCTGAATATGTAGCGGCTTGTGAAGCAGCTAAAGAAGCAGTATGACTCAAAAGATTCCTTATGGAACTTGGGGTGGTACCTTTGGCCCGACAACCGCTCACAGTTTACTGTGACAGCAGCGGGGCAGTCGTTCAGTCCAAAGAACCTAGAAGCCATAAAAGCCAAAAGCATGTACAAAGGAAATATCATTTAGTCAGAGAGATTGTGCAGAGAGGTGATATAGCTATTACCAAGATAGGCTCTGCAGACAATCTGGCAGATCCCTTTACTAAGCCTTTGACTACTAAAGTCTTTGAGCAACATGTAGATGGGATGGGCATGAGATGCAACCCTGACTGGCATTGAGACCAAGTGGGAGATTGTTAGATTGTATGGACTCAATCCATCATATGATGTAATAAACTGATTAATTTCTTTATTTATCAATAATATCATGCTTTCCTTTCATGAGATGAATGGTGTTTTACTACTTAATGCACATGACCAATACAAATGACATAAATGGTTCATGAGATGAACCGGGTCCCATTAGTATATTAGATGTGATATATATGTATGGATGAGATCCACAAACAGGAGACATTTGTCACAAATCTTATACTTAAACATCTTCACAACCGGTGATGAGACTGGGCATCTCATCTAATAAGGTTGCAGCGCTTTGATCACTATAAGATAGTGTGATTTGTCTCGATCATCAGAATGTAAGATTCTGGATCACAGTGCTGGTACATTGGATGTATTGAAGGACCATGAGAAGCACCTTATGGAATACTATCTCGAGTTTAAGGTTTCCTCTCATAATTCCTTAGCAATAGGCTCTCAATCCTGAGACATTGATGAACTCAAGCTTTTATCTATTCATTTGCTTTGAGTCACCAATGAGTGAGGCCAACTGTAGGTCAATACCTCGGTGTCTTGGGTATGTGGTAGTAGGACTGTGGGAACATCCAATGGTCAAGATGGAATCTATCTATATTATCCCCTTGTGCCAATTAATGGATTTATCATTAGTAAGTGCGCACCCATCTCAATTAAGAGTTAATTGGATGGTACTAATGATCACTGTGATTAATTGGGGCTCAAGGATAATAAGATGTGGATCTAAATTGGTGGGACAGTTTTTAGTCCAATTAATCCATGGATATTGATAGAGGGGCTTAATTGTGGTAATCGGGAAGTTTAGGGTCCTCATTGTAATTTATTCCTAAGACTGGAGTGCAATTGCATTTATATAGTGGTGTTATTTGCAATTAACTGTGGGCCCGGATTGCACATGAGATGTGGGGTCACGTGTCCCAGTTGGAGCCAGCTTTCTATGGAATCCCTAGTGGTCCCCACGCTAGCCCAAGTTATTGGAAAGATACTAATCCTACTAGAACTCTAAGATGAAGGAATTAGGAAGTTACTATTTCTATTTGAAGTGGGACTTCTAATAGTGGTAATAGTAAGGTTACTATTTTGTGTAGAAGTAAGACTTCTATTTCAATTAATACAAGAGAAGGAGGTTGCTTAATGCTATAAAAGGAGTAACAAAGGGCTGTGATAGATACCTTCTTGGAAAAACGTCCAGCCCCCTTTTGTGCAATAGTTGCACATACTTCTCTTCCCTTCTAGTTCTCTTCTAGTTTCCTTTAGAGCTTCTAGTTGTTTTCTGTAGGAGATCCCACCCATCTCCTATAGAGAAGAGATCTGGTACGGGTCATAGCGTGGAAGGTTAAGAGGGCTTGGAGATCCAAAGTTGTTTTCTTCTCCATCAAAGCGCAACCGGACAGCAAAGGTATAATCTGCTTCTCTATCTTTTGTAGATTATATTTGCATGGTGTTGCTTGTATTATTGCTGTACATGGTATATGAGTATGATGGATTGCATCCTGGATATGGTTAATGGCCTTATGGGCGTTTGATCCCTGATTCAAGTGGGTCAAAAGTTTTGAAATCACATCCACGAGGCCCACCTATTTCCAATAGGCACAACGCTCTGATCGTCCATAACCCAAGGACGATTGCTTACCATGATCTTGTAAAACTCCTCTTCCTTGAGAGCGATCAATCGCTGCCTCATCTCATCCTCGTTGAGAGAGTCACACTCTTTCAAGTTTCTCTCCATATACTGGACCTTCTCTTAGGTCTGTTGAACAACTGTATGGGTGCTCAGGTAACAGGCCCTTTACCCTTGTCAATTCTAGAGGAACCACCTACAAAGGTTGGAAAAAAAAGAGATCAATCATCAAAATGACAGAATTTCGCTAAAAGATCTGGCAAAACTTTGGTATGGTTCCAAGGCAATTCCAAAGAAAAGGGAAACACCTGAAAAAGACAGGAAGCTTAAAGATGGGCTCAACATTACTGCGAGCTCATAGTCAATGGAGGATTCTCAAAGAAGGTTTGGACTCAAGCATTGCAGCGAGATCAAGTAAATCTTCTCAAATCTTCGCAAGATTGGGAAAGGGCTCAACATTACTGCGAGCTCCAAACTCCAAACCTGCAAATCTTCTCAAATCTCTACAAGATTGGGAGAGGGCTCAACATTGCTGCGAGCTTCAAACTCCAAGACTTGCAAAGATTTCCAGGTATGCACTATCATATCATCCTCCCAATTCAATTTACAACAAAAATTATGCATAGAGAGGAAATTGTCATACATTAGATGCTAGGAAACCCTTGACAAAAGTGTTCCCAATTCCAACCAAACTTGGTCGAAACCAATCAAACTTTGTCTAAGCCAAAACTCATGTTGACTTGACCTAGAGACTCTAGCATAGTTGTTAATATCGTTTCAGACCTCATTTCGCTCTAGCCTACAAAATGAAAAATTTCAGCCTATTCGGGATTTCGGCGAAACTTTTCGGAATTACATTTCAGGGAAAATATAACAAAATATAGATACAAGTATAAGTAAAAAAATAATAAATATAGATTTAATCCATTATAGTAATTTTTTTGGAATTATATTTTTTGAAAATATAAGAAATACAAAATATATGTGTAAAAAAAAGTAAAAAAAGAAGTAATTATGTAAAATTTCATTTCGGCTGAAAAGTCACATTTCAGTCGAAATCCCGAATTTCGGCCGAAATCTTGAATTTTGGCTGGGATTGACCAAAATTCAAACTGAAAATTTCGGCCACTTGACCGAAACGAAAAATTTCGGCCATTTCTGCCGAAACGAAATGAAATTAATAACTATGGACTCTAGCCTTTTTATTTGATGCATCAAACAAAAATTGCATGAACATCTTGATTTGCACAAACCGCATTATCATGGTGAGAGAGAAAAGAAGAAGAAAGAAAACTCCTAAAAAAAAACACAGAGAGAGAGAGAGAGAGAGAGAGAGAGAGAGAGAGAGAGAAGAAAAGGAAGAAAAAGAAGAGAAAAGGAAAAAAGAGAAAAAAAAAACATAGGCCCTGGCCCACTGCCACTTGGTCGTACGGCCACAAAAGAAAAGGAGAGAAAAAAAAGAAAAAACCATGAGAAAAAAATGAGAAAAAAAAAAAACAAGAAAGAAAAAGAGAGAAAAAGAAAGAAAAGAAAGAAAAAGAAGAAGAAGAAAAAGCAAAAAAAAAAAAACAGAGAGAAAGAAGAACTTTTTTTTACCATCTTACTTCTACATGGAGTTTTCTCGGAAAAGAAGACTTACTTGAAGCCATTGATGGAAAAGAAGAAGAAAAGCTTGAAGATCCTTGAAGAAGAAAAGCTCTTGCCCTTGATGCACTTTTGAAGGTTTTTGCAAAAGAAAGCAATAAAAGCAAGAGATCTAATCTCTCTTTGCTTTTATAGAAGAGAGCAAGCCAAAGAAGGAAACAAGGAGAAAAGCAAGGAGGTAAGTGCTACAAATTAGCAACATTTTTAAAAGAACGATACTTTAAGATATCCTCTCCCAAAATAAAGGGAACTTGAGAAATTCTCTCCAAGTAAGGATATTTTTAGATATTCTCTATCCAAAGGAGATATTTTTAGATATTCTTTATAACATGTTACCACACGAGATTGAAGTCATCTTTAGAGCTTAAGGTCCCATGGGTTAGCCCACATGAGCTAAGTTTGACTACTTAGGCACTAAAATGGGCTTCCTATAAAAAAACTCCTCATACCAAGAACATACAAAATGGTTTCATGCCTCTTTTGAGTTGATTAGACTACAAAAAAAAAAAAAATAATAAAAATAAAAATAAAAAAATTCAAGCCTCATGAGCTTCCAAAATTCAAACCATCTAACCTCATATACCAAATTGAGCCAAAATCTTGAAATTAACATTCCACAAAAATCCAAATCACTCCAATGGTTCCAAAATAGTCTCAAAGAGTGACTAAAAACCAAATCCTGACCCCCCAACTTGCCACATATAGCTTGTTAGGTCACAAGGTCAAAACCAAAAACCAAACTTGACCCCTTAACTTGCCACATACAGCTTGTTAGGTCACAATGTCAAAATAAAAAACCAAACCCCGACCCCCTAACCTGCCACATGTAGCTTGTTAGGTCCAAAGGTCAAAAATATATATATATATATAACCCAAAAACCCAAATCCAAATCTCTCATGTCATTTTCAAAACTTTGCCTTGAAATGGTACGTGATCCCTCTCACTGTCATGAAATCCCCTGAAAACTCAAAAGGCTACCCTGCTAAAAGAAAACTACTCAAAGACTCTTGGTCAAGTCAGAAGCTCTCCTTCAAAGTTCTCTTCGAGGCACATCGACTTCAAAAGTTATGCAACTCATCGTTTTACCTCGAGGGGGCATTTCTTGACACCAAAAATGTCAATTTGCCTCTTCAACATCTAGAAGCAACATGAAGCTGCATCCTACCACAAACAGGCAATGCTACTTCAAGCATCAAATCTTGTCAGAATCAAACAGAAAATGAAATATCCTTCAAAACAGCTAAAAGAAGAGTACACATGAAGTTTCGAACCATTTCAACATTGTTTGACCTAACTTCACTCCTCCAGCAGCTGAACAGGAACTCCCGGTGGCGACAACGTCGAGGACATCAGATCTTCGATCAGAGCCTATGGATGGTCTCAAAATACCTCCAAAAGGCTCAATTTCAAGTTTAAGGTCAAATAGACAACGTTTGACCCTACATCAACCCTCGAGCAGCAAAATCAAGCCTCTTAACGGCGAGAACCACTGAGGCCATCACTCATCAAACAAAGCACATGGGTGACTTCAAAAGGCTTCCAAAGGGCTACACGTCAAATTTCAAGTCATTTCGACAACATTTGACCAGACTTTGACTTCGGAAGCCAAATCAGGCCTCCCGGCGGCAGAGCTCCACGGGACCATGATTCCTAAATCAGAACTAATGGATCGCCTCAAAATGACTCTAATAGGCTCCCTATCAAATGCCTCGGCAACTACCTAATGCAATTAAGGGCCTATATTAAAACAAGTTAATGCAGTCATTAATTCATTATTTTGGACGGCCCAATCAAAAGCAAGGAAAAGGGAGTTACAAGTCAGCCATAATCATGGCATTAAATCTCGTAAGTCATCCCATCATGGAGCTTAAAGGCAATTAAAAGCCCTTAATTCTCAATCGGCCAATCAGAAGCCAAGAAAAAGGAGTTACAAAATAAAGAATTATAAACTTGTAACTCCACCCATCATGTGGCTTTAATGCATTAATATACCATAAACCCTCCTCATGGCCACCAAAGGCTTATAAAAGAAGGTCATTCCAAGCAGTCGTAAGCAATGGTTTCCATCTTCCATCCATGGCGCTTTGGAGTCCATTAGAGCTCCATTATCATGGATGCAAGGCTTCCTATGGAGGAACCCTTTCCCTTCCAAAAATTCTTTTGTTTTTGAGCTCTTTTCATGGGGCTTCTTGTAGATTTTAGTTCAGCTATAGAGAGGAGTGTTGGATCACCTTTGAGTGCAATTTTGAGCCAAGGCAAGTGAATGAATAAAATATGAATGTGCATATATTGATTTATGGATTTTTATCTTGATTTCTTGTTTTTGAACTAACTATGTTTAATCTTGTTTTGTCTTGAAGTTTAGTTTACTAAACATGTGTTTTAATGCTTATATATTTTGATGCATTTCATTGAATTCAATTTTTGTCATTGGTTTCATTTAAATTGGTATTTTTATGCTTGGATTCTTGGAAATTGTGAAGTGAATGAAGGAGATTTGGTTGTTTAGATTTGAAATGATGAAATGGAGGAGCTTTTGAGCTCAGTTTATCGCAGGGAAATGATGGATTGAAAGGAGAAATGTTTGGAGAAGAGAAGGACATGAAACAGGTTCAGAATTGTGTTACCCGCAGGTGGGTGGTCAGCAGGCGATCACTAGGCGGCTAGCCGACCAGCGATCAGCGGCTAACCGACCACGGGTCTTTCACAATTCCAGAGTTTTGTTTTCCCTATTCTGAACGGGGCGGTCAGCTAGCGGTCACTAGTCGGCCAGCTGACCAATGACCGACAGCTGACCGAACAAAGTCTGTTACAATTCCAGTATGTTGCATCCTATCAGGCAACCCGTGGTCAGCCACGCGGTCAGCAGTGGCTAACCACCAAACCCATCGGCAGCTAATCAGCCTGCTAACTAACAGGTAGCCGACTTTCCCCAGATTTGGAGAAATGAAGTGGAAGGTGGGGTTTTCTATTCCACTCACCTTTGGACCCTTCTTGGTCGATGTGTACACCTTGGTATCTTAAATGTCGTTGAAAAATGGGCACCATTTAAATGAGTGATCGACATGGGATTTCAAAGTATATACGATTCGACGATTTCGGTCTCAAGGTATTGTTGAGGATTATGATGTTGATTTATGATTTCTAAACCAAATTCTTGATTTGCGATTCGTATCGTCTTGAAAAGAATGTTTCCAAGCTTTTGCATTAAAACCCATTTGGGAGTCATTGTGTGAATCGTGTTTTTATACACATCGTGCCATGACTACTATTTCGTGAACTTTCGTGAACGAGTGTGCGTGTACTTGAATATAGAGTGAGTAGTTCCCAGATTTAAAAGTGTCAAACATTGTTTTGAAAGCGTGTGTATTTTGTGTCGGCTCCACTCAGCTTGGACGACCATTGTCGGTTTGATCTGCCGCCTCGGGTCCTTAAATCTTGTCCAAAATTAGTCTGGAAAATACGTACGTGCTTGCGTGCTTGTTTAGCCCGTTCCATTGTGGGACTCGTGAGTAGTTCTTAGTTATACTGAGTTACTACAATTATGATAGTATCTCCCTTCACCATGTGTGACGGAGAATCGTGAGTGCTCTCGTCACTTTGTGTGACGAAGAATGTAGCTCCATGTGGTTGCCAAGGTATTGTTTTCGAATGATTGTCTTGATTTAACATCTGATCTTATAAATGATATTGTCATTGAAATGCTTTGTTTTATTCGGATTCTCTTTATTGCACATGTTGTTTATAAATTTCAAAACTATTGTTTATAGCATGATTATACTTTATTCTTTTGCACCCTTTCGTTTTGGTGATCAGATCCAGGTTTCGTGGCCCTTGAGGAGGAGCACGAGGAGGCGGCTATGAGCAGCCTGTAGAGAGTGAATGGCAGCCCAACGATGTCAATTAGACATCGGGTTGGGTCTTGAGATGCGTGACACTTAGGAATATATCTTCCATCTTTTGATAACTTGTTATTAGCCTTTGTTGGCTATCTTTTGGGAATGTAAAAACTTAACTTTATGCTTTGTGTGTTTGCACAACTTGAAACCTTAACTAATGGGTATGCTAGTTATGTTTCTCCCTCTAACATAAGTTCTTTTATACTCTACTTATGTGAGATTTTACTTGTGTGTTTGCCACACACTTCCGCAAATAAATCTTTATGTGTGACTGTGAGATGATTCGATTAAAAAATAAATATGCGTTGGAATTCTCACCGCGAGAACCTGTGGGAAACGTCACGGCTCCGGAATAGGGCCTTGGCCCTGGACCGGGGTCGTGACAGGACTAGTATCAGAGTGGGACATGTTTCAGGCAATTAAAACAAACTATAAACGTAGAGACGTGGCGATGATTCATTAGATTTTCGTTAGTTAGTATCGAGTGGGATTATGGATAGGCTCTCTTTGATATATTTTATTGTACTAACAAGTGGTTTTGTAGCACAATGCCCCCATGCAGAGACCTAGCCAATGCAATTCCTTCTAGCAGTAACAGTGATGGTGCAGGTTCGTCAGGGGACACCCAGCTTCAACAACTTATGCGAATGATGGTAGACCAACAACATAAAGCCAATGAGAATCAGGCCAGATTGCAAAAACAAATGGCTAAGAAAGATGAGGAGCTAGCTCAAGTGCAAAGGTAGTTGATAGAAATGTTGGGAAGAAAACCAGAAACAGTACAGGCTCAGAATATGAGGCCACAGATTGTCATTCAAAATAGGGATCATGACCCTAATACGCTCTTTGAGAAATTCCGAAAGAGCGGCCCAAAGGAATTAATTGGGAAAAAAGATCCTCTTACAGCGGATGATTGGTTGTTTCATACCGAAAACATCTTTGATCTTTTCAGATGCACAGGCGACAGCAAGTTCAATTGTCAGCTTCTTTTTTTACCGGACTCGCTGACATTTGGTGGAAGACAATCAAGGATGCCTATCTGACTATTGCAAATGACACTGCGTGGGCCACATTCAAGGAACAGTTCACCGAGAAGTATGTGCCCTCGCACATCAAGAGGCAAATGGCTATAGAGTTCCAGCTACTCAAACAAGGGGATATGACAGTCCTCGAATACATTACAAATTTTGAGAGACCGTCTCGATATGCCCCAGAGCTGAACAACACCGAGCAAAAGAAGGTCATCAAATTCTTGGAAGGACTCAATCCCATAATAGAAAGAGATGCTATAGGTATTTTCCTACCAACCACATTCCAAGAAACAATCAAAGAGCCTACAAGTTTGAAAATATCAATAACAAGATCATTCAAGAAGCTCAGAGAAAACATAATCAATCATCTCAAAAGAACCAGCAGAATCAAAGGCAGCAGCAGAATAAGAGGACAAGATAAGATCAAAATGCTCAGGCACCAGGACAGTGTGTTCATTGTGGCAGAAATCATAACTCCAATGAATGCCATAAGATTACAGGAGCATGTTTTAAGTGTGGATTTTTTGACCACTTGCTCCGTGATTGTCCAAGGTTTAACAACCAGGACAAACATGCCTCTACAACAGCAGCAGCAAGCACCCCAGTACAACCAACAAGCAGTTCAGAACCAAGCTAACGCACCTCAGCTTCAGCAGCAGCAGCAAGCAACATAGTAACCTCAGAACCAGCTTCCCCATCCTCCTCAGCAAAATAGAAATGCATAGCAAGGAAGACAGAACAAAGGACAAAATAGACAACAACGACAACATGGACTTGCTTTCCATCTGAACCAAGTGGATGCAGATGCAGCAGGTAATGTGGTTAAAGGTAAACTTTTCGTCTGTGGAGTAGAAGCTAAGATATTGTTTGATCCCGGATCCACTCATTCTTTTATATCTCATATTTTTGCTACGTTGATAACTCTTTCTATTAGCGAACTTGCATATGTTTTGGTTATCACCACTCCAGTAGGTAAACAAATTTCTTGTAGAAACTATTATCCCAATTGTTCAGTTAAGAAAGGCGAAGTTGATTTGCTAGCGAGCCTTATCGTGTTGGACATGCACGATTTCGACATTATCATGGGAATGAATTGGTTAGCGGGACACCATGTAACCATGGATTGCTTCAACAAGATTATTACTTTCAGATTGGATGCTATTCCTATGGGAATCAAATTTCAAGGAGACGGGAAAACACCACGAGCAAAACTAATTTCAGCTTTGAAAGCTTCCAAACTTTTGAGAAGTGGCTGTCAGGGATATATAACGTTTATCACGAAGGATAAACAGTCCCAAGGGGTGGAGGGAATCCCCGTTATAAGCGAATTTTCATATGTTTTTCCAGAAGAGATTCCAGTTTTGCCACCAATTCGAGAGATTGACTTTACAATTGAACTATTAACAGGGATTGCTCCAATTTCTATTGCACCTTACAGAATGGCTCCGACTAAATCTGGAGAATTGAAGGTACAGTTGCAAGAATTGCTAGAGAAGGATTTTATCAGACCAAGCATCTCACCTCGGGGAGCTCTAGTTTTGTTTGTTAAGAAGAAAGATGGCAGCTTGAGAATGTGTATTGATTACAGAAGGTTGAACCAAGTTACCATAAAAAATAAATACCCATTGCCAAGAATAGATGAGCTATTTGATTAGTTGCAAGGAGCAGCGTACTTTTCGAAGATTGACTAATGGTCTGGCTATCATTAGTTGAGAGTCAGAGAGTTAGATGTACCGAATGCAGCTTTCAGGACTAGATACGGGCATTATGAGTTTTTAGTGATGCCCTTTGGACTGACAAACGCACCGGCAATATTCATGGTACTAATGAACAAGATCTTTGCACCACACTTAGATCAATTTACAGTTGTATTCATCGATGACATTTTGGTGTACTCTAAGTTCAAGGAAGAACATGAGCAGCATTTGAGAATATCACTGCAACTTTTGAGGGATAATCAGCTTTATGCGAAGCTCGGGAAGTGTGAATTTTGGCTAGAGCAAGTTGCTTTTCTAGGCCATATCATCTCCAAGGAAGGTTTAGCAGTTGATCCAGCAAGATAGAGGCAGTTATCAGTTGGGAGAGGCCGTAGAATGTGACAGAAATAAGAAGTTTTATGGGTTTCGCATGTTATTATAGAAGGTTCGTGTAGGGATCTTCATCTATTGTAGCACCTTTGACCAAACTAACCCGGAAAAACGTACCATTTGCTTGGAATGAGCAGTGTGGAGCTAACTTTGAAGAGTTGAAAAAGAGGTTGACCACAACACCTATCCTCACATTACCATAGGGCAGCGGTGGATTCTTGCTGTATACAAATGCTTCGAATGTAGGACTCGGTTTTGTGCTAATGCAAGATGGCAAGGTTATTGCTTATGGCTCTAGACAGTTGAAAGATCACGAGAAGAACTATGTAACCCATTGTCAGACCCCGACCCAGGTTTAGTATAATTTATTATTATTTTAATTGTGATTATTTACTAAGCGGGATTAGAGGACGATTAGCTTGAATTTTTAATTGGATTAGAATTGTGAATAGCTTTGGGGAATTTTGAGAGCGTTGTGTTTGGTTTGACCAGGCCCGGGGTGGCCCGTAAGACGCGTGTTAGTGTGGGAATTCGAGTTATTTGATTTATTTGATTTTTGAAAAAATGTGAATTTCAATATCTTTGAATCTGTTATTTTGATCCCAGCAACTTTCATGTTTGTTCTGTTTGCATTCGAACCCCAGAAATTTCGTTTTTCAAGAAAAAGGACAAAACAGTCTTTTCACACTCAAATCTGTGCATAAATTTCGAAATTTGAAAACCATGAGGAAAATATACTTTTTCAAAACTAGATTTTTCGACGATCATTTTTCCCTTCTTCGTCAACTTCATTCGGAACCCATAAATGATAGATCCAGCCATATGAAGTTTTCAGGGCCATTGGGACCCACAACCCATTTAAACAACCCAAACCAACGTTGTATCTCTTTCTCCCTCATTCTTCATTCATTTTCCTGCAACTTCACCTAAGAAAGTTTTCTCTCTTTTCTCCCATCTTCTCTCCTTTGCATGCCTTGTAGATGAACCCAACTTGATAAACAAATTGCACCAACCTCTTCTCCTCACCTCTAGCTTGCAATTGATACCACTTTCAAGGAATTTCAGCTGGGTTCATCATCTTCTTCAAGCTCACCTTCTTAGTTAGAACTCCTAAAGGTTAGCAATGGCTTCCCTCTTGAAATCTTGGTTTTTCTAGACCCTTTAGAATTGTTTTACCATACATGCAAGGATTTTCATGAAGAGCTCCTTTGTTTTCCAAAATTTTGTGGATTTTTAGTGGTTTTCCATGGCATTGGTGTAGGTTTGCAACTGAGCTGAATAGGGGATTGTTTGGGCTGTTTGGTGACCCAATTTGTCTCAGGCAAGTGAATAAATTAGATTGGAATGCATGCAAATGAAGTGAACTTTTTCCCTATGTTTGGTTGACTTACTTTCTTAGATTTGGAAGGATTTTAACCTCAATGAATTGGTTCAAATTATGTTCAAGGAATGGTTTAAGGTGATTTATTATAAGTTGCATTTGATTGTGGAGATTTCAATTTCTGTTTTGGCCAGGATGGAAATTCAATTGGCAACCTCTAGTTCATGTTTTTGAATTTTGTTACTTTGCTTTCATTCCTCTTTGATATGTGATTAAAATGAATAAGTGATTAGTGATGATTGAAGGGAGTTTAATTGAGTGAATGAGAGTTCTACATGTTGCAAGTAGGAGTAAGGATCCAATGAAAGCAGAGAAGAGAAAAGAAGAAAAAATCTGAAACAGGAAGAAGAGAAAACAGTCAGCCATGTGCTGACTGTCCACGGGCTAGGCAGAAGCCCAGCCCGCTCGAGCCAGCTTGGGCCCGCTCGAGCGGGCCTGGCTTCTGCGACTGCCCGCTCGAGCGAGCTGGGCCCGCTCGAGCTGGGCCTGGGTTATGGCCCGGGTCGTTTATGCATGGTTTTCTTGGGCTATTTAGGATAGTTTTGAGCCCGGTTCGAGTATAAAAGCTTCCTAATGACTTATTAATCATCGGGAATTAAGAATTTGAGCCCGAATCATTTTGTTTGAATCAAACTATAGAGAAAGTTTGGGAATTACACTTACAAGGGGATTTTCTTTAAGCTCTATGTACACTTTGTGCTCTTGAATGTCGGAAACCTTCAGAGACACCAATTTCTTCACTCATAAACCGACATGGAGACACCAAGTGTGAATTGAGAAGGTCCCTGGTAAGCCCATCAAACACTACTAATCATCTCATTCCAAGTTAGACAAAATTTATGTTTTCTCATAAATTGATTTGAAACAAAGTTGATTAATTTGTCACGTTTGAAAAACAATGAAAAGGCTACTCATCTGATTTGTTCTGAAATTGTCTAATTATTTTGATAAAGAGTAGTTCTTTTATCATGATTGAATTGTGTTTAATGGTTTGAATTATATCGTTTTGGATTTGAATCGGCACCACTTAGCTTAGGTTACTTTGTTGGGCTGATCACCCGGCTTGGAATCTTTAAAACTATTTGCCAACTGCAGTTTGGATTCTGTTTGTTTGTTCCGGCCATGGAAACGGTTCTATTTTCCGGTCCCATGAGTAGTGGCAACGGTTTCTGTCTGTTTGTTCCGGCCATTCTATATGGCGACGGTTTCTGTCTGTGTGCTCTTATTACTTCGGTAATAGGAGAATTTAGCTAAATGTGGTTTGCCAATATTTTGCTTATTTGTCAGTTAGTTTGAGATATTTAAATTATGAAAATTCATTTATTTGCACAAAAATAGTTCATTTGTTTTATTCCTTATATATATGATTTGCTTTATCAGCATCTTTACGATTTTAAACATGGTATTTATAAAACTTGTATATCATATCTGTTTTATTCACCTGCCAGACCGTCGTGTCTGATACTCTTTTGTTTGGTGTCAGATGTCGGACCCGCAGCCTTTGAGGCGGAGTGCGCGCAGGAGGCAGTAGGGCCTCAGGTGGAGCCCGAGTGGCAACCAAATGATGTCATGTAGACGTCTTGTTTGGTCTGGAGCTTCGATAACATCTTTTGGAGAAATGACGGTTATTTTGGAAATTTTGTTTATGGCCTTTGTTGGCTTTGTTAGAGATGTATAACTTAAACTACTTTTGTCCTCACAACTTTAATTAACCTTGGGTTATGCTATGTATATATTTCTCTTTTGATATCGAACTTGTGCACTTATCTTATATTACATGCGATTCTTATTTTGCTACATGCTTCTGCATATTATTAGTGATGTGAAATCGATTCATTGGTCGTGATGGATCGTATGGGATCCTCACCGCGGAATCCTGTGGGAAAATAATTAGCGCGTGCGGGCAAAATTTTCTAGTCCGTCGCGCCACGTTCCCCGGATTAAGGACTTGATTATCAGGGCCTCGGTCCGGGGGCGTGACACCCATGACCTAGAGTTGGCAGTGGTCGTCTTTGCATTGAAGATGTGGAGACATTATCTCTATGGACAGGAATTTGAAGTCCATTCGGATCATCGAAGCTTACAATATTTGTTTGCACAAAAGGAATAGAACATGAGACAGAGGAGATGGATGGAGTATATCAAAGATTATGATTTCCCAATCAAGTACCATCCAGGGAAGGTTAATGCAGTTGCAGATGCGTTGAGCAGAAAGTCTAAGTGTACGACTAGTTTGCAAGGGACTTGTATATTTCAGCACTTTGAAGACTTGGGAGTTGAGTTTCAGCCATTAAGGAAAGGTGTGATGTTAGCAAACATGTCAGTGTCAGAGCCTACCTTCATTCAGAAAATCAAGGAGAATCAGTTGCAAGATCCAGACTTGGCGAAAATCGTAGAGCACATCTTAGAACGCCCGAATTTTCAAGTTGTGGATGGAGTATTATACTTCCGTGACCGGCTTTGCGTTCCAAATATTGATGACTTGAGAAACGAAATCATGGTAGAGGCTCATAGCACCAGATACACCATGCACCCGGGGAGTACAAAAATGTATCATAACCTGAAGAGTAGATTTTGGTGGAATAATATGAGGAGAGAAACAACATCTTTTGTGTCTCAATGCATGACATGTCAATTTATAAAGGCAGAACATCAGAAGCCTCTAGGTCTTTTGCAACCATTAGAGATTCCAGAGTGGAAATGAGAACATATTACGATGGACTTTATTTCAAGCTTACCGACTAATAGCAAGGGCAACAATGCGATATGGGTTATCATGGACCGTCTCATGAAATCCGCACATTTTCTCCCGATGAAGACAGTAAAGAAGATGCATATGTTACCTTTCGCAAAGACATGTGTCAATGAGATTGTTAGTCGACATGGCTAACCAGTTTCGATCACATCGGATAAAGATAGCAGATTCGTCTCGAGGTTTTGGAAGACTTTGCATAAGTCAATGGGTACGAAGCTTCAGTTTTGTACCGTGTATCACCCTCAGATAGATGGTCAGTCAAAGAGGACTATTCAAACCTTGAAAGATATGCTACGAGCTTGTGTGTTGGATTTCAAGACTTAATGGGATGAGAGCTTACCAGTTTGTAAATTTGCATACAACAATAGCGACCACTCAAGTATTGGAATGGCACCTTTTGAGGCACTGTAGGCCGAAGATGCAGAACTCCTGTGTGTTGGGAAGAGGTCTGTGAATGCAGCTAGCTTTCATGGACTAACATTAATTGGTGAGACAAACAATAAGATTAAGCTAATTCATGAAAGGTTAAAGGTTGCTAAAAGCAGACAAAAGAGCTATGTCGATGTTCGAAGAAGAGATTTACAGTTTCAAGAAGGAGACAAGGTATTTCTGAAGGTATCACCAGCTAGAGGAACTCTAAGGTTTGGGCAGAAGGGTAAGTTGTCAAGGAGATACATTGGACCGTATGAAATTTTGAGTCGCGTCAGCGACAAGGCTTACAGACTTGCCTTACCACAGGAACTTTTGGGTGTACATAATGTTTTTCACGTCTCCATGTTGAAAAAGTATGTCCACAAGACTTCACATGTGTTGCGACATGAACCATTAGAGATTGAGAAGATGCTACCTATGTTGAGAAACCGATCAAGATCATATAAACGAAGGAGCAAGAGTTGAGAAATCGAACTATCCATTGGGTGAAAGTACTTTGGGAAAATAATGGGCCAGAAGAAGCGACATGGGAACTACGGGATCAAGTTCAGAGAAAGTATCCTCACTTGTTTCCAGAGGTTAGTGTTCATTTGGAGGACCAGACGCTCTACGGGGTGGAGGATGTAAGACCTCGACCCAGGTTTGCTTTGTTTAGTGTCGTTTAAGCTGAGGTTAGTTCTTAAGTGCGACTAGATGAACTTTAGCTTAGATTGTGCGCTCGATAGATTTTTCATAGCTTTGGAAATTTTTAAGAGCCATTGAATTTAGCTTGACACGGGCCGGGGGTGGCCTGTGGACCCGTGTGCCAAAAGCGAGCTTTCAAGCTGGACTCGATGATCTGTTGTCATCGATTTTTTTTATTTGGGGGCTTTTTATATATATGAATCGGGGCGATGAATCAAGATAATTTTGAATCAGAGCTCTGGATCTTTGTTCATCCCTTGCAGTAATAATATCTCGGGGTTTGCAGCGATAACTTGGGATATCTACTACACGACCATTAACTAAAATATGTCTATGGTTAACTAAGGGTACAAACGAGGAATACGTTCTAGGACCGTAGTAACCATTGCCTTCTTGTGCACCCCGAACTCGAAGGGATATCCACAACCTAGCCAAGGGCGCCTGGCCAAGAGAAGTTTTCGTCGTTTATGGATCACTCGGATAAATGCAGTAACTCGTGAGAATAAGGGATCCCATAGTTATAGTCGATTAATACTTGTTCTGTACAAGAGGTAGTTGCTTCTTAATCGTAAAATACCTACACAAATAGCCATATCAAATAGGAATTGTCTTGACACGATTTCCAATGCGATCATCAAATAAGGAGATTGGAAGGAACATGAAAGTCTCCTAATTTGATCAGTGATCGATTCTTAGGTTTTGCTGTAAACCCAATCGGTTCCTTCCGATTACGTCAATTTATTATTAAAATCGTACGAGTTTTTCCCATTAATTAATGTAGGTAAGAGCTCCTGGAGTTAAAAAAGCTCTCGTGGAATGGATAAGACAAAAACCAAAACTAAACCTGCAGGTGGAGTCCGTTAGAGCTGACCTCCACTACATTCAGCAAAATCTTATCCTGGATCCTGCAAATGAACAGCTAGCAGCATCTGAGCATGAACTTCGTGAAAAGCTTGACCATCTGCTGAATCTGCTCTTAGGCAAAAGTCCAGATGCCTCTGGCTAAACCTCGGGGATTCGAACTCAAAGTTCTTGCATGCTGCTGTTAGAACTAAACAGGCCAGAAATTCTATCAGATCTATTGTTTGATTCTTGATATTTGGAAAATTATGAGTTTTAATCCCTTTGATTTGCCAAAATAGCATTTACAACTTTTATGTTCTCTCCGTCCGTTTTCGAAACTCCAAAATCGCATTTTTCAGCAAAAAGGGCAAAACGGACCTTTCACCTCAAAATCTGTGCATGAATTTCAATATTTGCAAAATCATGTGAAAATTATATTTTTGAAAATTAGATATTTCGAAAATCATTTTACTCTCTTTCGTCGATCTCATTAGGGACCCACATGATGGGTTTCCAAAGCTTTAAAGTGATTTGCCCTAGTGGAGCCCACACCCCACCCAACCCAAATGAAACCCACGTGTACCTTCTCCCTCACTTCTCATTTTGCATGCTTAATATCAGCTAAGTCCAGGGAGTGAACCAGCCCATTCTTCATTCTTTCTCTCCTTTGCATGTTGGATTTCTTTTGACATGGATGAATATTTGAGTGTATTTTCTTCTTCTCCATATCTCAAGCTTTCTATTGGTACCTTTTTTTTAAGAGATTTCAGCTGGGATCATCTTCCTCATGAGGCATCTTGAAAGTCCGGGATCCTAACCCTAGAGGAGGGGTGAATAGGGTGATCTACACTTAATGACTAATTATGGCCAATTTTAATTTCTTAACAATCAACTAGTCACATGTAATAATTAACATACAATATGCGGAAGCTTAAACAAAACAATCACCACAAAGCAAACACCACTACACAAGGATTTATAGTGGTTCGGCCTCAATGCCTACATCCACTACCGGCTTGTGATCCAACACCCTACCGGATTTCCACTATTTATGCTTTTCAATAGGCTAAGCAATAACCTTTACAATATGCTTTCCAATGCTAAGCAATAACCTAACAATGTTGTTTTTCTAGGCTAAACAACAACCTATCAATGTGCTTTTCTAGGCTAAGCAATAACCTTTACAAGAGATGATTTCTCAAATAAGCGTCTACACAAACACTTTAAGAGATTACAATTAAAGCTCAATTTAATTGCCTCTAAAATAGGCGGATAAGAAAGTTTAATTCAACTCACACAACACTCTATGAAATGCTAAGATGAATGCTCATGAAGTGTGTGTGCGAAAACTTCAATTAAGTTTAAAATGAAGGCTCAATTAATGTATGCTTAATGCATTTTAAAGTTTAAAGCACACAAAAATTTGATTGAAGTGAAATGCAAATCACATGTACAAAATACTAACTTGTTGATGATATGAAAATCAAAAGCTCACAAGTTGTATGAAATTAATTATGTCTAAACATGTGATGCATGTGCAATGTTGTTTTCAAAAAGAAAAGTTTAACTAAGGTTCAAATGAATGAAAACAACAATATGATTCAACCAAGTAAATGAAACATGTTATAAATGAAATCAAAGGATTTGACAAAACATGTTTTATAAAGTTTTAAAATAAACTTGGTTTGAAATCAAGGATGAAAAATCTAATCCAACTTAGATCAAAGATTAAATGAAGAATGGATTCAACACATCATAGTTATCATGCTAAAAATCATTTACCAATAATTTAAATAAAGCATATAACATATGATAAATAAAAGTAAACCTTACTTAGAGATTTAACTTCATTAATCCAAGCTTTAGCTTTACTAATGACCCCTTGGTTTCTCTTAATTCATTCCCCTTTTTCTTGCCTCCAAACACCTCAAGGAAGGTTCTTTTATCTTCTTTGATCAACTTCTTTTTCAAGGGAATGAACCTCATTTTATACTCAAAAAATGAGTTTTGGCGTGTCCCAGGTCGACCCCCATTATAGCCCAGTCGACCTGGCCTTAATGGTAAAAAATCTGACGGTTTGAAAAAAGCAGCCCAACGGCTCTTTGCCCGGTCGATCCGCAGTGTGCGCGGTCGACCGGGTCCATGGGCTCGGTCGACCGAGCACACTGCAGGTCGACCTGGGCCCAGGGACCAAATTCCCCAAAAATGCATATTTCAAAGATTTTTCTTGTGGGGACTTTTGGGCCATTAAATCAAGCTTGGAATCATGATTTAAATCAATTTAAGAGTTTTAAAATCATGAAACATAAAAGCCTAAATTGATTTGAAAGATTTAAAACATAGGCTAGCTTGATTCATAAAACTTCTTTTTCAAATTAAAATGCATCCAATCAAAACATGCATGAAACATATGATTTACAAGATTTAAAACAATGCATGAGTAAATCAAGATTTCAAGTTTTTCTAAATCAATGCATGTGTGAAAATTCAAATGATGATTAAAATGATAATGCTTCCATCAAATTGCAATATACAAAATCCCTAACAATCTCCCCCTTTGCAATTTGATGGCAAACCTTATTCAACACTGATTTTCACACAAAGTCTTCAGCTCCCCCTAGGCTGGACAAGACTTGAAATCTTCTTTGGATGCTTCTTCACTTAGCTTGGGCTCTAGGTCTTTTTCTTCATTCTCCTTGATGCTTGGAGCTTGATCATTCTTCAAGCTTTCTTTTCATTGGCCAAGCATCTTCTTTTAGCTCCCAAGCTTTCTCTTCTTTCACTCTCCCCCTTTGACCGTGCACTCTCTCCCTTTTGGCAAGATATGCATTCTCTCCCCGTTTAGACAACTTGAACACTCTCTCCTCCTTTGACATTAAATTGCAAAGGATCCTACACACATGAAACAAAGAAAATACCTTTGAGTAGCACCTGTTAGCAAAAGAAATAAAAAATGAAATACATAACAGGTTTTCATGTATGGGTAGCAAGTTATAAGGGTATAGAGCCAATACAAGAGTGAATTTGATCAAAACTAATACTTCCTATGAAGGTTTACACTCCCCCTCAATCCATTCTCTCTTTTTGTCAAACTTTTGACAAATATTTAACTATTTGGAGCAAGAGGAAAATGGTTTAACCAATTGAGGGTTATCTTCAAGAGAAGGATTAGATACAAGTTTAACTATTGAGCTAAATATGATCAAATTACCATTATAAAGATACCAATTGACGGGTAAGCTATAGGATAATTAAAGAGCAAGGTCAAACGGATAATCTATCATGGATATCAATTGAAATATATATAATACAAATATACCAATTGAGATTGAAGGATATGACTATTAACTCAATCACTCTAAAATGAAGTTAAGGAATATACCTATTAGGGTTCATCCAAATTAAAGCTATCCATGATGTTATGGGGATTACTAAACATAGCATCAATCAATATAACTTATGAAAATCATATGCTATGAAAGTTTTGAAAACATTTCATTCAATCATAAAATATGACTATAAAGAGCAAGATGAGTGAAATGAAATTCAAACATGGAAATTATGATGCTAATAGAATGTGACATATACAAAATCAAGCATCATAAATGAATATTCATCACTTTTAAAGATATAACTAATGAGCACAGTGATGAACATGAGAAATTGCATAAAAAAATATAACTTAAAAGAATATGCAATTTTCAAAGTGTCAAAATCATATGGATTCAACATCTAAGAAATCCATCAAACAATAGATATAACTATGAAATACAAGAAATGAATTTCAAAGAGGTTCATATGATTAAGCACACTATTATAAAGTTGAGACATGTATAAAGAATTATACCAATAAGAAAACTATACATGAATCAACAACATAACCATCCAAAAGAAAAGAAAATGATTAGAAAGCATAAAGGATGGATTTAAGAGTCCTAGAATGGTGTCTACAAATAAAACTAAAAGTAAGCACAACCAAACAAGGAACTATATAGATATTTGCATATAACAAGAGTGTAACTAAATGGGCAAACATGCAAATTGTCTATCACAACATTCATTTCCATTTAAGTTGATATAACCAATTGCATAGGGAAATGAGAACATGGAACATGCTTTGATGATTATAACTAATAATGATTTAGAGCATTTCCATTCATACAATCTTCAAATTATTTCAATAAACAAAATCCAACAATGATCATAAAAAGAATGATTTTGAAGATAATCAATTTTCAACTTGCATTTAATAATATATAACTTATTTGAAACACATGCAAGTTGACTTTATAAAACAATAATTTTCCATTAGAAAGTATAACTTAGAAAAACATGAAAAATCCAAAATGTTTCAATTCATTTGTTTTTCAAAACAAATAAGACATTCAAACAAATGATTTTGCAATATCAATTGATCATGAAAGATCTAGCTATGAAAGCTTTTGAAATCATAATCAATTGATCATGTAGAAATGCAACACAAGATATAACTATATGAGAGTAAGAAGCAAATCTATCATGATGAAATTATAATCAAATGATTTTGAAAACCATGATATGTAACTAGAGAAGTACAAGAAAACAAAATCAATTGATTACAAATAAACATTGCATTTAAAGAAATGTAACTAATGAAAGAACATAAATGCAAATGATCATGACCAACAACATGATTTAACTATAAAGGATAGGTTGGTCAATGAGGTTATTGTTAGGTTTTTTGTATGTTGCTAATTTGATGGAAGCACTATCTCTATCAGTCAACTGATCACACACCCATTCATCATAGTTTGGACCTTGAAACCTGGACCTTAGACTTGAAAATGCTTTTGATTTTCAAAGACTTCATCCTGCATGTTTTAGAACTTAAAATGTATTTTTGAAAGCCTAGTTCTTCGTGCATGATTTTGAAATATCAAGTTTGACATCGAGGTTCATGTTTTGCATACATATCTCTTTTTTAGAATCATTTCAGTATGCATAAAACATATTAGCTTAGAGTTCATGTTTTCATAAAACACTTTCTCAAAAATCAGTTGGAACTCCTCTGGCCTGTGTACCCGGTCGACCGCGCCAAGCACCAGGTCGACCGCGTATACTAAAACAGGTTCTCATAGTTCTGAAAATATTTCTCAGAATCCTGTGTACCAGGTCGACCGCGCCAAGCACCAAGTCGACCGCATACACTGAAACAATTTCTCAAAAAATCTGCAGAAATGTCTTAGAGCTCAGTGTACCCAGTCGACCGCACACAGGGGCCGGTCGACCGCGTAAAGAGCCGTTGGCCAATATGACCGTTGGACTCGGTCGACCGCGTGGTCATGGGGTCGACCGGGCCAACTAGCCGTTGGACTGTTTTTTATGTATAAAAGTCCATTCTATTCCCTTCTTTCATAGGGCTGTTGGCATGAAATCTTTGAACCATTTTTGAAGCCTAAAGAAGAGGAATAAGCTAGGAAAGCTAGAGGCCTTTTGGAAATCAAATGTTTGAGATTTAAAAAGGTATATCTTTTAAGTTGACTTTGATTTTCATTCCATTTAAAATCATGCATGTTTAATTCTTAATCTCATATTTGCATGATTTCTAGCTTTAGTTGAGATGTTTTGCAAACACAATATCACCTTGGAATACTAAATTGGTTTGCAAACATCCTTGTCTCAATCACATGTGTTTTTAATCTTTAAAACTTCATACAACTTGTGTAGCATGTCTTTCCAAGTTGTTTGAATTCTTTATGTGATTAGTTTATAACTTCAATCATCTTTTTCAGTGCTTAGATTTTCAAATGCATCAAGCATTCATTTGTGAGCTTCCTTTTAGAATATGATTGAAGTAAACATTCATACACTTTGAGCACACACCTTTGCTAAGTTGTTTGTGTATGTTTGTATCATGATTTAAACTTTCATATCAGCCTATTTAAGAGGCAAATGTATTGAGCTTAAATTGTATCTCTTTGAGTGTTTGTGTAGACACTTCTTTGAAAAAAACTCTTTATCTTGTTAAGGTTATTGCTTAGCCTAAGAAAAGCACATTGTAGAGGTTATTGCTTAGCCTTTGAAAAGCATCTTGTAAATGTTATTGCTTAGCCTAGAAAAACATCGTTGTAAAGGTTATTACTTAGCCTTTTGAAAAGCATAAATAGTGGAAATCCGGTGGGGTGTTGGATCACAAGCCGGTAGTGGATGTAGGCATTGATGCCGAACCACTATAAATCTTTGTGTAATGATGTATGCTTGTGGTGATTACTCTTGTTAGCTTCCGCATCTTGTTTGGTAAATCATCTCTTGTGTCTAATTAATTGTTAAGAAATTAAAATTGGCCATAATTAGTCATTAAGTGTAGATCACCCTATTCACCCCCCCGCTTTAGGGTAAGGATCCCGGACTTTCAGTTCAAGGCCTTAAGGTTTGACTAAGTATATAACTTTAGGAATCCACCTAAGGTCTTGAGAGGCTTGATCTTTGAGGTCTAGTTTAAAAGTCCCACCAACTTTAGGAGATTTAACTTGATAAATTTTTAATTTGAACTTATCACCATGATAATTAGATTTTACTAAATTTAGCTTAGATTGGTGATTAGTCTCCTGAGGTTGGTGATTCTTCTTCTTAGGGGATTGATTTCTTTTCTTCTTATTTTCTCCCTTTATTTGACTTTTGAATTTTAAATTTAACTTTGCTATTTTCTTCAAAAGTCCTTTCATGGGTTGATTTAAGGGAGATAGGTTGAGAAGCTTTTTGTTTATAGATTCTTTTATAATTGGTTTAACTTGTTTAACCTTTTTAGAATCTATCTTAGGAGACTCCTTTTTAATTGATTTAAATTGTTTAATCTTCTTGGAGTCTTCTTTGATTTTTAGTGTCTTACCCTTCATAGATTTTGATTCTACTTTCTTGGGTTCAAAGATGGGTTTAGACACATGGCTTCTTCTTAGTTTGCATTCAAATTTGAAATGCCCTTCATTACCACAATAATGACATTTTGTTTCGGGCAAAGGATAATGAGTACTAGAGAAAGAGGACTCACCTTTCACAAATGTGTTGGTGAATTTAGGGTCATGTGAAATATTCCTATTCTAACCAAGACCCGTCCTATCTTTTTGTGATTTACCCAATTTAAATAACTTTTCAAATTTTTCTTCACTTTGGGTAAATTTGCACTCATACTTTTGTTTGTAGCTTTCAAGTTGAGTGACTTGGGCTTTAAGGGTTGAATTTTTATTTTTAACTTTTGTTAGTTCATTTTCAATTCCCTTAAATATGTTTAGTTCTTCATGGGCAAGTTTTAAATCAAATTTAAGTTCATTAATAACATTAGATCCAAGTTCTAAAGTTTTTATCTCATTTTGAGCATTAGATAAATTTTCCTTAGAAGTAGTCAACTTGGATTCTAGGTTGTTAATGTTTTTGTCTTGCCTTTGTAATTGATCTCTTAGTTTTGAATTTTCCTTATTAAGATCATCATTTTCTATTTTTAATTCATTCAAAGAGATCATAAACTTAGAGTCTAGACAATGTATAACTTCTTCTTTCTCTCTAAGTTCATCTTTTGAAGAAACTAATTCTTTGTTTAGTCTTTTAGATTCTTCTCTTAATTTTTTATTTTTCATATCAAGCTCTATGGACAATGTATATAATTCCTCATAGGCTTGTTGAAGGTCATCTTCATTTTCATCATTTTCTTCCTCTTTTAATTCAAATTAAGATTCATTAATTTCAAGGTTTGAATCTCCAAATGTGGGAAGGAGGGGTCTAGAAGAATCAACACAAGAATCTACACATTTTAAAATAGTGGAATCCATTCTAATGATTTTCATGAAAATACAACACTAGGGTTTTGACTCTAAGTTTTTACACCTAATCAAGAGTTCCACACTTGATCCTAAAATAGAGCACGAGGCTCTGATACCAATTGAAAGTCCGGGATCCTAACCCTAGAGGGGGGTGAATAGGGTGATCTACACTTAATGACTAATTATGGCCAATTTTAATTTCTTAACAATCAACTAGTCACATATGATGATTAACATACAATATGCGGAAGCTTAAACAAAACAATCACCACAAAGCAAACACCACTACACAAGGATTTATAGTGGTTCGGCCTCAATGCCTACATCCACTACCGGCTTGTGATCCAACACCCCACCGGATTTCCACTTTTATGCTTTTCAATAGGCTAGGCAATAACCTTTACAATATGCTTTCCAAGGCTAAGCAATAACCTAACAATGTTGTTTTTCTAGGCTAAACAACAACCTATCAATGTGCTTTTCTAGGCTAAACAATAACCTTTACAAGAGATGATTTCTCAAATAAGTGTCTACACAAACACTTTAAGAGATTACAATTAAAGCTCAATTTAATTGCCTCTAAAATAGGCGGATAAGAAATTTTAATTCAACTCACACAACACTCTATGAAATGCTAAGATGAATGCTCATGAAATGTGTGTGTGAAAACTTCAATCAAGTTTAAAATAAAGGCTCAATTAATGTATGCTTAATGCATTTTAAAGTTTAAAGAACACAAAGATTTGATTGAAGTGAAATGCAAATCACATGTACAAAATACTAACTTGTTGATGATATGAAAATCAAAAGCTAACAAGTTGTATGAAATTAATTATGTCTAAACATGTGATGCATGTGCAATGTTGTTTTCAAAAAGAAAAGTTTAACTAAGGCTCAAATGAATGAAAACAACAATATGATTCAACCAAGTAAATGAAACATGTTATAAATGAAATC
Source organism: Camphora micrantha (assembly GCA_003546025.1). Taxonomy (NCBI): domain Eukaryota; kingdom Viridiplantae; phylum Streptophyta; class Magnoliopsida; order Laurales; family Lauraceae; genus Camphora; species Camphora micrantha. The sequence goes on from QPKB01000001.1 coordinate 45,427,415, forward strand.
AAAGGATTTGACAAAACATGTTTTATAAAGTTTTAAAACAAACTTGGTTTGAAATCAAGGATGAAAAATCTAATCCAACTTAGATCAAAGATTAAATGAAGAATGGATTCAACACATCATAGTTATCATGCTAAAAATCATTTACCAATAATTTAAACAAAGCATACAACATATGATAAATAAAAGTAAAGCTTACTTAGATATTTAACTTCATTAATCCAAGCTTTAGCTTTACTAATGACCCCTTGGTCTCTCTTAATTCATTCCCCTTTTTCTTGCCTCCAAACACCTCAAGGAAGGCTCTTTTATCTTCTTTGATCAACTTCTTTTTCAAGGGAATGAACCTCATTTTATACTCAAAAAATGAGTTTTGGCGTGTCCCAGGTCGACCCCCACTATAGCCCGGTCGACCTGGCCTTAACGGTCAAAAATCTGACCGTTTGAAAAAGCAGCCCAACGGCTCTTTGCCCTGTCGACCCGCAGTGTGCGCGGTCGACCGAGTCCATGGGCTCGGTCGACCGAGCACACTGCAGGTCGACCTGGGCCCAGGGACCAAATTCCCCAAAAATGCATATTTCAAAGATTTTTCTTATGGGGACTTTTGGGCCATTAAATCAAGCTTGGAATCATGATTTAAATCAATCTAAGAGTTTTAAAATCATGAAACATAAAAGCCTAAAATGATTTGAAAGATTTAAAACATAGGCTAGCTTGATTCATAAAACTTCCTTTTCAAATTAAAATGCATCCAATCAAAACATGCATGAAACATATGATTTACAAGATTTAAAATAATGCATGAGTAAATCAAGATTTCAAGTTTTTCTAAATCAATGCATGTGTGAAAATTCAAATAATGATTAAAATGATAATGCATCCATCAAATTGCAATATACAGAATCCCTAACACTTCTCTCCATTGCTAGAGCTTCTAGAGGTAAGTAATGATTTCATCTTCCATCCATGGCCTTTTGGAGTCCATTAGAGCTCCATTATCATGCATGCAAGGCTTCCTATTTATTTTGGTTTATGAATGTAGGATATTTGGTTGTAGATGTTATTTTTGATTTGTTAATGAATTTATTTTAAATTGTTTTGTGTATCAAGTTTGGTGGTTTGAACAGGTACTCAGATTTTTATTTGTGGTATACAGCGATAAATCAAAATTTAATTTTAAAAAAATAATAATAATATTTTCCGACGCACCAGCGTGTGTTGCAAAAAAGAAAATGTATTAAAACATTTCCCGACGTGATATGTGCGTCGGCAAAGTTGCATTTCCCAACGCTTTAGCCCAAAAATATAGCGCATTTACAACGTATTGGTAGCGTCAGCTATTTCATGAATTCCCAACGCTTAATCATTGTCAGCCATTACCACGAATTCCCAACGCACTACGAGCATCATCTATTACTAGGAATTTCCAACGCACTACAAACGTCGGCCATTATTATGAATTCCCAACGCGCTGCCAACGTCGGCCATTACTAAGAGCTCCCAACGCACTATTAGCGTCGGCATTTATTTTGCTGACACTGGTACTGCGTTGGCAAATATGGTTTTCGAATCAGGAAAGTTGGACTTTTTGCCGACGCACATCTCTTTGCCGATGTATTGGGCGATGCTGCAGTGCGTTGGCAATTGTACAGGGATATGCCGACGCAGTTAAAATGCGTCGGTTATCGATTTGACTACACATGATTGCCGACGCGCAGCCGACGCACAGAAATGCTTTGGAAAATCCTTTGCCGACGCAAAACCTATATTTCCAGACACAATGACTGCGTTGGCAAAACTGCATTTTGTTGCAGTGATGGAGGAACCCTTTCCCTTTCAAAAATTCTATTTTTTTTTTAGCTCTTTTCATGGGGCTTCTTGTAGATTGGAGTTCAACTATAGAGAGGAGTGTTGAGGGATCACCTTTGAGTGCATTTTTGAGCCAAGGCAAGTGAATGAATAAAATATGAATGTGCATATGTTGATTTATGGATTTTTATCTTGATTTCTTATTTTTGAACTAACTATATTTAATTCTGTTTTGTCTTGAAGTTTAGTTTGCTAAACATGTGTTTTATTGCTCATATATTTTGATTCTTTTCATTGAATTCAATTTTGTCATTGGTTTCATTTAAATTGGTATTTTTATGCTTGGATTGTTGGAAATTGTGAAGTGAATGAAGGAGATTTGGTTGTTTAGATTTGAAGTGATGAAATGGAGGAGCTTTTGAGCTCAGTTTATGGCAGGGAAAGGATGGGTTGAAAGGAGAAATATTTGGAGAAGAGAAGGACATGAAACATGTTCAGAATTGTGTTACCCGCAGGTGGGCGGTCAACTGGCGATCACCAGGCGGCTAGCCGACCATTGATCGGCAACTAACTGAACACCAGGTCAGTCACAATTCCAAAGAGCTGCTTTCCCTGTTCTGAAGGGGCGGTCAGCTACGGTCACCAATTGGCTAGCCGACCAATGACCGATAGCTGACTGAATAGATTCGGTTACAATTCCGGTATGTTGCATCCTGTCAGGCAACCCGCAATCAGCTGTGCGATCAGCCAGCGGCTAACTGCCGAACCCATCGGCGGCTAACCGCTTGCTAATCAACAGGTAGCCGACTTTCCCTAGATTTGGAGAATTGTAGTGGAAGGTGGGGTTTTCTATTCCACTCACCTTTGGACCCTTCTTGGTCATTTTGTACACCTTGGTATCTTAAAAGTCGTTGAAAAATGGGCACCATCTAAATGAGTGATCAACATGGGATTTCAAAGTATATATGATTCGACGATTTTGGTCTCAAGGTATTGTTGAGGATTGTGATGTTGACTTATGACTTCTAAACCAAATTCTCGTTTTGCGATTCGTATCGTCTTGAAAAGAATGTTTCCAAGGTTTTGATTTAAAACCCATTTGGGAATCATTGCGTGAATCGTGTTTTTATACACATCGTGTCAGGACTACTATTTTGTGAACTTTTGTGAACGAGTGTGCGTGTACTTGAATATAGAATAAGTAGTTCTCAGATTTGAAAGTGTCAAACATTGTTTTGAAAGCATGTGTATTTTGTGTTGGCTCCACTCAGCTTGGACGACCATTGTCGGTTTGATCCGCCGCCTTGGGTCCTTAAATCTTGTCCAAAATTAGTCTGGAAAATACGTACGTGCTTGCCTGCTTGTTTAGCCCGTTCCGCTGCGGGACTCGTGAGTAGTTCTCAGTTATACTGAGTTACTACAATTATGATAGTGTCTCCCTTCACCATGTGTGACGGAGAATCGTATGTGCTCTCATCACTTCGTGTGACGGAAATGTAGCTCTATGTGGTTGCCAAGGTATTGTTTTCAAATGATTGTCTTGATTTAACATCTGATCTTATAAATGATATTGTCATTGAAATGCTTTGTTTTATTCAGATTCTCTTTATCGCACATGTTGCTTTATAAATTTCAAAACTATTGTTTATAGCATGATTATACTTTATTCTTTTGCCTACCAGACCGTCATGTCTGACTCTTTTGTTTTGGTGCACAGATCTAGGTTTCATTGCCCTTGAGGAGGAGCACGAGGAGGCGGTTGTAGAGCAGCCTGTAGAGCGTGAATGGCAGCCCAACGATGTCAATTAGACATCGGGTTGGGTATTGAGAGCGTGACACTTGGGAATTTATCTTCAATCTTTTGGGAACTTGTTATTAGCCTTTGTTGACTATATTTTGGGAATGTAAAACTTAACTTGATGCTTTGTTTGTTTGCACAACTTGAAACCTTAACTAATGGGTATGCTAGTTATGTTTCTCTCTTTGACATGAGTTCTTTTATACTCTACTTATGCGTGATGTTACTTGTGTGTTTGCCACGCACTTCCACAAATAAATCTACTTATGTGTGACAGTGAAATGATTTGATTCAAAAATAAACATGCGTTGGAATCCTCACCGCGGGAACCTGTGAGAAACATTACGGCGCCGAAGTAGGGCCTCGGCCCCGCCTGATCGGAGTCGTGACAATTTGCTTATTAGAGCGTTTAATATTTGATAAACCTTTAACTGTATTTTTTATTTTTAGAGGTTATTTAAAAATTAGAGCTTTTGCCTAAAAAAATAAATAAGCCAGGGGCTGCTTTTTTTTTTTTTTTTTTAAGAGCTTTCTTTATGTAAAGTGAATGAAGGTGGGAAATGAAAAATATACAAGTGTTTTGGATAAAATAACCTCATGAGTTTTCAAAATGACATAAATGGTATGTTTTGTATGGTTATTTTTAAAAGGTGGGCCCTAATTACCTCATGAAATAAGAGATTTTTTATAATTTTTCCAAACATACTAATTGTAAATCCGATTTTAAAAGTTAGGGCTTTTATTTTAGACCTTAATCTATTTAGCTCTTATTAATTAGACTAGATTTTCCAAATAGCTCCTTAATTAAATGTTTGCTTACATATTAAATGCAATCTAATTTTATGAGAAAATAACTCATGAATCACCAAAATATCCTTTGACTAAAAATGAAGTCAAGTCTTAAAAGTATACCCACCTAAATAAAATAATCATCATGGAATTTTTTAAATTTTGTAATGATAGTGCCTCCCCCTAAATGATAGTGGGCTCATGACACCCATTAGATTTAATTAATCTATCTACTGATGAAACCAATTGGTCAAGAATCAGAGGGTGGATACAATAGAAGGATAGGTGCAGGGGTTGGATGTGATAGATCCCATGTATATGGCAAAGGATGGATTAGGGAAGTAGGTCACTTATGGTGAATCCCATTTAGGTAAATATAACATGCACATGATAATTATTATGTCAACCAAAGAGATTTTAAGCTGAGATTGTAAATTATAACTTTAAACATAGATTTTATAAAAGGGTGGATGTTTTGGATATATATATATATAATGTTCATATGCATCCATTCCTCACCATAGAGTGAGGGACACATACATAATTGAAAATATTTGTGCGCAAAAGATGAAAAGCTATATATGGTCATTTGCAGAAGAAGAATGTTCATGTATAAAGAAGGAAAGCCATGTAAGTGTCCCTCACCCTATGACAAGGGATGAATGCACCTCACCATAAAGTGAGGGGCTCATACATAATTGAAAATATTTGTATGAAAAAGAGAAAAAGCTACATATGGTCATTTACAAAAGAGGAATGTTCATGTAAAAAAAAAGGAAAGCTGATGTGTAATAAATAAAATACCGCAAGTGCACAACGTCTACGGGTTGAACCCACAGAGAACGATCAAGAAGAAAAATCTAAGATGTTACAAGTAATTAATAATGCATAAAAATAAAGAATATAGATAATGAGATAATGATAATGAGGACTAAACAATAATAATAATCAGATCGGTAATGATAAAATAGATCAGGGCATCTAAAATAAAATTCCATTAAGCAATCCAAAACATCCTGTTTTCATGAAAATACACATTGATAAGCTTTTCTACTTCAGATCTGGACCCAAATAAGACATCCAAATCCAGAAAATCTAACTTTGAAATCAATTTTGTCAAAAGAGATGGTTTTTCTATAAAATTTTATCAAAACACCTAAGACCTCCTTCCCTTTATAAAAGTGTTAGAATCGCCTAATAATCACCTATCTGACCTAAGGATAGACCATAAAAAAGAACATATTCCCAAGCATAATTTATCAAAAGTAAGCATAGATGACAAAAGATTTATTTTAACATTGAGAACTACAAAAAGAAAGGCACATGCTGGTAAGAAGACAAGCCTATTCTAACATTCAAGCAATAAAAAAAAAAAAAAAACTAGGTCAACAAGCATTTACATGAACAAAAAGGAAATTATGACATACTTAACTTCTTCTGGCAGCCTTGATCGCTGAGTTAACCGCTCATTGCTCGTGAGAAAAAGAAGATCTTCATTAAAAATATTATTAAGTACAACTTCAACTTCTCCCAAACCTAAGTTTTGCTTGGATAAGGCCCAAAGGTACCTATAAAAAAGTTTTTTAAAAAAAAGTCTTTTCTTTCTTTCTTTTGGCTTAAAACTCTTCCCAAACTAAAACTCTATCTTGGCTTGACTTGTAAGCAAAGTAATTGTAATTTGACTCTCTTTCTTTATCTGGAACACAACTCTGAGCAGCGGGTCCCATAGAAAATCTCTTATTGCATAGTAGATAGGAAACCAATGGTGTAGATTGAGCATATGAGGCGAAAGATGAGGAGATGATGAGAGGGGATGAGGTGGACGTCCAAGGGCAGTGGGCCCCAGGGATGGACATCTACATCCCTTGGATGATTTTTCTCACAATTATTTTAGCTCCTTCCTCTTTGAAATTACTCTTCTTATCCTTTTTGGTTTCTATCTTCTCTTGATGACTCATCTGAATCTTCTTGGATAAAACTTCTTAATTCAAACTCCATCAGGATTCTTCTAGAATATTATTGATATAAAACTCTAATCTTGATAGGAGAGAAATCTTGGAAACTTGGAAACTTGTAGAGAGAGAGATTTGTGCACCAGTGGGACCCACCTTGGGCGTGCTTATGCACGCCCAAAGGTGTGGTTCCCTTTATTTTTTTCCTTCTTTTTATTTCTTCTTTTCTTTTCTTTCCTTCTTCAAATTATCTCTTTCATGTGGGTCCCCATTGCTTGTGGCAATCCCTACAAAATAAGATAAACTAATCACTAGCAATGAATTAATTAAAGATGCAATGCATGGGACGCATGAAGTGCATGGCCCTACAAAATGCAAGATGAATTAATGCAATGGATGCAATAGGGGCACAATAATTTTAATCTATTTGGTGGGACCCAGGGGTGACAAAAATATTAATCTCATATTTTAATGCAAAATTAAGGGTGTTAAGCTAATTTTGACTATAAGTCCACATTTATGCTCACATGCATGAAATCATGGGATTATGATGTAATTTGTCTTAATTAAGTCTACAAATACACATGAAATGATGACTTTTTAAACCAATTTTGTAGACTTGTCAAAAGCCATGTAATTGTTACTCAACTTATGGTGAGAAATGGATGCACATGAATATTCCTCTTATAAATGAGAAATATTCATGTGCATCTATCCCTCACCACATTATGGTGAGGGTCAACATCGACTTTATGACTCATCCAAATAATCCACACACATAGGACCCCCTGAGCTACAATGGATCAATTGAATTTTCACTAATCCAAATGGACTGGACCGTTGGACAGATGGTCAAATACTTTCTTTAATATAAAGTCGTTAAGTTTATGGGCCACAGATGAAGGGATCGGATTATAGACTTGGGTACCCACTTCAATACAAGATGCCATGGTTGCATAAGAAAAACCTTAATTAGAAAGCTTCTATTAGAAAGGTGAAAAGGAGGGTCCTTTTGTTTAGAGAGGTGGAGCCATTTTTATGTTGGTGTGGGAAAATGTTGAGGAGATACAAGTTAGGGTGAGAGATGTTTTTGGGCCCGTTTCTTGTTGTCTAGCAAAATTACTATCAGGAAATCCTCATTTCTTTAGCAGACTTTTAGTGGTATTTGGAATACCAGAATTTTCAGATGCCTCCTAAATGAGAATTCCAAATACCACCAAGCAACGGAGGATTTGAAAAACTCCTTACATCTATAATTCCGAATGAGAGACGGTTGGCTTCCAGTCATCTCCAACGGTCATATCCATCTATGATCCTCAGGCCATGGCAACGATCTCCGAATTTACTTTTCTTCTTCCTCCACATTCGTCATCTCTCTCCATTGTTTTCCCCTTCTTTTACCCTTTTTCTGTGCAATAATTGAGGCTTCCTACACCTCTTCCCGCACATTTCCTCTCTTTCTCTCTCCCTCTCTATTGAGTTAGGTTTTATAAGGTTCTACAGAAGCTAAAATGGAGTGTTTTGTTGATTGTTTTGAATGGTGTGTAGATGAGAGGATATACAGAACCTTGAAAGGTGTATTTGTATGATCTGCAAATATAATATAGAGATGTGTATAAAAATCATTTGAGGTGTAGGAATCCCCAGAGAGATTGGGGAAATGCATGAGTTTATTTCACAAATCAAGTTCGAGCATTTCACAATAAACATGCAGATGATTTCATTTGTGATATACACTCGATTTGTAGAAATCCCCAAAATTGCATACGTTATTGGTGGATTTGTGATGTATTTCTTCGATTTGCCTATGTAATATAGATGTAGTAATTATGAAAATAGATGATGGGTTGAAAACATGATTCATCTAGTCAAAGGAGCATTGTAGAAATTGGGGCTAGCTTCTTGTTGGTGGAGAGTTGTAAAATGAACAAAATAGTGTTCAGGTGGCTTTTTTTTTTTTTTTATTTTTTTTTTTTTTAAAGACTAGTAGAGAATATGTTGTCAAGATGCTTTCTTTTTGCTTTTTTTTTTTTTTTTTTTTTTTTTTTTTGGGATTGGTGAGAAAATGATAGAGATGATGGCTTTGCATTGTGAGAAAGTGATGAGATGATGGTTTTATGACTGAGTGAGTACGAAATAAAGACTGGAAAAAAAAAAGCTATAATAATATGTTTACAATTTACATGCTCTTGATCTACATTAATCTCCCTTTTTATGAGCTTTTAACTATAATAATTAAAAAATAAGATATAATAATATGTTTACATTTTCCATGTTCTTGATCTACATTAATTTCTCTTTTTATGAGCTTTTAACTGTATTGATTTTTTTCTTTTTAATTTCTGAAGGTAGTCCAATTGGCTTTGTTATTTGATTTTAGACACATAGCTTTCTAATGTATCTAACAGATTTTTATTTTTTATTTCATGACTTTATCTTTGTCTTATATCCATTTTATTTGAGCATCTGATGATTTTTGAGATAATATATAATACATTTGTGTATTGTCAAGCATTTGAGCATTTCTGTTGCATTCCACATCCATGGAGAGGCTTTCTTGCATTGGATCTTATAGGTTGCAAAAGCTCACAATTTGGTCATATCGAATTCAATGGATTGGTATATGATTTATTCATAAACTTTATCATTAATTTAAGACATTGCTATCAAACTCATATTTAAATAATATAAAATATTATTTTCCTGTGATACTTTACTTGCATTGTTATAATTTTCTTATACATAATGACTTGCTCGATTGCATAACAACATATATAATCTGCCAAATTACGTATAATACTTGTTGTCGGTGTCCCTGTGGCAATATGTTGCGGTTTGGCTGAAAATGACTAACATTATAAGAGGAGCGAACTAGGAAGAAACATCGTATTTCATATTAATCAGGCAAATCATGTGTAGAAGAGCTTTTGTCTAGTAAGGATCTTCAATGTCATGAGAGCTTACACATGAGTCCTGACTGCTTGATAATATTGTTTGATACACATGCATTTGGGACTCCTTCAGAATACATGAGTAATTTTTGTCCTTTAGATGACTGTAGTAAACATATTTTGGATGTTTAAATACTTTCTGTCTTATGGATGACTGTATTAAACGTATTTTGGATGTACGGTTGGAACTTGGAAGTGATAAAACCTCTAAAAATCAGATGATTGTGGTCTTTTTGTTTGTATGGTTGGGCCTGGAAACCACTATTTAAAAAATTGGTGACTATATATATTACTGTCAAATATATTGTCTCAAATGGTATCTGATAGAATGTAGGTTCTTGCATTTTCCTTGTTTATGTAATATTTATGGCCCCATTTTATTAATGTGCATGTGAGATTGGTAGTGGGAGCTTGGATTTGATGGGCTTTTGAGTGTATGTATCAATTCAGCAGCATTTCAATTATGGACATTCGAGATTACCACACATGAGCTCTAAGAAAGAAACGGGCACTTTTAGCTTTGTTTTTTTCCTAACTTAAGAGGCTACGTTTCAAAAAGATACTTCAGTTGGAAGGGCAAAAACGAAAAAAAATTATATTCATTGTCTCTTGTTAACTTTTAGTAAGAAGAGATTGCGGTTTGAAATTCCATAAACACACGGGGTGAGCTTCTATAGGACGCTGAAGGCCGCCCCAAACGATAAATCTAAAAGGACAAAAGGGGTAGTAGCTAGACAATGAGTGCTAAAATGATTTGGACTTCAGAACGTGACTGTTTTTGTTTTTTGGGTTTTTGATTGGTGCGGAAGCTGTGTGGCCAAACTAACAAACACGCCAACAGTCCACTGAATCCCTGTAGGACTCAAAAGGTCTTACATGTCTTGGGGACAGAAATGAAGTTCAGAACCAAGAAGATAATCACGAACGGGGCAGAGAGTTTAATGAATACACCACTGTCACATTATAATTTTTGTTTTGTGTATACAGATATAGGGGGCCAGGACCCACCCTCCTGAGTGGGTAGGCCTCGGGTCAGGCGATGGAGCTCTTAACCCCAAAAATAGAAAAGGAAAAAGATTTTGAGTAAGATGAGAGCCTTCTAGCCAGGGAAGGTGGCAGGTGAGACACCTTTCGATGCAACTCAAATCTCTTAATTGTAATGCATCGAGATGGGCGCACAAGTTTAAAGCTTGGACAAATTGGTATTCAAGTTTTCCCCTTAATCATGAGTTGCACATTAACTTCTCTCTTCTCAGTTTGGCCACATATGCTAAATTCGTGTCTCATATAGACTCTAAAAATTGGACACATTGGTACCATTTTCCCACTAATTATGAGCTGCGCACAATTTTTTCTCAGTGTGGTCACATATGCCAAATTCTTGAGTCAGATAGAGTTTTTGAACATCACAGGAGGCCCATTTATAAATCCAAGCTGCTAACAACCAATGTCCCACTCTGTTTTAGATCTGGCCAAATTTTGCTCAAATAAAAGTTATGACCGCCATTGGATTTGTTTCAATCACGTGTTTTTAGTTTAATGCTTTCGATATGATCGATCTGACAGTGGCCATGCCTCTGATTTTAATTAAAAGGTTTACCTCACATCTTCACTCTCTTAGCTTCATTGCATCATCTGCAGACCCTTCATTATTTGTATGGCATTATGGCAATAATTTTATCATTTTGCTACTGTATGTTGATGATATAATTATCACCGGGAACAATACTACTGCAGTTCATTCCTTCATTCAGCAATTGGCCAAGGCCTTTGCAATGAAAGATCTTGGCCCACTTCACTACTTTTTAGGCCTTGAGGTTTCACGTTCAAAGGACTGTCTCTTCCTTTCACAAACAAAATATGCGGTGGACCTATTAAGAAAATATAAAACAGATGGTGCCAAACCATTATCATCTCCCGTTACAAAAGGTGTCCAGCTCAGTCTATTAGATGGAGACCCCTTATACCAAATCCTTCAGAGTATCGTAGTGCAGTTGGAGTGCTGCAATATCTCATGGACAAGACCGGACATTGCCTTCGCTGTCAATCAGGTTTGTCAATTTATGCATAGTCTTTCCACTACTCACTGGACAGCCGTCAAACGAATTTTCGATACATTAAAGGATCCATCACTCATGGGCTAGCTTTCAACCGATCATCCAATTTAGTATTGACATGCTACTCTGACGCGGACTGGGCAAGGAATCCCGATGATCGCCGATCAACTTCCGGACTATGTATATTCCTTGGAAACCATTTAATTTCATGGAGTGCAAAGAAACAACCTACAGTTGCTAAATCTAGCACCGAGTTTGAGTACCGGTCTCTTGCACGCACTGCAGCTGAGTTATTATGGATTCTATACCTCCTGAAGGATCTACATATTCCCATCTACCACACTCCAATTCTTTGGTGTGATAATGTAGGTGCCATTTCTTTATCCTCCAATCCCATTTTCCATGCTTGGACCAAGCACATCGAGGTTGACTACCATTACATCCGGGAAAAAGTGATGCGCAAAGAACTAATTGTTCGCTTCATCTCTACCACTGATTAATTGGCAAATATTTTCACAAAAGAAGTTGACTTCATCACGATTTTCTCTACTTAAAAACAAGCTCATGGTTCATGGACCTCCCATTAGCTTACAGGGGCATATTAGGCCAACTAAGGATGAGTTGGATTACACTATGCAAGATAAGGGTTGCTGACCATTCTTCAATCAGATCCTATTCTTTCGGATCTTGTACCCATGACTGCAATAATTTTGGATTTCATTACAGCAATACTTTCCATTCTTGTATAGCAATTGTATCTATAAATATAATGTACAAACACACACAATATTCAAGAAAGAAAAGAAGGAAACAAATATTTTTCTATTGTCATTATTCTCTCTTATCATTTTACTAACTACTACATGGTTACAATTTACAAAGGCCCACTTTATCAGGTTTGATAGGCAAAACGTGCCACCGGCAATCCCTTTCACATGAACCTGACCACCATTTCCAAGGGGACACTGCAGCCAAATATCATTGTTATCCTAAAACTCTGTGGTCTCCATCCTTTTGGACATATGTAGGAAGAGAAAAAAAAAATGTCATTGTTATCCGATGTATGTGGTTATAGTCTTTCAAATTCTATATGTATACATTTTTGGTGGAATTCACTTTCATATTTTCTTTCTTCTCATAAAATCTTAAATTTCTTATTTTTCCAAAATAATTGTCTCTTAAAAAATAAATAAATACATGGATATTTAGACTGGCCCTTCAAGGTTTTTTATTCCGCAGCTGCTAGTGGCCACCTCTGGATCAAATGTGGGCCATGATGGTGCAGTTCCCCTCATCTCAAAGTGGGTTTTTCATGTAAGAAGATCCCTTGTTGTTGGCTCCAATGCAGTTGAAGGTATCAATATTAGAGAGAGAGAGAGAGAGAGAGAGAGAGAGATGGCCGTTCTTACAGGATCCAAAAAACAAGAGACATGACCAGATGGGCCCACCACAAGATCACAATGTAGTTATTGGTCTCAATATACAGGCCCAGGTCAAGCCCATGAGAAGAAAGTCAGACAGGAACATTATATACTTCCTTTGGTCTGGGCTGGCCTTTAAGCATTATATAGGCAAGTTAGGGCAGAGAATGAATCTAAGGTATCAGAGACGGGCCTGAGAAAGAGGTGAAATACAGCCCAATGCTGGCTTGCTTTGGATTGTCCTCAGACCAGCTGGGCCCTGAAGACTCAGACTGGCTGGGCCCTGAACACTGCTATCACAAACTAGAATCTCTGGATATGCAACTATATATTCCTAACAGTTTCTAGGTTATAAAGTCTCAAGAGAAAAATGGAGATGTCGTCTCTTTCTCTTTTGGCCCGTCGGGGTCCATTGGACAGCGAGCATTGAAATCACAAGGTTGATCATGCCCGGGTTGGATCTGGCTATGGAAAATCCAGGGTCGGCAGGAATTTAGAAACACAGGCCCTTATGCGGCCCGGCCTTAGCCAGACAGTGGCCCTAATAGCAGGCCAAAGCCCATGCATTTAGACAGCGGGCTTGGCTGGGTTGAAGGGGGCCTTCTTATCAGTTGTAAGGGCTTTCCAGCAATTGTTGGTACAAATCACCACAAAATTACAATTACTCCTCATTCAGGCTAAGCATGCCCCAGGTATCTTGCATGACTACATTTCACTCTGATCAAGGTGGGGCCCACCAATAATTGGTCATATATAAAGACAACATGCTTAAAAAGACAACATGCAAAGGGAGTGAGATCACTTTTAGCCCCAAAATGGTTTTGAGTGGCTCGAATTTTTAACCATAGATTTAAGAATATTTGGATAAGTGTTCTAATATTTTGGACCAGAAAGATAAAACTATAGTCTATAGATCTCAATCCGTTCAATGAATTGGAATGAAACACTTATTTATTATTCTTAGTTTTTTGAAATGATCTTGAAATTTCATTACTTGTAAATTTCATCTGGATAGGTTTACCGTGGATGTAGAACAGCATCGATCTCCGACCAAGAATTAGAGCTTTCACCTTTTAAAATGTTAGTTATGGAGAGCTGCTTTTTTTTTTTTTTAGAGCTTTTTTAAATTAAAGGAGAGGGAGGCGGACAATGCAAAATTTGTGTCTTGGATGAAAAATGCCCTCATAAATTTTTTAAAATGATACAAATGGTGGGTTCTACATAGAAATTTTAAAAAAGGTGGGCCCAGCTAGCACAATTCCTAAAGGTTGTCCCATTTACCTCATAAAATAGGAGTTTTTAAAATAATTTTATGAGTCACACTAATTGCAAATTTATAATTTAAAAATCAAAATTTTTATTTTAGATTTTAATTTAATTAGCCTTAGCAATTATATTAGAGTTTCCAAATGACCCCGAACATTTACCAAAGAAGAATGAAGTTTTAGAAGGGTTGGGTTTAGGCCTGCAATTGAGCCCGCTAAAATGGGCACCTGGCCCAGCCCGGCCCATCCCAAGCCCGAAAATACAGTATTTTAAAAAAAAATTGGAGCCCAGCCGGCTGGGATTCAACAATGATTTTAAAGATCGTAAAAAACGGGACCGGGAATGGGCAGAACAAGCCCAGCCCATCCAAGTCCAGTTCGGGCCGCCCCGCAAGGAAATCTCATTAATTTTTCATGAATTTATTGAAACCTGTGCTGGAGTAATCACCCTAAGCTTGTTATGGTGATTTTGATGGTTGTTTTTATAAACCACAAATCTACTAGCAGTTTAATGCAAGATAGGTTCCAAAATAAATGAGTCCCAAAATATGGAAGATGATTGAGGTTTCTTGCAGAATTACATTGAAATATCCTGATAACACACATGGGTAGTTGAATAGGTAGGCTCCAACTTGGATGACCTAAGTTCCTCCTCTGACTTATTTGGATGGTCTAAACCTTCCGTAAAGAGCCATCTATATGGATGGTTCAAGTAAGCTTGGCCCACCCATTTGTTTTGGAGCTTTTGATGTTGTTGATCTTCCAATATGGTCCACCAAGTACCATAATTGGGCCATTTGTTTTGTAGGTTTTAATGATCCCCCATTTTCTTCTCTATTAAACAAAGAATTTGAAAGTGATAAATTTGGCCATAAGTTATATGAAGCAAATTAACAACTCAAATTTCATTTTTGAATCTCCGTTAATAAACAAACCAATTTGATGTTCGGTTGTGGTAAATCTTGGTAAAAATTGTATTTATATAATCAACAACAATACTTTTCCATAAGACCGAATGATTGGATTGGTCCTTTTATTGAAAAGCTTACAACATAGGTTCGTACATGTTGAGCAATTATTGTGTTCATGATCGTGCTAAGCCTTGGCCCCGGCCGGGCCCAAACGGGATGAAGTTTGACGTAAGCCAGTTCAATTTAGGGTCGGGATTGGATAACTCTCGGCAGGCTCACCCAATATTCGGGATAGGACTGGATAGCCCAAGCCCAAGTCCGCCCCAACCCGGCCCATTGGTAGTCCTAGTTGGGTTGGTGAGGAGGGGGCTTTTCAAATAGAAAATTAAAGGCAAAATTCCAGTAACTATAGAAAAATATAATTTAGTTAAATTTCTTCCTCAATGGAAATCAAGTACTTGTGTTATAAAAAAATCCATTCCATGTCAATGGGATTGTCTTTTTTGGGGCCCTTTACGTGTTGTTGGATTTCTTTTATGGGACATTTAGCTGGAGGTCCCTCAACTTTGGCTTTTATTGCAAACGGTCCACAAATTAATTTCGTAAAATAAAAGTCCCTTCCACCATTTCATATATTTGAAAGGACAATAATGCCCTCATAATCTCTTGTTGCTTTATTAAAAAAATGCTAAGCCTAAAATCTCGGTACTTGCCGAAGAAGGGATTTTAAACATCGGAGCGCAAGGAGGAGGGAAAGTGAATCAGGAAAGGAGATTTCCTTACAGAGCCACAAGCATTCATAACATCTTTGAAAAAATGGTTTCATTGTTCATTTAGTGGTTGAAGAAGTGGTTCATTTAATTTCAAACCCTAGAAGATACAGAATCTAGACCAGTCTAGGCATCTCCTTATACAAACTGTTAATATTTGCTCACTCCAAGACAAGTAAGTTGAATGTTTTCTCATTTGCGAACCTTCATTGTGTTGAAACTCTATCTATCTGACTATCACAAACTCTGATAAACTGTTCTAGAAGTCAAATAAATTTCTTTCAGAACTCAGATAAATCGATTTCAAAACTCAGATAAATTTCTCCATAACTCAGATAGATTTATTCCAAAACTCAAATAAATTTATGTAAAACTCAGATAATCGGTTTCAAAACTTAGATAAATTTTTTTAGAATTCAGATAGATTTGTTCAGAACCTAGATGAATTTGTGTAAAAATCAGATAAATTTATCCTAGAACTCAGATAAATTAATCTAACGCTGCATTGTAAGAAGCTCTTGTTTCGTTGAAATATGAGAAATCTCAACGAAACTTCTCTTTGTTTATCCATATTGAAAACACGAGAAGAAAGAAGATTGTGGGATATAGATCGAAATCTAAATCATCTGAACCCTAATTTTCTTTATTCGGATTGATCTGAACCCTATTTCTTTGATTCGGATTGCAGCTGCTATATTAAACTAGAAAGGTCGCAGAATTCACAAAAGTCTACTTTGAAAACTTGAAGGTCGTAGAATCTGTCCTTCACACCTAGAACGAGTGCATATGAATTTCTTTTAGAAAGGAAATTTTCTACATATATCACTATCAATTGCCATTACCATTTGAAACTCATGTTGAGGTGGTTACATGGGCAAATAAGTCAATCCAATGTGTGAACTGGCGTATTTAGGGACCTTTGGCTAAAATATGTCCAGCTGCGTGGACTATGGGCCTTAAATGAAACTCTTGATTTTAACCTTCAAATGACAAAGTTAAGGAACCCTTCGCTAATTTATCTTTTTTTAAATAGATTTATCCATAGATATGAAGCTTATCTTCTCAGTATTGGTCATAGTGTAAATCATGATAGATCAAAGAGATTGATATAGAGTGGAGTAGCAACCTACCTATCAAAGAGTAGGGAAGATAAATACTTCTAATTTTACCCAATTCTTGTTGTGACGGCATGGAATACAATCACCACGTTGGTTGATATTATTAGGAAGGATTCGCATTTTCCTGTTGTTGGCATTTGTGATGGGGCCCACTTGTGTTTACATGTGGGTGGACCCACTCACAAAGAGACACTCCTCACAAGGAATCTCATTGTGATATGGATAAGAATAGTTTGAGTTTTATCAAACTCTCTATCCTTATCATATCTCCATTCAAATTCAAATTGAGTGAGAGTTTGATCGAAACTATTATCCTTATCATCTCTCAATTCGAATTTGAATAGAGATCTTATCATTGATGCCCCAAAAGGCTATATGTATAGACATGAGAATAATAGTAAGTACCAACTTCAACATTACATCTTCCACTAGATCTACTATTCTCCCCCATCATCTTCTACATCCAGGGTGTTCATTCTTGCCCTTGGATCTTGAAGAGTGAAGCACTTGTGACTGATCTCCCGTAGACAGTCAGAGATCTCCACAACTAGTGCCTGATTCAAGCCGACACAATCCTTATTGCGTTTGTAGCAGCCAGCTTATTTAGATCTGTGCTTCCGCTGCATTTACATCCTTCATTGGTATCAGAGCCTTAATTGGCGCGCTCACACGAGGATTGGATTGAATTTGGTTGTGAATCAGGTAACCCAAAACCTTGGCAATAATATTAGATTGTGTTGAAAATTGGATGTTCAGTTTTGCATGATGTAATCCCACATTATTTTTTTGTGAGAAAATATTAAAATGTCTCAAATCCTAACATTGCTAGGCCCGAATCATGGAGATAAATTATGCGATCATTTATCAAATCCTAACTAGTTTCTATGCCATCCACATATATATTAATAGTTCTGTGATGATAGCAACTAGTTACTATGCCATCATATTTTTTGATGCAAATAGTTGCTTTGTCATAATAGTTGCAATCATTTTTTTTAATATGACATCTAGAAAGAAGATGATATTAGATGAGATCACAGGACTATATAATAACTATTAAAAGGATGTCATATTAAAAAGCAGGAGTTTTTTTTAATTGCGCACTAGCTGTATCTGGGTACGAGTTGTATTGGATATCTACACTAGTTGTGGAGATAAATATGTTAATAGTTCGCACGGTCCAGCCACGTGTGTAAGCGTGTGCATCACTGTGTCCTATGCAGAGGTCCGTTGGTAACAAAAGGTTGTCACATACGCCACATGCTTTCATTTTTTTTTTTTTTTTTAATAGTCATGATTTAAATATACTACTGTGTAAATGTCCTATGCATGCTGCTTGGATGGCATTACTTTGATCGGCAGGAAACCATGATTAGCATTACTATTAATCTTGTACCTTTTATGAACATGGATTTGAGACTATTTTCAATAAGATTTATTGCCTTAAAAGGGACCTACTTGCTAGTCCTATCTCTGAATTTTTTTTATACAGAATGAACTATATTGGAGAAAACAAGATGTCCTGGCAGCTGGCCCAACTGGTATTAAGGCCAAGTAGACGATACCTTGATTATTTTATTTTTTTTGGTATTTCCATGTTAATAATTTATTAATCAAATATGCTATGATGGATTGAGTAGCTATGGTGCCTATACTTACTCCAACCTATGTTTCGTGCAATAAATCTATGTATCATGTTATGTGTTCATGATGGGATTTCTTCATTTTACATAACATTATTTGGATCCACATTTTTTGTTTAATGGGCCATATTATAATGTTTATGGGTAGTCCCTTATTTTTCAAGCTTAATAGGACGAAGACCACCGAGTTGCACCAATTGCGCTCTTTGATGAAGTCGATTCTAAGAAAAACCTTGTCCTACTAAAGGGAGACTGTATATGTTCGAGGAAAGTGGTTTTTAAGCGGGACCATTGTGACCCCACCACTTTCCTGGGGGCTTACTTGATCGATCTGATTTCATAAGACCGAATTAGAGGCTTAGGTGCAATCTTCAACCAATTGAGCATTTTGTTGTGGACCCTAAGAAATGCAGGGGATAATAAACTACTTACAACAACTTTCCCTATTAAAAGGACTCATATCATCCAAAAAAAAAAAAAGAAAAGTCTTTTGTTGTACTCTTTTTGCATCTTTATAATTGCATAAGGATCATAGTATTGAATTGCATGATGCCATCAAATCACCCATGTAATTATAATAATTGTTTTTGACTGCCCTGAATTAGCCCTAAGCATGAAGGATTTTCATTACAATGTCCTAATTCTCGGAATGATTTGAGTGGAAAAAGGGTAATCGATACGTATGTGTGTGTTGCCAATGTTGTGCATTCATTGATCATCATTTTTTTTCATCTTATTTCTTTTTCAGTGATGGCTTCCAAAAATATCATTGTTGACCTTAATAAGGGAGATAAGTTAGATGGTAATAACTATGATAAGCGGTACCGGACCATGATTTACTTGTTCGATGAACAAGAGGTCACGTATATCTTGGAAACGATTAAAACCCGACCCGAATTAGCAAATGATGCAGCACCCATGCCTACATTGAATGATTTTGAGAAATGGGAAAAAAATAATCGGACTGCTCACAACATCATGCTGAGTAGTATGCATTTTGAATTGGTTCGCACTTATGAAATCTACGGTATGGCTAAGGAGATGTGGGATGCCTTGAAAGAAGAATATGATGAAATTTTTAATGACCATGGAATTCGATCCGTATAGGATGGCCCCAGGTGTAAACCTCAGAGACCACCTCTGCAAAATGAGTCAAATGATTGCGGATCTTGCAAGGGCAGGAAATGTACTAACTGAGGACCAAAAGATCATTGCAGTCCTGCGATCTTTACCTGATTCTTGAAGCACAATAAAACAAATTCTGACCCACTCTGAGGCAGTCAAAACTTTTAAGGATCCGTGTCGCCATCTCGTGCTTGAAGCCCAAAGAGTTCAAGTAGAGATCGTAGGACAAGCACCTTTTACAAAACAACAGCCTGTATCAGGGTCGGGGACTAAGAGGACGAAACGTAAACGTAAGTTTCAAAATGAGACTTTTCCAAAGGGGGCAGACCGCTAGAAGAAGCCTAAACAGGACCAACATGCACCCAAACAAGACCAAAAGAAGCATCGGAAGTGTAACAAGCCTAGAGACTTAGTCAAAACCAAATGCTATAAATGTCAGGAACTTGGCCACATCGCTAAAACTTGCCCCAAGCGAAATTTGGTAAATACCATAACTTTGTCACTCTCTTTGGTTTGCTCCAAAGCACTTTATGTGGATGAAAGTTCTAATGGATGGATAATTGATTCAAGGGCAACCAAACGCGTGACAAAGGATAGGAGTGGTTTTCAGGAGTTCCAGTCAATAGATGTCGGTTGCAACAAGCTCTACATGGGAAATAATTCTTCAGAGGACGTATTGGGAATCAATGATTATTTTCTTTCTACGTCTACTAGAAACACTATGGTGCTCCATGAGATGCTTTTTGTACCTGGCATGAGGTGGAATCTCCTTTCTATTTGCCGGCTCGTGAGGGTTGATTTTGATTTTCGTTTTACTAGGGATAGAGTTTCCAATAGAAAAAATAGTTCTATTTATGCATGGGGTTTTATTGTAGGAGACTTATATGTTTTGAATTTCAATAATTCTATGGTTGAATTTTCTGATTCATTTATGGTGCATGTCACAAGTTCCGAATCTATTAAGTGGCATGCTCGATTGGGCCACATAGGAAAGGATCGGATGATCTGATTGGCTAGGGAAGGACTGCTTGAATCTAGCACACAAGTACAGTTGCCCACATGTGAATTTTGTGTAACAGGTAAAGCAACAAGAAAATATTTTCCAAAGGCAGAAAGATCCAAGGCCACCCTTGAAATCATCCACTTTGATATTTGTGGACCAATGAACGTGGACAATAGACAAGGAACTCGATATTTTATTACTTTCATTGATGATTACTCTCGTTATGGTTGTGTGTTTTTTATTTCCCACAAAAATGAGGCAATTGATTTTTTCAAAATTTTTACAAAAGAAGTTTAAAATAAGTTCAACAAAAACATCAAGACCCTTCAGATCGATCGAGGTGGAGAATACACTTCGGAGATTTTTAAAAGTTTTTGCATGGAAAATGGAATTTATCGTCAACTGACTATGGCCTATACCCCACAACAAAACAGAGTTGCGAAAAGACGAAATAGGACCCTATTAGACATGGTTAGATCAATGATGGCTCATGCGAACTTACCTGTCTCCTTTTGGGGAGATGCGTTATTAACTGCAACTTATATATTAAATAGAGTTCCTTCCAAGTCAGTTCCAAAGACTCCGTATGAGTTGTGGACTGGTAGAAAACCTTCCTTGGAAGACCTACGCCCGTGGGGTTCTTTGGGGCATGTCCTTATCCCGCATCCTAATAAATTGGAGCGTAAGACGATTCCAAGTATCTTTGTTAGATACTCTGAATTGTCAAAAGGATACGTTCTATTTCATGAGGATGTCAACGACAGATTAATTGAGACAGAATCTCGTGACGTAGATTTCTTCGAGTTTCAATATCCTGAAAAAAAGAAGACAAGGGTGTCCATTGAACTATTTGAAATTGTTGACTTCTCCTACCAAGGAGAGCCAACACCACTTGCTGGTCTTAGTGGGAGAGATCCTATGGAGTCACAGGGGAGTGGGAGTGATCATGATGCCCTTCGTCGTTCTTCTCGTGGATTAATTCTAAAGAAGTATTTTGAAATTGAAGGAACTTTTTATGCATATATTGCAACTGATGAGGATGAACCACGTTCTTATCAAGAAGCAATGGAATCGGTAAATTCGAAGGAATGGATGCTCGCGATGAATGATGAGATCCGTAAGAACTATGTATGGGATCTTGTGGATCTCCCCAAGGATAGGAAAGCCTAAATGGCTTTTGAAAATTAAGCGAAAAGTCGACGGTTCCATTGACAAATTTAAAGATAGGCTTGTGGCTAAGGGGTTCACATAGAAAGAAGGTGTGGTGGATTATGAAGAAACATTCTCCCCTGTGGTGCGATTTTCTTCTGTCTGCATGATCCTATCTATTGTGGCCACATGGATTTAGAACTACACCAGATGGATGTTAAGACCACTTTTTTAAACGGTGATCTTGAGGAGGAAATGTGCATGAATCAACCGATAGGATATGTGGAAAAAGGCCATGAGGATAAAGTTTGTAAACTCCATAAATCTATCTATGGCCTTAAACAATCCTCGAGACAATGGTACAAAATGTTTCATAATACAATCATGTCAAATGTTTTCTCCAGGTGTTATGAAGATCATTGTGTTTACATTAAGCGATCTAAACATAAATTTGTGTTGCCATCCCTTTACGTTGATGATATTCTTTTGGCTTACAATGATATTGGATTTTTAATTGAGACCAAAGCTTGGTTGTCAACTGTTTTTGAAATGAAAGATTTGGTTGAGGCTGAGTTCATTTTGGGAGTTAAAATTATGCGGAATCGTACAAAACACATTCTTGGCCTGTCCCAAACAACTTACATTAAGAAAATTTTAGAGAAATTTAGAATGGCCAATGCTAGTCCCGTTGAGACCCCGATTGATAAGGGTTGCAAGTTAAGTGTAATACAATGTCCTCAAACCGATGCTGAAACAAAAAGAATGGCTTCCATACCCTATGCCAGCGCTATAGGAAGTTTAATGTATGCTATGTTGTGCACACACCCCGATATTTTCTATGCAGTTGGGTTGGTTAGTCGATTTCAAATTAACTCAGGTATTGCTCATTGGAATGTCGTCAAATGAATCTTACGATATTTAAAAGGCACAACAGATATTACGCTTTGCTATCACGGTGGTGGCTTGAGTTTATTAGCATACAGTGACTCATCCTTTTCGGATGATCACGACGATGACAAATCCACATCGGGATATGTGTTCTTACTGGGCGGGGGAGCCATTTCATGGTCCAGTAAGAAGCAGGAGTGTACAGTCATGTCGACCACAGAAGCTGAATATGTTGCTTGCGCACTCACGGCCATGAAAGCCGTATAGATTCCCCGTTTTCTGTTGGATTTGGGACTTGTATCCATTACCCGTAATCTCATTCCATTGAGAACAGATACTACAACTGCTATATGCTTGGCAAAAGACCCCCAGCTTCATCAAAGGGCAAAACATATCAAACAAAAGTGGCATTTTATCCGTGAACAAGTAGAAGAAAAAGAGATAGCAATATCTCATGTGCCATTTAGAAATGATTGCTGACCCAATGACCAAACCCTTGGTGCGAGAACTATTTGCTATTCATGTTAGGCGTGTGGGAATGCAATATAGGTAATCCTTTTTGAGTGGGAGTGTATTGGACTTATTTTTAATAAAAGTTTTTTTTTTTATTTTATTTTGTGGTTATATGCGTGTTATATTCTTTTTATTCATGCATGCACATATACTTTACATTGGCAACATATACAATAAGCGTGTGTGTTAGATGCACACGTGGCACCAAACAGGTGAGGTCATCCACTTGCACGGATAAAGACCACCCTTGATGTCTTAGTGACTGATAGGATGAGGTGAATGCATTTGTATGATATGCTGATTAGGCCAATATGGATCTTATTGGTGCGTACAGATGTATGGAACGCCGACTCAATCTTGTGTGCATTTGGGGTGATGTGGATTATAAGACTGAATGAGACTTAGCATTAGTCGTCGGAAAAATCACACCCTAATAAGTCCGATAGCCTGTTTAAACAACCAAGCGTGGTTATGTTTTGTGACGATTTGCTTGCGTAGCAGTGAATCAGTGCTAATGTTAACATGGCCTCAGTTGTGGAGCTAATGCATGTTCACACTGCGATGCGTGTCTACAGACATGTGTGTTTAAGGACCTACCTACGAGCAACAGGATAATACCCTAGAATCCTATTTGTTGTGCGAGAGTTAGTCCCGTAGGTGACTCTTGAGCTTGGAGTTGGTTAATGTGTGAACCAATTCTTGAGGCTCTTGTGCCCTTATACCAACCTCTACGTTGGAAAGATGAGACCGATGTTGCTACTTTAGTTGCGGTTGTGCCACGGCAACATAGGAGCCTACGAGCCGCCGTGTTAGGAAAGCTGCTTGGTTGATTCTGACCCTCATAAGCCCATGGGAAGACCCCTTGACATCACACTCTAGTTTATACGTGCTTACGATATTTATCAACCCGGGCTATATCGAGTATTTTGAAAATTTTAAGACAAACATTTTTTTAAATTATATATATATATATATGTATAAAGATCTTATTTTATAAAAGAAATGTTTGTAAAGAGTTTTTTATTACTCGATCAGTTGAATAAGCACGTATGTGGGTTGAACATGACTCAAGGGTATAAGTCAATATCCAATCCGGTATGGTCATGCGAGTATCTAAGGCAGACTGATGTGTCGGTGAGTTGGTGTGTACTAGTCAGCCTGGAGTTGGTCAATCGTATAAAGAGCAATGACCAAGGAGTTATAGTAAAGAACAATGATATTAAAAAAAGGTGGAGAAAATATTTTAACTTTATATTTCGATATAAATTAGCCTAAGATATTATGCATTAACCAATTATTTTGGCCCTTTACTCCCAAATAAAATGCCAAAAGGAACATATCATGTGCAGCAAATAATAGTAAGTGTGAATTAAATGCAGTCTCCCGTGCACTTAAATATCGAAGTTATGATTATATATGAAGACTAATAAAACTCTCTTTTCTTTACCAAAAGCTGACTCGTTTTTTTTTTAGGAAGGGAAAAAAAAAAAAAAAACACTCTTTCAGAGGAGAGAAGCTTCTAGAGTTCCAACTGCCATTTTAAAAGTACATATGTAAGGCCCACCAATATGGCGGCGATCCTCAACTAATTAAATCATAATTTATTGAAAATATTAGCATTAATCTAATCCTACATCACTAATGCAATCATCTCAACTCAACCCGACTTTGGTTGTTATCTTATTTTTTATTGAATCCACGAGAACCGCGTGCACAAGTCTGAAATCCTTTTGGATTCTGTCATCACCCCCCATTAACTCTCATTTAAAGATAAACATACGGTGAGGTTTTCTAATACCAAATGCTACTTTCCACCAGGATTTCCCACGCAGCTGCCGCATGAGTGCCATGCATCAGAGTCATGGATCATGTGGGCCCACTAGGTAGCTCGCTCGGCCCGCTGCCCAGGCCTGATTACTTATCAGCTTGGGCCCAATATATATTGCGTGTGGCCCATTGCGAAGCTTTTTTCTGCACCTAATACTCTCCATACAGGCGTTCGCCTGATCGGGCCCATCCTTCTTTTTATGGGCTGGACTATTGCTAAGTGGGGCGCTGCAGAGAGTGCCCCTGTCTCTCACATGTGCAAAACGACGTGTTTATGATCCAATATTTTACATGGGCTCGGGTGGCCCATAGCAAAGCTAATCTAAGTTTACTGTATCTAAATATTGGCCCCTACATTATGTGTGCAACAGATGTATTAGTTAAATATTGGGACCATTGATTATAAATATTCTGGGCTAAGCTCAAGCATTAATAAGCTTGGCTGTATTCGACTTTATGTTGTACTAAATAATAAAGCCCAGGCCTAGTTGATGCTCTTGAAGTGGGATAGATCAAACCAGGTCGAGAGAGCAGCCTTATGGATAGAGTACCCTAGCTGAATGTGAAAGCAAACGCACTTCCAGCACTAAAAAACTAGGCTGCATGTGAAAGGAAAGGCACTTTCAGCTGTAGAAAGATATGTGCCCCTTAGTGGGGGGTCCCACTCATTGCCGTAGGCCTTGAAAACTCTCTTCTGATACCACACAAGGTCGTAATGCCATTGACATCAAGTCCACTTAAAAAGACAACCAGTGAGAGAGATGAAAAGCCATTTGTTGTTCATAATAAAATGATGGAATCCAAAAAAGACTCATGGTCATATTTCAATTACTAAAGTTCAAGAAGCCATATCCCCCAAAAGGATAGGTTTGTGGCGTGGACATCAACTCCCTCAAAGGCCTTTCAGTTGAAGGGAAATGATTTATAATTGTCCCGCATGGAGAGAAATTGGAAATCATTTGCAGAATAGATTCCACAATGGTAATTTACATCATCGGAGAATTCTCTACTGGAGTGGACTACATACATATATACATCAGCTCTATGGGGCATATTTAGGGCCACTCCTGTTCAGTGCAATTCGTTTCATATTTTTAACCTCCCATGGCCTGCACTCCTTCCCGAGTTTATGTTCAACTAGCCTTTACTCGTTGTAGGATTCAATTTCAAAAAAATTGATAGTTAAGACAATTAAGCTCTTAGGCTGATAAGCCGAGGAGTGGGATAAATTAATGGGGGCGTATTTTTGCATGAGAGCTATCCATAAACCAATCGACCTTTCTATCCATCTGTCACATCCTGGTCTCAAATTACCTTGGCGTAGGGTAATCTTCGAGGTAAGACACACGTACTCCCATGATGCTGTACCTGTCTCGAGCCAAATACAATATACGAAGGAGAAAAACGACATTTTCCACACGTGAGTCAAGCTCACTAAAACCTGTCATTAACATTTAATTCATAGCAAAAGCTGTAATTTATGCACATGAAAGTATCAATTCCCATTCAATCCAATTAAACATTCAAGTTTAATACAAAAGAATTATATAAAGTATATACATTAATTTACAAAAGAGGGTGTAAATAAAAGAACCCCATACAACTATATTAAAAATATAATCAAAAGTATACCAATCAATTAAGTGTGACCCATACAAAAAGGGGCTAGCCACACACTAACTGCCACATCTCCAAAATATACATCTGCGCGCTCCGAGGGAAGAAGTATCTACGTTGGCCCTAACTTCGGCCTCTCCTTTAGTCCTAGAGGAACCTCCTGGGTAACCTCCTCTCCCTCCGAGGCCTTTTCTAGGCTGGGAGCTGCACGTGCAACTGTGACATCAAGAGTAGTATCTCAATACGACAATTCAGCAAGTATAGGCAATAATAAGGAAATACATAATGTTTCAAATTGAATTAAAAGACGATTAAATTAATAGATATCAATGATAAGTATTAACTAGGCAAATTGTGCTCAATGATAAGTATTAACTAGGCAAATTGTGCAAAAACCAAATAAATTATGCTTGTGAATCAAAGCAAAATAAAAACATACTAATTGACTACTACATTGAGTTTATCCTGTTAGAAGAGAGCGAATCTAGTTGGGATGTCACCAACGGCCCGGCTAAAGGCTAACTGGCTATCCGGGTCTGGAGTTCCGGTGCTCTAGATGACTTACTGAAATAGTCTCAAATAATTAAATCAAGTTCAACCCTATCGGGTATCACAGGGTCGAAGTTAAGTAGTGCCGACTCGATTGAATCAATTAAGAATCAAATTTGAGTAAGTCTATATCCATTTGTTCATAATCGAATCGAATAGAATCAAATAGTAATCACATACACACGAATACTTACTCCATCCATAATTCACCGAATATTGAAACAGCTATACGCTAATCAAGCTACGAATTGGAATTAAGGAATTGAACCATAAGTAATACCAAGAATGCAACAACTATAATCATTTAGGATTTGATATCAATACGAATATGGACTTCAAGATGAAATGCAATAATTTAAAGGAATCAAGACAATTCTTAGTAGCCAGCCCTAAACTATTAATTTAGTCTCTCACCGTCCAATACCAGGTCGGTTCGGACAATCAACGTACTACTATCTTGTTTGAGTGCCACTTATTAATAGAAAGGCGTTGAATTTCCCAAATCAACCCTCATGGCATAGTGCTAGACCAATGATTGCCCAGTGGATCAATTAGTGAGGTTAATGGTTCCATCATAAGGTCATAAGGTCTTAAGGATCCTAACTCCCTATGGAAACAAGGGTGTGCACCATAGCTACCTAATAAAAGTGATTAGGGTGGGTTATTATGGGCTGAGGGTGGTAATTCACCCTAAAATTGTGCCAAAAGAAGCCAAGTCTAAAGATTCAGGTTCGCTCGAGCGGACCCCATCTAGAGGGTTGATCACTTGTGCAACCCATTTTGTTCGCTTGAGAGGTGGATTCAGAAGGGTGTTCGCTAGAGCGGACCCTATCCAAAAAGGTGGACGTTTGGGTGGCCCTTTAGCTCTCTCGAACGACTGTTACAGAAGGAGGTTCGTTTGAGCGGACCCCTGTTCGCTCGAGCAAATGCTCTAGAATTTCTTGAATTCGGAATCCTCATGTTTTCTTCCTCCCATCCATTTCCCAACTTCTTCCACCACAAAAAACCAACAAAAATGGAGCCTCCTTGCTCCCATTTACATTTTATACAACCCCTCCATCCAAAACATCAACTAAAATCATACACAATCCAACCCATTCATTTACTTGAGGTAGAATCATTAAGAAGGAATTTCATTGGAATCAAATGGTATCAAATCAACATGTAAATCCAAATTAAAGCTTATACTTGCCTCAAAATGGAGCTTTCCAATCTTTTTTACAGACTCTAGCTCAAAAGAACCCAAAAACCCCAAATATCCAAACCCTAATCACAAATACACATGGAAAATGGAAATAAACATGCATGTATGATTTTCCAAGAGTCCTTTGCACTATTTCCACTCAAAAACATAGACAAAGAGGGTTTTGGCTCTTACCTCAACAAGAAATCCGAATTTGACAAGAGTAGCGGATGAAGGAGATGGGTTCTTGCCCCCAAGGAAGAGGGGAAAATGAAGAAGATGAAGAAGAGTCCACTTTTAGCCCCCAAGATGCATGCCACTAGCCTCTTAATGATTGAGAAAGACAGAAAGACAAGAAGAAGGAGAGTAGAGAGAAGAGGCATGAAAAGGAAATGGAATGAGAATGAAAGGAAAGGGGTAGTTGTATATAAAGGGATAAGAATGCCCCCCCCCCCCCCCCCCCCCCGTTTTTTTTTTTTGCAAGAAAGCCCACCAAAATAGAATATTTCCATTTTGGGTCAAATGAGGGTCCAAATACTCAATGATAACTCAAATGAAGTGGAGTTCAATATGGAAATTGACGTGCTCGTCAAAATACATGCGATGACGTCAAGATGACGTGCAAATGATGCAAAATGAGAAAATTGATAATTACGAAAAAAACCCTCAACTCAACCTTACCGAGTCAACTCGGTTTCAACTCAACTATCCAAGGCTCCAGACTCAACTAACTCGACTTATAAGGACTAATTAACACTAACTACCTTAATTAACAACTAAACATAATTAATTTAGCTAAAACACCATTAATTAACACTAATCAGGGTTAAATTGGGTCGGGGTGTAACACCATCCCAACCCCAATAATAAGAATGCATCCAAGTGTGCCCCACATGCCGGACCGCAGTGTAGTATGCAGTCTGCTTGTAGATGATAATATTCCTTAGATCATCATCAATCTCATTGACATATAATGCAGTCTGCTTGTAGGTGTGTTTGTTTACTATTCAATACATATGGTATTGAAATCAATACATAAGTAATAGTCAAACACAAATCCATTTTTTTAATTCTTCTTTTGAGAAGTTCCTCACTGACATGGGATTGAAACTCCAAATATGAGAGTAGGGGATTGGCCTTTGATTAATTCAAAAATGCCGAAGACAGTAGAAGATTGGGTTTTTGGAAGTGGAATTTGTAGTGGTTTCGGTGAAGAGAGTTTTGAGATGAAGATTTCTTCAAAGATGGGTCAGATTCCAACGATGGAAACATCAACATTGGAAGTGAGGTGGGTAGAAGAAATGTTGAGCCTACTTCATGCGCTTGATGTGATTGGATTGTGACTGAATGGATAAGTAGCACTAAAAGAGCTGATCCCAAAAATAATAAGCCCATGCGTGTCCACAAATAGCTTGTCTCGTATTAAAGATTTTCACACTTAATAAAAGTGTTTTGAATTGAATAGTGCGCGCATTCTACAATTACTTAGAACATAACTTTAAATAGAGTTGAACTGGAAAATAGATTCTACACAGTATTGGTACGGAGGCCTTCATTTTCTCAATGATTGTCTCCACCACAACTTCTGATAACATTCATACATGGGTATTTTCAAATAAATGGGATATTACTATATATGATGATGGTGATGAGGACGACGACGTTAGTGATGATGGTGATCACATTATGATAAAAAGTTGAATAAATATTATATGGAGATAATTATTAGGAATGGAGGATGACCCATAACAACTTCTTTTATTTTTTTACTTTTTCAATGTGAGGTTCACATCAAAAGCTAGAAGGTAGCTTATCACATTTCTAGCATGTGTTGCATATCTGCAAGTTTAAATAAGTACGCAAGTGAGTCAAGTAGTACTCAGGAAAAAGAAGCTTCACACATTCTACGTACTACAAACCACAACACTCCCTTTTCCCTATTGAAGAAAATGAGGTTGATGTTAGCTACTTTCGCGGTGGGATGGTTGCTTGCTCATGTGCGTCTAGCCATGGGTGACGTTGGTACAGCTCAATCATACAGTCCTCCATACCTGCGTACGTAGCACATGCTTTTCTTGTTCAAGTTCCAAATTAAAATCAGCTGTTTTTACATGGTATTGATTGTAGGATTCCGAGCACGCCCAATTACTCGAAAAATGCCCAGATCTTAGGCCTGCATGACAATTGAGCCCAGAATAGCTCCTTAGTAATAAGGGACCTGCTAAGACAGTCAGAGCTGATCCTGGTCCATTTGGGTCCATATCCAATTACCTGAATAACCAAATGGGTCTCTGAGTTATATCTGTAATGTCTTCCTGCCCCGCCCTTTTGAGAGAAAATTTAGGAATGTGAGGAAACGGTTAACCTGACGACCCAGAAGACCCGATGTAGAAAAAGTCATTGGGCCTCATTTGCGTCACTCTCTCTCGCGCACGCGCACACGTACGAACACCTTCCAAAACACTGAGTTCGAAGAGTTCTAATGCAGAAATATTTAGAATCTTTAGCATGTAGCGTTATAACTGTGGGTAGGTGATTGAAAATTGAGTAACGATGACTGGTTTCTGCAGCTACAAAATGCCAGGGCAGCAGCAGAGAGCAGTTCCCGGGTGATGGTTTATTCGTTGCAGCGAGCGACGGAATTTGGGACAATGGAGCAGCTTGTGGCCGGAAGTACAGATTGAGATGCCTGAGTGGTCTGAAGAGGCCATGCAAGGAAGACACCATAACTGTGGAGGTGGTGGATGTTTGCAGATTGGACCCTTGCCCCGCGACGATGGTCTTGTCCAACAAAGCATTTGATGCCATTTCGAAGATCCCTTACGCTAAGATCAACGTCGAATATGCACAGTAATTCTTCAACGTTGTCGTTGTCGTCATCATCATCTTCTTTTTCATCTTCTTCTTCTTTGTTATGGTCAAAGACTCAGGCTTGTTTCTCCGTGCTCCTCTTTCCAGTAGAAAAGAAAAAACATAAAGGTGCATTTGTGTCAGGAGGGGAATCCACGGTAGAGAGAAAAATTATTTGGATTCCTCGAGTAGCATCAGATTCTATGATATCATGAAACAATCTATGTCACCAAAATGGATAAAGCCTATGATATGATGGGACTTTCCCATGGTGTGATGGATTTTATCCATCGTCTTTGGAAAAAGTTTTTCGAATGATAGAACCGTAGAAATGTTGGACACATGTGTATTTACTATTTACAAAACCTTATTTTTTTCCTTTTCTTCTAAAAATAAATTTACTTGTTGGTTGCAAAAAATATATGATAAAAAAATTGATAAATCCCATGATATCATGGATTATGGAGCAAAAATGTTCAAAAAATGTTGACCAAAGTCAAGCGGCTTTGGTGATATTATTTGAGTTTCACATGAAATTGGAAAAACTGAATTTAAGGAGGACTACTATGTCAAAAAAAAAAAAAAAAAAAAAAAAATTGCTTGATTTTTTAGATAGTTTTACTCGACGCATTTTCCTCACAAAGATGGGAAAAAATAAATTTATTTTCTTTGATAGTGAGGATTTCAATTTTCTATATATCTGAGGGTCAGGAATGAAGGATTTCACTTAACGACTAAAATGGAATCCACTGGGTGGATTTTAACCGATCCTTCACTAGTTTCTGCCAATGCTCAAGTCTCGGCATGGCAAAATTGGTCAACACTAAGTGATTGCTAGACCTAGCGGATCGAGTTCATGTCCTGGGTGGGGGCCGATTTTGGAAATATAGGCCTATATGCAGCCTAAGCCTGACATGACCTGCAAGTGCCTGAGCCGAGCCCAGCTTGGACCCAAGGTTGCCCATTTAGTCGAGATAGTGTGAACTAGGTTTTCCATTACCTGTTCAGGATTTTTATTATTTATTAAGCAAATCAGTCAAAATTACAAGCACTACTGTTTTTTTGAGCTAGGACAGGGAAGGCTTTTGACTTCTTATTGTGTAATCCAACTCTGGTCAAAATATTAAATGGGCTCAAATCTTAGACCAAACCCTGAACAACCAGGTGAGAACTAACACCGTTCTCAAATTCGGATACTTTGAAGTCTTATTAGACTCTCTTTTGAGAACATTGCAAGACTTTTATTCTTTGTACTTAGATCCTTTTTCTGGGATTTTTTTTTTCAAGTGTTCTTCGAAATTCATGTTAAACTATACCAAACAACTTTTTTCTTTCTTTGTTCCAGTATGGGAAGTACTCAACGATTTTTCTCCTATGTACTTACTTATGTTCTGTTTTTTATTTTAACTTCCGATATCCTTTAATAAGTAAAACCATACAGACATATATACTTTTACAGAGATTTTAACCACCGTGCGTGCATATTGCTCCATCCCTTTAATCAGAGGTTCTAACTCCTAATTTTGTAGATAGACTGAATTGAAAATCATGCACCGTTCACGGTCGGACTTCCTGGGTGAAAAATGGGTGTGCTTCTGTCTAATTGTTTTTAAAAGCTAAAAGTGACATAGAAACATGCCTACATGATCATGGATGATAATTTAATGTCAATGAGATTTTATTTTTTTTTCTTCTTTTTGTCTTTGCAGGGTATGATGACCAAGCAAAGTCTTCTCACATGTTGTCACTTTCTCCATTGTACTATATTAATCTGCAAAGGCCGGATAACTTTGTTCACTTTTACTATAAGCATTTCGAGTATTGTAGTGGGTTTGTCGCGATCAATATTCATATATATATTTGTAATCTTGCCAAGAAATGATGATGACGATGATGCGAGATTTTTATATAATGAATTTTTAGGATGTCACATCCCAGTCCCGAATCACCCTGGCCTAGGGTAATCTCCGAGGTGTGTCATACGTACTTCCGCGTGCTATACCTGTCTTGAGCCAAATACAATACACGAAGGAGAGAAAACAACTTTCCACGCATGTAAGTTAGAACTTACTAGACTACATCAATAGCAATTAATCATAGCGGAAGCTGTATTTCATTCATGTGAGGATATCAATTCCCGTTCAGTCCATTTAACATTCAAGTTTTAATACAAAAGAATTATACAAATATATACATTGTTTACAAAAGGTGGTGTATAAAAGAACCCTATACAAACATTACCAAAGGTATAAACAAAGAATAACTAAACCTAAGTGTGGCCCACGCAAAAGAGGCTAGCCACACGTTCAATAGTTCTTCTAAA
Organism: Camphora micrantha; assembly: GCA_003546025.1. NCBI lineage: Eukaryota > Viridiplantae > Streptophyta > Magnoliopsida > Laurales > Lauraceae > Camphora > Camphora micrantha. The sequence goes on from QPKB01000001.1 coordinate 45,460,923, forward strand.
GTTAGCTCGCACTTCGAGAAAGACCACTAAGCGGACCCAGACTCGGCCACTCTTCTAGTTCTGAAGGTACCTTTTGGGTAGCCTTCTCTCCCTCCTTGGTCTTCGCCAGACCGGAGGCTGCACCTGTGACTGTAACACCAAAGTAGTATCATCAATACGACGATTAAGCAAGTATATGCAATAATGAAGAAATACATAATGTATCAAATTGAATTTAAGACAAATAAAGTTATAAATGGCAATGACGAGTATCAACTAGGCAAATTGTGCAAGATTGAATATTTTATGCTTGTAAATCAAATATAATGAAAACATATTAATTTGGCTACTACATTAAGCTCATCCTCTCAAATAGAGAGCAAATCTAGTTGGGATGTCACCAGTGGCCCGGCCAAACGCTCGCTGGCTACCCGGGTCTGGAGTTCCGGTGCTCCAAATGACTTACTGGAGTAGTCTCACATAACTAAATCTAGTGTAACCCCGTCGAGTATCACAACGTCGAAGCTACATAGTGCCGACTCAATCAAATCAAATACAAATCAAATTATAATTGGATTTGAGTGAATTTTTATTTCTCTTATCCATAATCAAATCGAATCATATTCACATATTATATTTCTCACTCAATCCATATGTTCAACGAATACTGAATTGGTATACATATTGTAGTTACGAATTTGAATGTAAACAGTTGGACCTCAAGGAGTATTAGTAATGCAACAAACCTACTAATTAGGATTAAGATGAACTTGTACCCCAATATGAAATGCAGTTAATTTTAAGGAGTCAAGGAATTTACTAGCCAAACTAGTAGAATTATTTGTTGATTTTCATTATCCAATTCGATATACATTTAGGGAACTTCTACTTAGTGTCACATTTTAATAAAAAGTTCACTAAACTAATATCCATGGCTTGGTGATAAGGTCCCGACTTCTAGGGCTAAGCAAGCTCTTAAGGTCTCAATTGGGTATATAAGAGGTTAGGGTATTAATTCATGGCCTTCAATGGTCTTTAAAAATTTCTTGAAATATGGGAATATTCTAGGAGGTCAGTCAGCTGGCGGTGACCTCTTGGTTAGCCACCTGTGGAACAGTTGGCTAGCCGCCAAGTAACCTCCTTGTGACCGCGGGTTTCTTGACAGGGATTTTTAGGTACTAGAAAAGTGATCGAATGGAGGTCAGCTAGCCGCCAGGAAGTCACGTGGCTAACCGCCAGGTAACCGCCTCGTGACCGCCAACCTGACAGAAAATGGTTAATTACTGGAAATTTGACCGACTTAAGGTCGGCTAACCACCAGGTAGTCACACGGCTAGCTGCCAGGTGACCGCCTGATGATCGCCAACCTGTGGTAGAGTTCTGAACCGAGCTTCTCAATCAAATCTAAAGCTCTCTCTCTTCCATTCTATTTTCTATCAACTACTACTACTAAAACCTGCACAACTGAGCCTCCTTGCTCCCATTCACATATAATAACTCCCCATTCCATTCATCAATTAAAATCATAAAACAATCTAATCTCATTCATTGTATTAAGAGTATAATCATTGAAAAGAATTCATTGGAATCAAATGGTAATAATCATCATGTAAATCCGTATTAAGGCTTATACTTGCCTCAAATAGAGCTTTCCAAAGCTTCCCACACACTTGACTCAATGAACCCAAAAATCCCTAAATATCCAAACCGTAATCACAATAAACAAGGAAAAGGGAGATAAATATGCATGCATGGCTCAATATGAGTCTCTTGACTCTATTTTCATTCACGAATCTAAACAAAAGGAGTTTGATGTGTACCTCTTAGCAATGATTTCGAATTTTGGAGAAGATTAATGAAGAACAAAGAGGTACACAAGACAAGCTCCTCTACCTTGACAAGATAAGGAGGTTGTTATGTTTGATAGGGAATTAAGGAACTTGAATGCATCACTTGCTATATGGGATCCATTAAGTTAAAAAACAACAAGTAGTCCAAATCAGCCCCTAGAAATTCTCCACACAAGTCGTCCAAGCCTCCCCCACATATTGTGGCCAATTTCAAGTTGATTATGATACATTCTTATCTTATGAATCGGGATCCTCGGAGTAGGTATATACACAGTGACCACGTCACTACGGTGTCCAAGGAAGGACTGCCCCATGGTGACGTGGAGGACCGTGGTTGGTCGACTCACGATCATTATGAGGTTTTACCTCCAAAGATCCAGACTCTATCTTACTAGTGTTAGGGTCATTTAATGAAATATTTCATGTAAATTAATTAAAGTTTTTTGAGCACTTCTTCTATTTCTTCTCCTTGGTGGATTCAAGATCTCTATGGTGGATTTCGCAATCAATAGTAAGCAAATGTACTTTTCTCCTTGTTATATCTGTCTTTTTTTTTTTGTCTAATTGAAGATCAAGGCTCATTGGGTTCACCATCAATCGGGTTCGTATTTCCTTGATTGCAGCATTTGGGTTCCATCTAATCAGAGATTTGAGTGTGTATGCAAATGAGGATTAATTTTGATAGGCAACCGTGGAAAAGAAGAAGTAGAAGATGGTTTTTAGCAATGATGGTCGACGATATCGTAAACAAAGATAGTTTTTGTCACAACCCCAGATAGGGACTGAGCCAGCCAAGGCCCTAACCTCGAGCAGCGGCGTGGGGGCTGGAAAATTTCACCCGCTCGGGCTATATTATTCCCCACAGGTTTCCGCGGTGAGGATTTTAAGCATCCTTAACCTGACAATCAAATCACAACAGATATATATAGGGTAATATTCAAGTGAGGGATTCCCTCACCATAGGGTGAGGGACACTCTCCTTTTTGGGAAGTTTCAAATACAAAAGATAATCTTCCCAAAAAGTATAAAAGTGCTTTTGTAGTTGAAACTTCCCGAAAAGGGGCCTTTTTGGGAAGTTTCAAATACAAAAGATAATCTTCCCAAAAAGTATAAAAGTGCTTTTGTAGTTGAAACTTCCCGAAAAGGGGAGTGTCCCTCATCCTATGGTGAGGGAATCCCTCACTTGAATATCCCCCATACATATATATATATATATATATATATATATATATATGCGAGGAAGCATGTAACAAACACACACAAATAAAATTAATGACATATAAAGGCATTCAAGCCTCTTGTCAAAGTGAGAAACATATACATAAACAAACCCAAAGTTAGTGTTTAAGTTTTACAACATCTCAAAAGATAAGTTTGAAGTTATATATCCCAATAAAAAGCCAATAAAGGCTAGTGATACAAGCTCCAAAAAAAAAATATATATATATCATCAATCCCAAAATGTGATACATGTCTCATAACCCAACCTGTTGTGTAGATGACATTGTCGGGCTACCACTCTCTAGCAATCGGCGGCTCAACCGCCTCCTCCTTATACTCCACCTGGTGGGCAACGGGGTCGACATCTGACACCAAACAAAGGAGTATCAGACACAGACGGTCTAGCAAGCAAATAAAGCAGATAAGGATATGACAAGTGTTTACAAAGACATTTAGAATTATAATAGTACATTTGAAAGTTAAACATAAGTAGCGATGAATTAAAGAAAACAAATGCCGAATTCAAAGGATTAGCGTTGAGAACATTTAAAGAATGCTGAGAACTGAATAAAACAATGGCAACCCACATTGAGCTATACTCTCCTATTACCGAAGTAACAAGAGCAGTCAAAATAACCGTCGCCATATGAAATGGCCAGAACAAACAGATACTACATAAATAGCCCAATATAGATGGGTAACAAACGGAATCCATTGCGAAACGGATAACAAACGAACAAAGTATCCAAACTGCAGTTGGTGAAAGTATTTGAGGATCCCAAGTTGGATGCTCAATCCAACAAGGTGACCCAAGCTTAGTGGTGCCGACCAAAAATTAGAACAAAACATAAATCGAATTACCGAATGCATTTCAAATCGATAAAAGGACTATACTAAACAAAATACAAACGGACAAAGACAGAGCGAAACAAATGAGTAGCCTTATTGAGATTTTCCAACGTGGTAAACCACACAAAGCAATTTCAAATCGTTTTATAAGAAAAGCGTATGAATCTTCAAACTTGGAATGAGGTGGCTTGAAGTGGTTGATTGGCTTACCTAGAGTAGTCTCGTTATACACTTAGTCTCCAAATGTCGGTTTATGAGTGATGAGTTTAGTGCCTCCAAAGATCCCCGACATTTGAGATCACAAAGTGTTTATCAAGGCTTACAATAATTCCCCGGTAATTCAAATATCAAACATTCTTCCTATTTCTCCCTTAATTTTCATATTACAAAGTGTTCTAGGTTCGAAATTCCCATTCCTAAGCATCCATGAGTCATTTGGGGGTCTACGGATCCAAACAAGAGCAAACAGGGTGCAAGAAATAGCCCTGGGGCAGAGCCAAGGTCCGCTCGAGCGGGCTGTCTAGTAGACCCGAGCACGCTCGAGCGGGCAGAGCTCCTGGCTTGTGCCTTGCCGGACAGCCGCTCGAGCGAGCTAGGCTGCTGCCTGAGCTTGCCCATTACAGAATTTTTTGTTATTCTTGTTGCATTTAGTTCCTCCGTTTTCCTTCATTCACTTCCTCTATCCTTCTTACACAAGCTGGGCTTCCCATAGCTCCAATTAAAGCTCCATTCAACGTCAAAGATCACCGCCTATTCCAATCACCAATCCAATTCATAAAACATAGCATAACCATATAAATGTAAAATTCTGGAATGCATTTCCAATGACTTAAAGATAGCAATTTGACAAGGAAAATCCATGTTTCTATAGGGTACCACATAAAAAACATACTTAGAAGCCATGCAATTAACATATCTTTGAAAGCAACTATCTATGTACATAGAAAACAATTGCGTGCATGAGTATTTCTATTAACAAATTTGAACATTAATTAGGTTGCATGCATTCATTATTATATTATTCACTTTCCTTAAAATCAAATGGGTTCTAAAAATGCTCCAAGGATTCCTCTCTACAGCAAGAACCTCCAATCTACAAAAACCCCCATGAAAACACCTCAAAAACCCAACAATTTAAAAGAGGAAAGGGCTGTTAGGGATTTTGTAGATTGCAATTTGATGGATGCATTATCATTTTAATCATCATTTGAATTTTCACACATGCATTGATTTAGAAAATGTTGAAATCTTGATTTACACATGCATTGTTTTTTAGTCTTGTAGAACTATTGATTTATACATGTTTGGTTTTTAAACTTGGATGCATTTAATTTGAAAAAGAAGTTTTATGAATCAAGCTAGCCTATGTTTTAAATCTTTCAAATCATTTTAGGTTTTTATGTTTCATAATTTTAAAAGCACTTAAATTGAATTAAAATCATGTTTCCAAACTTGATTTAATGGCCCAAAAGTCCCCTCAAGAAAAATCTTTGAAATATGCCATTTTTGAGGTTTTTGGTCCCCTGCGCCCGGGTCGACCTGCAGTGTGCTCAGTCGACCGAGCCCATGGACCCGGTCGACCGCGCACACTGCAGGTTGACCGGGAAAAGAGTCGTTGGGCTACTTTTTCAAACGGTCAGATTTTTTATCGTTAAGGCTAGGTCGACCGGGGTACAGTGTAGGTCGACCGGGGACACGCCAGAACTCATTTTTTTAGTATAAAATGAGGTTCATTCTCTTGAAAATGTTATTGATCAAAGAAGATAAAAGAGCCTTCCTTGAGGTGTTTGGAGGCAAGAAAAAGGGGAATGAATTAAGAGAGACCAAGGGGTCATTAGTAAAGCTAAAGCTTGGATTAATGAAGTTAAATCTCTAAGTAAGCTTTACTTTTATTTATCATATGTTATATGCTTTGTTTAAATTATTGGTAAATGATTTTTAGCATGATAACTATGATGTGTTGAAACCATTCTTCATTTAATCTTTGATCTAAGTTGGATTGGATTCTTCACCTTGATTTCAAGCCAAGTTTGTTTTAAAACTTTATAAAACATGTTTTGTCAAATCCTTTGATTTCCTTTATAATATGTTTCATTTACTTGGTTGAATCATATTGTTGTTTTCATTCATTTGAACCTTAGTTAAACTTTTGTTTTTGAAAACAACATTGCACATGCTTCACATGTTTAAACATAATTAATTTCATACAACTTATGAGCTTTTGATTTTCATATCATCAACAAGTTAGTATTTTGTACATGTGATTTTCATTTCACTTCAATCAAATCTTTGTGTGCTTTAAACTTTAAAATGCATTAAGCATACAAAAATTGAGCATTCACCTTCATTTTAACTTGATTGAAGTTTTCATACACACACTTCATGAGCATTCATCTTAGCATTTCATAGAGTATTGTGTGAGTTGATTTAAATTTTCATATCTGCCTAATTAAGAGGCATTGTAATTGAGCTTAACTTGTATTCTCTTAGAGTGTTTTGTGAAGACACTACCTTGAGAGAAAATCTCTTTATTGTAAAGGTTATTGCTTAGTCTAATAAAAGCATTGTGTAAAGGTTATTGCTTAGCCTAGAAAAGCATCTTGTATAGGTTGTTGTTAAGTCTAGAAAAATAATATTATTAGGTTATTGCTTGGCCTTGGAAAGCATATTGTAGGGGTTATTGCTTAGCCTTTTTCAAAAAGCATAAATAGTGGAAATCCGGTGGGGTGTTGGATCACAAGCCGGTAGTGGATTTAGGCATTGAGGCCGAACCACTATAAATCCTTGTGTAGTGGTGTTTGCTTTGTGGTGATTGTTTTGTTTAAGCTTCTGCATATTGTATGTTAATCATCACATGTGACTAGTTAATTGTTAAGAAATTAAAATTGGCCATAATTAGTCATTAAGTGTAGATCACCCTATTCACCCCCCCCCCCTTCTAGGGTTAGGATCCTAGACTTTCAAGGGCTTCTCCGTAGAAGACTTTGCATGCATGAAATAGAGGCTCTACAGGGCTTAACAAAACCAAGATTAAAAGAGGACATCCATTGCTTACCTCTAGAATTTGCAAACACGAAGAGAACCTTGAAGAGGAAGATAATTCCAGCAAAAAACTCCACCGGTGTTATCTTTGGAAAGGTCAAGGTTTGTAGAAGAAGAATGAGAAGTCAGATTTTCATTTTGCTCTAAGGGAGAGGGGCATGCAATGAGGGAAAATGGTTGGGGAAAGGAGAAGAAGAAGAGATCTTCTCAGGTTTGAAATTGAAATAGAAAAATGGGAAGGGAGGTTGTAAACGTCGACTTGGTTTTGAGTTAAGTGGGGAGTGGGCCCCATTGGCTCTAAAGTTTCAAGTGGCTAAAAACCTCATTTGTGGGTCCCGGATGAGATCGGCGAAGAAGGGAAAATTGATAGTCAAAAAATCTAGTTTCCAAAAATTATATTTTCCTCATGGTTTTCAAAAATTAAAATCCCTGCACAGATTTTGATGTGAAAAGTCCGCTTTGCCCTTTAGCTGAAAAACGGAATTTCTAGGGTTCGAACACAAACGGAGCAAACATAAAAATTGTGGAGCTTGGTACAACAAATCGAAACAACTAGAAATCTGAATTTTTTGAAATAAAGGATTAATCTCCCCATAAGAACATGCTCACACGGCCACCTCGGGCCGTGTCAAACCAAGATTAACAGCTCTCAAAATTTTCCAAAGCTATTCAAAACTCTAGTCTAGCTAAAACCCAAGCAAAATGTCCTCTAATCCCACTTAGAGACCAATCACGGCTAAAACAACATTAATCATACTAAACCTAGGTCGGGGTCTTACATCCTCTATCCCTTAGAGCATTTGGTCCTCTAAATCACAACTAACCTCTAGTAGCAGGTGATGGTACTTCTTCTGAACTTGATCCCGTAGTTCCCAGGTAGCTCTTCTGGTCCATGGTTTTTCCAAAGTACTTTCACCCAGTGGATTGCTCAAGTCCTCAATTCTTGCTCTTTCGTGTCAATAACCCTGATCGGTTTCTCAACATAGGTGGTATCTTCCCGAATTTCCAATGGCTCATGTCATAACACGTGTGAAGAGTCTAAAACATATTTGTTCAGTATCGAGACGTGAAATACCTTGTGCACACCTGAGAGCTCCAGTGGCAAAGCTAGTCTATATGCCACATCACTAATGCAACTCAAAATTGTTGACAACAAAAATGTCACTTTGCCTCTTCACACATTCTCGACATCAGAAAGCCACATGGAGCTGCATCCTACCACAAATAGGGTGAATGCCGCTTCAAGCATCAAATCTTGTCAAAATCAAACAAAAACTGTAAGATCCTTCAAAACAGCCAAAAGGAGGATACACTTAAAGTTTCGGGCCATTCCAACATCATTTCGTCTAACTTCACTTCTCCGGCAACTGAATAGGCGCTCCTGATGGCGACAATGTCGAAGACATCAAATCTTCAATCAGAGCCTATGGATGGTCTCAAAATACCTCCAAAAGGCTTCATGTCAAATTTCAAGTCAAACCGACAACATTTGACCCTCCATCAACATTCGAGCAGCAAAATCAAGCCTCTCGGCGGCGAAAACCACCGAGACCATCACTCATCAAACAGAACACATAGGTGGCTTCAACATGCTTCCAAAAGGCCGCACGTCGAATTTTAAGTTATTCCGATGACGTTTGACCAGATTTTGATGCTCGGGAATAAAATCAAACCTACAGGCGGCGGAGCTTCCCGAGACCATAACATCCAAATTGGAGCTGATGGTTCTCTCAAAATGACTCCAATAGGTTCCCTGTCAAATTTTAGGACAGTCGGACATCGGTTGACCGTACATCAAAGCATGGCATCTTCCTCGCGGCAAAATCAAGTCTATCAGCGACGGGACCCCAAATGGCTTCAAAACCGAAACAAAAGCCCATGGTTGGTCCTATCCACTGCTTAGGAGGCTTCACCTCAAATTTCGGGTCATTCCGACATCGTTTGACCTAGTTTTGACTTTTGATGAAAAATCGGCTACAAAGTCTTCGGCTTTTCCAAAAAATAGGAAACATTGTGCTCCGGTTTGCATAGCTTCTTACCATGTTTTCTTTAGGGGGATCAAGTCAATAAATGAGGAAAAATGTTAAGGAAAATACAGGAGAAAAAAGGATAAAAAAACGGTCGAGAAAACGGCATCCGAAAGGGGAAAATCCCCCATGGTCGCCGACGACCTTGCACCATGGTAGCCGTCGACCCTGGGTGCATGGTCACCGGCGACCTTGGAAATCCGGAACATTGGATTTCCACCGGGTTACCCGTTTTCCAACCCTTTTCGCGTTTCAGGAATTCTAGCCTTTGTGGTTTTCCGAAAATCTGATTCTTGATGTTTGAAATCGACTAATCTTCATCAACATTTCGGATCCGCCTTCAAGAGCATGAAATCATCATTGATTGCTCCAGGATTGCTGACCGGCGGACCAAGAAAGTACACTTTCTGTCCGACCGATCGAGAAATCGACAGGACAGATGTTACCGGCCCACTGGTATTAATTAAGGTCTGAAGTTGCATCGCCATCCGACATCAAACAACATGTAGATCCATTGGCAGTCATCGCAAGAAGAATTTCAAAAGACGCGGTTTGGCCTGCTACTCTTCAAATGCCCTGGCGACCACTTAATGCTTGTTAATTGACCCATTTCATGACAACTTAGTACGGTCATTAACTCATTATTTTGGACAGCCCAATAAGATTAAAGGAAAAAGGAGTTACAAGTCCAAGTAATCATAGCAATAAATCATGAAACTCCCCTCATCATGGAGATTAAAGGTGATTAAATGCTCATCATTTTCCATTGGCCAATCATAAGCCAAGAAAAGGGAGTTACAAAATCAAGAAATAAACAGTTGTTACTCCTCCCATCATGGAGCATCAATGCCATCATTTCATTCATCATGGGTCATCAATGCCATAAATCACCCTATGGCTACCAAGAGTCTATAAAAAGGGGTCATCCCAAGAGGAGAAGAGAGACGTATCCATACACACATGCACATAAGCAAGAGAGGGAGAAATTATGAAGAAGTCCTGCTACTCTACTGTAGCAAACACCACAAGGTGATCAAAGTCCCTTGGGGGGCCCACCCCCCCCCCCCCCCCCCCCAAGGCAAGGCTCTCTCCCCTTCTATCCAACATGGCCTAGACGCGGCTCTTCAGCTGCTCTACTCATTTTTTTTATTGGATATAGGACCTCCCCTTGGTCTTTATCCTTTAAAAATCTGAGGTTAGAGCCAGGCCAAAAGAATCAAACCATCATATGTTCTTATCTGAAGGATGATGGCGAAGCCCATACAGGACTTGCGACCGTCGATCTGAACGAGTCCCCACAATCTCCTGAGAAGTTAGATTCCTTTTCTTACTTTTCTATTCTATTTTGTATTTTTTAAAAGAGATAACAAAATCACAATTCTTGTCTTTCAATATTGATGAGATTTGTAAATCGCCTTTCACGGCACAAAACTTGCCTTTTACGGCAAAACGGCCTTTCACGGCAAACAAAAAATAAAAAACAGCATTTTACGGCAAACAAACAAAAAATCACCTTTTACGGCAAACAAAATGAAATCGCCTTTCACGGCATTTAAAGTGCAATGGAAAGTCAGAAAAAAAGAGTTTATTTCCTTTCTACTTGTGAAGGTGAATCTCCGGATCACCACTTCAAATTCCAAGTAGAATAGAAAATCTGGCATACCCGTACAAAAAAATGTTGATACCCGCTTTTCTCCTCCGCTGGACCCTGGCAGCCCTGGGGCGGAACGAGAGGATGAAAGCCGGGTCCATCAAGTTGGCACACCCAGTGGGACATATTCATTTGAGAACATGATGCTTAGATTCTTTGGCTCCTTTCTAATTGGTGGCCTATGTTGGATCTTGCATCTAAAAAAAATGAGATGGGATTTTTTTTTGGTAATTTCTATTTTATGTTTATTTCCACTCTTTCTCATTTCGCACAAAAAAAAAAAAAAAAAAAAAAAAGCAATCTGATTTCTCTTTCTTGGATTCAATTTTGAGAAACTTTGATCCTCTTCTCTTCGAACTTGATAGCTCACAGAAATGTTTGCAGCTATTGTTCGTATCGGGGAATGAGCCATCTTTTCTCCTTGATGAGTCCGATAGGAATTTTCTAAAACAAAAAAAAAAAAAAAAATCTTATTTCAAACTCATTCAAAAAAAAAAAAAAAGAAAATCAGTTTTCTCTCTTTTGGATTCAAATTTGAGAAACTTTGGTTTCTTCCTTTTCGGACAATGGCTCCCGGAAATTGTTTATAGCCAGCGTTTGGATTTAAAGGGGCCATTCGCTCTCTTTGATGAGTCCATTAGAAAATTTTCAAAAAAAAAAAAAAAAATTCAAAAAATACACTAAGGTTGCACCAATTGCGTTCTTTGACCAAAGTGAATCTAAGAAAAGCCTTGTCTAGAGTGTGGAAGTAGCTAGACTGTTCGAGGAAAGGGTCCTCCAAACGGGTTCATTAAGTAATCCTACCCTTACCTAGGAGCTGATCTATCTACTAAGGTTTCATAAGATGGAATTGGAAACCTATGTGTACCCTTAAAAAAAATCTTAAAAAAAATCTCTTCAAAACAGAAAAAAAAAAAAAAAAAATCCTATCACTTTTGAGTTTAGATTTGAGAAATCTTGGTTCATTCCTTTACGGATTTTGTGCTCGTAGAAATGTTTGAGCCTATGTTTAGATTGGAACACCATTTGCTCTCTTTGATGAATTCGATCTTGACCTTTCAAAAAAAAAAAAAAAAAACATCCGTCACTTTTGGGTTTAGATTCGAGAAATTCTGGTTCTTTCACTTTTGGACTCAGTGCTCGCAGAAATGTTTGAGCCTGTGTTCGGATTGGAATACCATTTGCTCTCCTTTATGAATTCAATCTTGACCTTTCAAAAAGAAGATCCCATCTCGTGTCCTTTTTCAAAGAGGCGATTTATAACATTTGTGCCTAGCGATGCTAGTATGCCCTTTCGGGTCTACTGTACTCGCAACCGACACATTTGTATCTCCAACCTTCTATCATCTTACCTTGAGTGAGCCTTGCTTCTCGATAAATTGAATTAAGGTCTACAATTTCTTCTAGCAGTCACTGGAATGCTCACCCTAAGCCTACCATACTTGCATTTAGAATAATTGTACCCTCTATGGCTTTTTGTCTTTTTCATCTTGCTTGGGCTGGGCCATGTCCCCTCGAGCAATTTGAAAAGACAAAACCATAGTTATTTTCCAATAATGATCACCATATTCTTGTGATTACTCATGGATTTGGTCTTGTTTCAGAAGTTTTCCAAACCAACAATGACAGCTTCATTGATCATCAACTTCGATGAGAAGTACCAACTTCTGCTTCAAAAGAAGCAAAACAAGCGCACTCACAACCTCTCTGCCAGCTGCCGAAGCGTCATCTCCCTCAGCAACTCTCAAAACACTGGGTCGACCTCTACTCCCCGGACCATCGTCTTCGGGTCGCTAGGACCATTCTCACTTCCCGCAGAAGAAACTGTACCTGCCAAGAAGCAGAAAACTGCCCTTGAACGTGTCACTGTCATGACACCAAGGGCAACAATTGAGAAGCTTGAAGCTCGTGGCTCTCCTATGAAGCCATAACCTACAAGAAACCAGGTCTGCCCCAAGACCTGGTCCCCGAGACCTTTACCAAAGCAAAGGAGGTCCCATACATCTACAAAGCCAGCATACATGGCCCCTCTCAAGGAGAACCGGTTTTACCCTCTCTCTTACATGAAAGAGGAGAAACCTACCTTCCGCCAAACAAACAAATCAACCCAGCATGAGCCGGCTTGCTCCTACAAGCCCAAAATTAAGTCATGCCTCACCAGGCCTCTGCAGAACCAGCTAAGGCCTACACTCCTGTAAGTCGGCCCTTCATCTCAACAGGGGCCGAACTTGCAAAATTCAAAGCCACACTATGACAGGCAAAGGACCGCGTCCGGATCCTGTCCATGCCTAGCTTCAAAGAAGATAAGCTCTGCTGCAATGCACAAGGAACTAAGTCCTTCATTGCTAGAGCTCAGCCAAAGCTCACCGAAGCTCAAATTGCTCGTCACATACGTTGCCACGCTACATATCGACAAAAGAGACTAGAGAAGCAGAGGACCCAGCATCCTTACACTTCAGGTCTCTAAAAAATGGATCGAAAAAGAAAGATCCAACCAAGTTGTTGCTGTCCATATGGTTGGCAAAACCAAAAGACGCCAGAAGTCAGCAACCAAACTTCATGTTAGACGACCGGTGACTCGCAGCGTCTCCCAAACGCGAAGACATCAGGAGGATTCTCCCGCTCCTTCAAGTGAAGGACATCGGAGCGACCACTCCTCGAACTCTTCGTCCAAAAGAATGAGCTCCAACTCAGTCACCAGGACGATATCCTCATTCGATTCTTGAAAGATGATCATCCTGGTTACAAATGCTGAGCAGACTCCACCGCATGATGACGTAACTGCACGCATCCAGCAGTTAGAGCAAGGACAACAGAGAATTGAGGCTCTAATGGAAAACCTCCTTCTCACTTTCCAACATCCACCTAACATTGAAGCTCCTCCGAGTCATCAAGATGACGAGGTTAATACGGAAAACAATTAGTCACTCGCCCTTACCAAAAAAGACGTTGACAATATCCTCGCCAAAGCAAAAGAAGAGGATACACTGAAAGAGCATGGGATCAAGCCACCTTACCCCTTATGGATGGACTCGGTTCCGTTCCTTGCAAAATTCAAACAACCACTCTCTAGACATATACGGGGGAAGGTTCAGCCAGACAGCATGTCATCCACTTCAAAATCCTGATGGGAGCTATCGCGGATCAAGATGCCCTCAAGATCCATCTCTTTGCAAGTACCCTAAGAGGTACAGCCTTTGATTGGTACTCCACTCTGCCGGAAGGCTCCATCCAAAACTAGGCCATGCTAAAGCCACGCTTCCTCACCCACTTCAAAGGTGAAGATCATCCTGTTACTATGGCACAGCTCTGCAGCCTAAAACAGGGAGAGAATAAGTCAACATACGACTTCATTCACAAGTGGAAGGCAATGGCGTACAAATGCTCAGATGTACTGCCACAAGCATCACTGGTCAACATCTGCCGTAACAACATGAGAGCAAGGATCCACTCCATGACCACCGACAACAAATCAAAAAACCCGGGAGAACTCCTAGAAGCAGCTATAGAGGCTGAAACAGTAATTAAAGACCTCAACAGTCAGAAATCATCAAAGAAAAAGCCGACTGCCATTACGACCGCAAAACCAAAGAAAAAAGAGGTTCTTAATGTGCAAACCAAGTAAGCTCCTCAGCAGCAAAAAAAAAAAAAAAAAAAAACTAAAAATAAAGCTGCAGGTAAAAGACCTGAACTCTCTGATGCTTTCAAAGAGCAAGTAAAAAAGAAATACCCGTTCGATGAAGATGTTGAAGAAATCTTTGCGGCTTTTTTAGCAAATGGCAAACTCACTTTGCCTGAGCCCAAAAGACCAGGATACATTGGCAAAACCAATGATCCCCGGTATTGTCCATACCACCAAATGATCTCACATCCTCTCAATCAAAGCTTTGTTGTGAGAGAAAAGATCAACGATATGTGGAAAAACGGAGTCATTACCTTTGACAAAAACTGCGGGTCTGCCTCTGTCAACATGGTATCATATAGACAAACTTCGAAATCTCCAAAGAGAAGATCACTACTTCCTTCAAGGTGATAAAAATGACTCAAACGTCCTAGGAACTGGTCCCGTACCCAACACCAGACGGACAACCCTTATGGGTGCATCTCGATCTCTTAGAAGATGAAAATTGGGAGATCATCAAAACAAAGCCCAACGCTCAATAGCGAAGGCAAGCCAAGAAACAACGCCACAAGCTCAAGCAGCAAGAGAAGACTCAATCAAAGCAAGAGGTCCCTGAAAAGGTAGAGACCTCTTCCACTGCTTTACTTGGGGTAACGGAAGAATCCCTTCCCAACACTTCAAAGGAGGTAAGAAAATTCACCTTTGGTGATTTCATTCCACCTCATTACAGAAATGAAACTATGCAAGGGGCATCATACTCTTGCAACTCGGTAATTAGATTCTCCATGGATGGATATGATTCCAGTGATACTGCCAGTGATACCAATGAGTGGGAAGAATCCCTTGAAACAGTCTTCGATGAGGAATGGATTCCCGAATCTCATCTTATGCCAGTAATCTGGTACAACCCATTACAGCCACAAGGATACTGGTCTGACGATAAAGAAGACCAAGAGGTTGTTCAAGAAAATGTTGTTGATCCAGCATAAGCAAGAGCTCCAGTGGAACCCAACATTGATGAACCATAAGGAGTAGATGACGAAGAAGATTTGGCTCATATGCCCGATCTCGAAGAATATGCAAGAATCTTGCAACGTCTTGCCATAGAGCGGGAGCAGGATTGCATCAATGAGCTTTGTCAAAATCAAAATCCAAAACCGAAAATCCCGAAAAGTTGACAGACATCTCCTCCGGTAATCCCGGAAAATGAAGAAAACTGCTGGATTGATGATCCTCTTACATCTAAAGACAAGTCTGAATCTCAGCAGTGCATTCTAGAGGCATCTCCTATCAGAGTTGCTTGCAATGCGATAGTTCGGGATAATGGTGCCTCTGAAGCTTCGTCTGCCGAGGCCTCAGATTCACAGACTACATCTGGTATTATATCTTCCGAAGCTACATCTTCTCAGGTGGCTTCCACTGAGATATCACCTTCTCAGCCTTCGTCTCTTGAAACTGTGACATCGGAGTTCAAGCCTCTTTCGACTGATCATCTTGAAGAAGCTCCTGTCGATGAAGTCTTCTTCAATGAAAACCCGGTCAACTGGCCCGAGATACCTGACCTCATAGTAGATATCTGGACCGATGAATTACTCAGCAAGGAAGAAAAGTTGCTGGATGCTGTTAAGGACTTGTCCCCGAAAAATGCTCTGTGCATCGCGATCACTGAAGATGGCGATACTGCTATAGAGACGTCTTCAGCAAATGACAAGGATCAAGCCTTTGATCCCGAAAGTGATCTTCCAAAAGAAGACCCTTCTCCAGGAGCTCTTGAAGTTGGTAGAGGTACCCGCTCTGACCGGGATTACCACAAAAATTACAACCAACCTTCTTCTTCTTATGTAAATCCTTCGAGAAAGCAAGTTGTAAATGCCCCAAGTAGCAACAATAATGAAAATGCAGGCCCGAAGGAGGCTTTCAAGTACGACTTGATTGAACACTTCAAACACATACCTGTACGACTGCACATCCTTAACTTATTACGAATGTCTCCACGAACTCGTGATAGTCTCATCTCAGAACTACAAAGGCTGAATGCGGATGTCGACAAACATGCCTCACAAGTCCTACAAATTGAAATGGACTATAGGGTCAAAAAATCAAGTACTTCCTCAAAGGGAGAAAAAAAAGAAAACAGATGGATCAAGCATTGAATGCCTCTCGGTTCAAAAGGCAGCAAGTGCAACAATTGCCTTCGATAAGAATGACCTCCTGCTAGACGAGACAAAGCACAACTAACCCTTGTAGTTCACAGGGTACGTCAAATAGATGCCAGTACACAGAGTCCAGATCTACACAGGTTCTGCACTCAACCTCATCGCTACTTCGGCACTCGAAGAGCTGGGCATTCAACCTAGCAAGCTGAGTCACATGTCTATATCCATCTTTGGATATGATGGGAGCGCTCAAAGGCCTATCAGCAAAATCAGGTTCAAATAGCAAATCGGTGATCTTATTTCTGAAGTCACTGTATATGCAATAAGGACCCCTTCATGCTACAATATCCTTCTTGGACGCCCCTGGATACACGAGAATGGTGTCGTCCCTTCAACTTTACATTAGTGCATCAAGTTCGTTGGAAACGACGGCTTAATACATCGAGTGTTTGCAGATAAAAAGCCCTTCAAAGGCAAAGACGTCCATTTTGCAGATGCTCAGATGTATAAAGATGAAAAAGAAGAAAAGGAGGAAAAAACAACACCCTTTGCCGAAATTCTCCAGAAAGATAAGGGCAGGGCTCCTCAGTAATCATTGAAAGAAAATAAACCTTTCAACAAATCCGAAGAGAGCAGTCATTTTCCCTTCATTGTCTCTCTCAAATCTTCAAAGCCTTTAGTAATCACACCAAAGCAAAGAAGACAAAACAAAAGGCTGGGGGCAAGTTTGTTGTCTCCTTTATGTGTATCATGCGTGACACAGATTTGGATTCAGAGCCAGAAAACAACACATCGTCAAGCCAAGCTAATACTCAGCAAGTTCAGCCTACTCTCACTCCATTGGAGACACCTGCTGACGTAGAAGATCCTACGTCGGCTTTCCTCATCGTTCAGGCAACTACGGTAGAAGAAAAGTCAATCTTCTTCCACAGATCGGAATCTTCTTCATCAAATTCTCCGCTGGAACCTTTCCAGAACAAAGGTATACCTTAGCTATCCCTGTATAGTCCAATGGCACAAGTTATCATGAAGAGAATGGGCTATGATGCTCAGAATCCAATCAGTTTGGGAGGTGGCCGTGGTATTCTCACACCATTGGAATGCACCCTGACCAAAAGTCAAATGGAGGATTGGAAACTCTATCGTCATATAGATAAGTCTTCATATGGGTTGGGGTATGATCCTGAAACTCCCATGAGACAATTGACACAAAGGTTGCAAATTCATTCTGCCGACCAAGCCTCAACATCCCCTGTCCATGAAGACATTGATCTCCCTAGATATCTCTTCGAGGAGTCACCCGTCAAGGATCCAGGAAGCTCCTCTAATTAGTATGATTTCTCTAACGATGAAGAGGAATTGTCCAATGACACAGACGCACGATTTTCTGACCCAGAAGAACCATCATCTCCAAAAGAAGTACCCTACTTCGACCTAGTTTCAACAGGTGATTGGGATCATCTCAATGCAAGTCTTGAGAAGAGTACTGATCAAGAAGACTTATGGACAAAAGCAAAGCCTTGGTCTGTAAATGCCTTTGGAACTCTAGAAGGTTTTGTTGAATTAGAAGCCTCCGAAAACATTGTGGAGGAACCACTTTCAAACCTTCCAACAGAAGATCATGTTCAAAAGATAGACTTGGGGACGCCTGATAACCCACGTTTTGTATTCATAAGTAAGAATATAAAGGATGATGAGTTACCCAAGTATATCTCTTTTCTTCATGAGTTCGTTGATTGTTTTGCATGGTCTTACACTGAAATGCCTGGTTGAGACCCCAAAACAGCAGTCCACAAACTCAATTTGCAAAAAGATATTAACCCTGTCAAACAAGGCCAAAGAAGATTTCATCCTGATGTCATGGACAAAATTGAAAAAGAAGTTCAGAAACTCAAAAATGTTGGCTTCATCCGCGAAGAACAACATCCTGAATAGTTAGCCAACATCATCCCCGTGACAAAGAAAAATGGGCAAATAAGGGTATGTATCGACTACAGGGACCTGAATAATGCATGCCTTAAAGATGAATTCCCACTCCCCATACCAGAGGTGATGATTGACAACACCTGTGGGTTTGAGCGAATGACATTCATGGATGGATTCTCTGGCTACAATCAGATAAAGATGCATCAGGAAGATGAAAGACATACATCATTTCGGACTCCATTTGGCGTATATTGCTACACCGTCATCCATTCGGTCTGAAAAATGCAGGTGCAACATATCAGAGGGCTATGATGAAAATATTCCAAAATATGCAGCACAAGACGGTCGAATGTTATGTCGACGACCTCTCCATCAGAAGCAGAAGAAAAGAAGACCATCTCAAAGATCTTCGAGAAGTCTTCCTCCGACTTCGCAAACACAAACTACGGATGAATCCACTAAAATACTTCTTCGGTTTCTCATCAGGTAAGTTCCTCGGATTAATAGTTCGGAAAGCCGAAATAAAACTTGACCCGACCAAAGTCAAGGCTATCCTAGAAATGCCATCTCCAAGGACCCTAAGAGAATTAAAAGGACTTCAAGGAAGGTTAGCATACATCTGATGGTTCATCTCCAATCTATCAGGGAAGTGCCACCCATTCTCTCGCCTAATGAAGAAAGGTGTAGATTTTCTTTGGGATTCTGAATGTGAAGCCGCATTTCAAGACATCACGACATACCTGACCAAACCTCCAATGTTGGCTGCCCCCACAACTGGAAGACCATTCATCTTGTACACAAGAGCTATCGACTATTCTTTGAGTGCTCTACTCGCACAAGAAAACGACGAGAGAAAAGAAGTTGCTCTATATTACCTCAACTGCATGTTGGTAGGAGCAGAGCATCACTACTCCCCAGTCGAAAAAGAATGCCTTGCAATGATGTTTGCCGTATAAAAGCTACGTCACTACCTACTGTCCAATACAGTCTACCTGATTTCGAGGATCAATCTCTTAAAGGTCCTTGCCACAAAAGCAGGTTCTCTCAATGCCCGACTGACAAAATGGTCCATCCTTTTATCGCAATTTGATATTAGGTATGTACCACAAAAAGCAATCAAAGGCCAAGCTCTGGCAGACTTTATCGCAGAGCATTCATTGCCTAAAGATTCTCCGCTCAGGGATGATATCCCATACAAACCCGTCTATGCTATGGAGATTTCCTCATCAAATGCCTCCTAGGACATGTACTTCGATGGAGCGACCAGGACAAATGAAAAAGGAAAGCAGATATCAGGAATTGGCATTCTCTTTATTAGTCTCGAAAAATACATGATTCCGCACGCTTTCTCGCAAATGGAACCATGCTCAAACAATGCAGCTAAGTACAAAGCCCTGATTGTTAGATTGGAACTTGCCCTCGAATCTGGCATCACCATGCTAAAAGCTTTTGCGGACTCTCAACTAATCATCAACCAGATGGATCAGAAATTTGAAGTCAGGAAACCCGATCTCATGCCTTACTACAGCATAGCACAATCACTTCGGCAAAAGTTTGACATTTGTCACATAAGCCACATCCCCAGAGGTGAAAACATCCATGTAGATGCCCTGGTTGGACTTGCAGCGTCTATGGTAATCCAAGAAGGGGAAAACATGCAAATTACAGTGTGTCAAAGAAGGATTCTCCCTCCTCTTAACACACACCAAGTAGTTGCTGAATGCCACCAAGTGGTTGGAAGTAGGATGTCCATCCTTAAACCTCCGATCGGCGACTAGACGGATCCATTCATTGATTACATTATGATCGGAATCCTACCTAAAGATCCAAAAGAGCGGGTAAGTATTCAAAGATGAGCCCCAAACTTTCATTTGGATATTCCTTCAAAAATGCTTTACAGAAAATCCTTCAACGGAGTACTTCTACGCTGCTTGTCACAACAAGAGACTGATGAAACTCTCAAAGAAGTACATGCTGGTCATTGTGGAGCTCATTAGGCCGGTCCTAAGCTTTACGATCAGATAAAAATGTTAGGTTATTGTTGGCCTACCATGGTAGCTGACGCAATGCAATTTGCTAAACGCTGCCAACAATGCCAAATTCATGGAGATTATGTCCACATGCCTCCAGAATGGCTACATCCTACAACGATCTCATGGCCTTTCGAAGCCTGGGGTATGGACATTATGCTTTACATTGTGCCTCGCCTTGGATTGCCATATCTCTTAACCATCACTTTAATTGGACAGCATAATCATCCATATGATAGTCTGATCTGAGCATTCCATGGTCTGCTATGAATTGACATTGGTGCTCAAGTGATTCCCAAATTGGAGAATCCCAAGAATGCATCCAATCTCCTTAGCCCCTAAGTTGCATGTGTTGGAAATAGGTGGGCCTTGTGGATAGGATTTCAAAACTTTTGACCCATTTGACTCAGGGATTAAGTACCCATAAGGCCACAAACCATATCCAGGATGCAATCCCTCATACTCATCTATCATGTACAGCAATAAAACAAGCGACACCATGCAACAAAATAATCTACAACAGATAGAGAAGCAAATTATACCTTTGGAGCCTGGCTGTGCTCTAATGGAGAAGAAGACTTGCTAGTTGAAGAAACTCTCTCTTTGTAAGCAACTTAGGATCTCCAAGACCTCTTAGTCTTCTACACTATGTCCCGTATCAGATCTCTCTTCTCAAGAAGACTGGTGGAAACTTCAAGAGAAAACCCTTCAAGAAACTCAATGAACTAAAAGAGAACTAGAAGAGATGTGCAACTCTTGCACGAAAGGGAAGGCTGGGCGTGAATTCCAAGAGTGTGTTTGTCCCAGCTCCCTTGTTTCTCCTTTTATAGTTTTAAGCAACCTCCTTCCCTCCTCTTGTACTAATTGAAATAGAAGTCTTACTTCCACACAAATTAGTAACCTTACTATTACCACAATTAGAAGTCTCACTTCAAATATAAATAGTAACTTTCTAATTCCTTCATCTTAGAGTTCTAGTAGGATTAGTATCTTTCCAATAACTTGGGCTAGCGTGGGGACCACTAGGGATTCCATACAAAGCTGGCTCCAACTGGGACACCGCGACCCCACATCTCATGTGCAATCCGGGCCCACAGTTAATTGCAAATAACACCACTATATAAATGCAATTGCACTGTAGTCTTAGGAATAAATTACAATGAAGACTTTAAACTTCCCGATTACCAGAAGTAGGCCCCTCTATCAATATCCATGGATCAATTGGACTAAAACTGTCCCACCAATTTAAATCCACATCTTATTATCCTTGAGTCCAAGTTAATCACAGTGATCATCAGTACTATTCAATTAACTCTTAATCGAGATGGGTGCGCACTTACTAATGACAAATCCATTAATTGGCATAGGGGGATAAAGTAGATAGATTCCATCTCGACTATTGGATGTTCCCACAGTCCTACTACCACGTACCCAAGACACCGAGGTGTTAACCTACAGTTGGCCTCACTCATTGGTGACTCAAAGAAAATGAATAGATAGAAATTTGAGTTCATCAATGTCTCAGGATTGAGAGCCTATTGCCAGGGAATTATGAGAGTAAACCTTAAACTCGAGACAGTATTCCATAAGGTGCTACTCATGGTCCTTCAATACATCCAATGTACCAGCACCGTAATCCAGAATCTTACATTCTCATCGAGACAAATCATACTATCTCATAGTGATCAAAGTGCTGCAACCTTATCAGATGAGATGCCCAGTCTCATCACCGGTTGTGAAGATATTTAAGTATAAGATTTGTGACACATGTCTCCCGTGTGTGGATCTCATCCATACACATATATCACATCAAATATATTAATGGAACCCAGTTAATCTCATGAACCATTATGTCATATGTATTGGTCATGTGCATTAACTAGTAAAACACCATTATTCTCATGAAAGAAAAGCATGATATTATTGATAAATAAAAAAATTAATCAATTTATTACATCATCTGATGGATTGAGTCCATACAATCTAACAGCATGAGTATTGGGTGGGTCCCATCAAGCAAAGGTCATCGCTTTATCTTCGCCGCTATGGATTATTTCTCCAACTGAGCAGAAGCATTTGCGCTCAGCGAAATGAAGACCTCATCAGTCCTTCAATTCTTGCGCATCAACATTATCTGTCGCTTCGGCATACCTAAAAGATTCGTCCATGATAACGGACCACAATTCCGGAATCCCAGATTCTACAGGTTCTGCGGCGAGTACAAAATCCAAAGTTGTCCTTCGACTCCTTATAATCCAGCAGCGAACGGACTAGCAGAAGCCTTCAACAAGACACTCTGCAAAGTTCTCAAGAAAATGGTCTCTAGTCATAAAAGAGACTGGGGCGATAAACTACTTAAAGCTTTGTGGGCTTATCGAACCACCATTCGAGGGCTAACCCATAGCACACCATTCTCTTTGGTCTATGGATGAAAAGCTGTTGTCCCTTTGGAAGTACAAATTCCTTCCTTAAGGGTATCTTTGCAAAATGATATGACGCAAGAAAGCAATGTCAAATTGAGACTTCAAGAGCTGGATAATCTCGATGAAAGACGGCTTGAAGCTCTACAAAGCATTGAGCTATACCAAGCTAGCATGGCAGGATCTTTTGACAAAAAGGTCAGGCAACACGCCTATAAAAAGGGTGACTTGGTTCTTGCAGTAAAAAGGCCAATGGTTTTTGCTAACAAATCCAAAAGTAAATTCAAACCAAAATGGGAGGGACCCTTCGTCATCGACAAAGTCTTCTCCAACGGTGCATACGCTCTTCTAAACATGGAAGGTGACAGATGTATGTTGCCCATCAACGGCAAGTTCTTGAAGCGGTACTACCCTTGAAGACTTCCCCCAACAGGTTAGAGCGATGCCTATATGGCCAACGCTTATTCCTAGGTACTTGCTCACCAAACCCATCCCTTTTGGTTTGTTGAAATTTCTAAAAAAAACTCTCAAAACAATGCTTACTTTCATAGTTTCATTGTTAAAAAAAAAAAAAAAATCAAATCCAAAAATCCAAGTTTAGGAGCCTCTTCCCAGACTTGACCAAAATTTTCGATCCTTGAACTCCAAAATTCATGGTTGGAAACAAAAATTAGGACTCAGGAATTTCCACCCTAGTCCGCCCTGACTTTTACAACCAAAAATGGTTTTGAGTCAAAATTTACGACCCTCGTGTCTTAAAACAAAAATGTTTTTTTTTTTTAAAAAAAAAACCGTGGCAAAGCGACGCTCGGTCAATACTCGCAAAACCAAAAAATCGAAAGGAAACGAACCCGATTCGATACTTCCAAAACCTCAAAATCGCAAGGAAGCGACACCTTGTAGATACTTGCAAAATTTCAAAAAAATCGCGGAGACGCAACATTCCAGTTGATATCCACAACCCAAATTTCAAAAAATCGTGGAGATGCAACATTCTAGTTGATATCCACAACCCAAATTTAAAAAATAAAAAACTCAAATTAAAAAAAATTGTGTGGAAGCGACATTCAATCGATACGCGCAAAACCAAATTTTTTGAAAAAGCAAGGATACTCGCAATCGAATGAGCAAGGAGGCGACATTCCATCGATACTTGCAGTACCATTCAGCAGGGAGGTGACTCTTATTCGATACTTGCATTTTTTAAAACCAAAACCCGGCTCTCATGCCACAAAACCTGGCTATCAACGCTAAAAAACCGGCTATAAATGCCAAAAACCCGGCTTTCACACCAAAAAAAAAAATCATTAAAAACTCGACTTTCACGCCAAAAAATCAAAAAACTCGGCTTTCACGCCAAAAAAAAAAAAAAAATTTGGCTTTCATGCCAACAAAACAAAACTTGGTTTCAGAAAAATTCGGCTTTCATCCCAAAAAAAAAAAAAAAAAATCCGGCTTTCATGCCATCTCAAATTTCGACTCTCATGCCATAAACCCAAATTTTGGCTTTTACGCCACAAAATTCAGCTTTTATGCCAACTCAAAAATTCGACTTTCATGCCATTTCAAAATCTGGCTTTCATGCCGTCTCAAATCTGGCTTTCATGCCCAAAGCAACCCTTTGACAAAAGTTTTTCACAAAATGACAACCTTTTGATCAATATTCTCAAACAAACATTCCCATTCAGCTCTTGTTTAAATTTGTTTAAGTGAAAGGAGGGAATAAAAAATATATATATATAGTACCAAAAATGTTTATACATAGAGGTACCAAAAAAAAAAAAAAAAAAAAGGAAGAAAAGGATTTTGATACAACTCTGGAGCTCGGTCTAACATGGTCTTCAACCAAAGATTCAACTCCTCAAGCATACTCTTGGCCTTAGCCTCCAAAGCTTCCAGTCCACACTTCTTCAAAATCTTTCCATAAAATGCTGCAGAATGTCGCGACCCATCTTCAGCACGAGGAAGCTCTTCCAAAGCATTTGTCATTGCTCATATTCTTGGGTTATCCTCTGGAGATTGCTGTCGGCTTCTTCGACTTGGCGAATGAGAGTCCCTTCTTTATCACGAGCTTCCACAATAGCAGCCCATTTGCCTGCAACTTGTTCTTCTAGTAGCTCAAGACGTTGTCTGGCCTCTATGACCTCCCTATCAAGACGGTGCAGATCATGTTTTAGCTCAATGATAGCCAGTTCGATGACGTTCCTCTCCTGAACAAACTGCTTCCGAGTCCGCGAGATCTCATCCATTTCGGATTTGACCTCATTGGAAGGCTTCAAAAACATCTCCCTGAAAAAGTCACCATTTGGAAAGCGCTTGGTCTCAGACCACTTGTTGCCCAGTGCAATGATATCATCAACAAATGCCCTGGCGCCAGTGACATCTAGACCAACCTTTTCACTCTCGGCAAGAATGTCCTGCACATGTTTGATCATGCCGAAGCCAGCTTCCAAGTGACCTGAAGAGAGAGTCTCGACCCATGAGCTTAAAACGCGCCTCAACACCTTCTTTGCATATTAAAGAGACGGCCTAGATGAGGATTCGCCATGCTCCGGCATTCGACTGCCCATGTGATGCCCTGTTGGAGGAGTAATCAATAAGTTCTTTCCAATTGAAGAAGTTGACTCATCATGAGGTTTCACCCCTGCTGCATTGAAACTAGTAGAAGAAGCCCCTACTTCTGGATCGGCTGCAGGTATCTCCTGTTCTGGCCCTAAGGAAGACGGATGAACTTCTCCTGCTGTGTCACAATCTGTCAATAAAAGACGAAAAGGTATGAATATGATCTTGTCAAAAATCAATATCGAAATTATTACTATAAAATACCTTTTTCAACGACCAGTGAAATACTTTCTACCTCCATGAGCTCATCCGAAGCATCGTCAAAGGTTGCATCCATGGATGGCTAGAAGTCGTCAGAATCCTCTAGCAAGTCAGCTAACAAAAAAACAAAGCAACATGTTAGCAAATGACAACACAGACAAAAAGGGAGGAAAAGCAAAAGAAATCATACTAAGTGAAGGATTTGGATCCACTCCAGAATCCCTTGGTTCTTCTTCAAATGCCACAATTGGGTCCATCATCGCCTCATTGGCCGGAACCTCGGGCATCACCAAATCATAATCTTCTGCTAAAAGAAAGAAAGCAGCGGATAAAAAAAATTCTTATAAACGAAAAGAAACGGCAAAAGAAAGAAGGAGGATCATACCATCACCAGTAATCTCCTCTTCTCGGCTCCTCTTTTCTGGAGGCTCATCAGTATCACCTGATACTTCCTTAGCAATGGTAAGAGGGACTTCTAGATCAGGAGAGTCTTCGTGTCCTCTCTTATTATGGCATTGTCCTCTCTTCCTCTTGCTTCTGTGGCTCGAAGAACTCGCCCAGCTATCAAAGTCAGGACTTTCACCTCACAAGAAGGTCTGCTTTTCCCAGTGGACTCCGTGGAAGCCTTTTTCTGCTCCGCTTGCATCCAAGAGTCAATTTTGGTCTCCTCCGCTAGCTGTTTCAAGACCTCACTAGATATTTCTTGTACAGCTCCTGAAAAGCCTATCTTAAGCTTCTACCCAGAAAGGAAAGCCAAAACTTCCTCTCATCGGACGCCATCTAATTTGCCAAGATCCTTCCTAGAAGACTGCTTTATATCAAGCTCCTTCTTTGGAAAGCCCCGGTATGCTGAAAAGCTCTTCATGAACCACTTCGTGAAGCCAGCAGTCCGAAAAGTAGGCAACTCAAGATAAGAAATCATGGTGGTAGTGTCCTTCGCATTGTAAAAGGCACATGCATTCCTCCCATCCTGCAAACCTCCAAAACGCTTCACCATACTTGAAGGTGCTCCAACAATGCCTTTAGAGAAGCCTAACTGCAACGCAAAACGTGAAGGGACATATGGCTAGATGTCAACAAAAAGATGTCTATGGTACACCATTGTACCAACTAGTATGTTAAAAAGCCACCTCTTTTTTGCACTGGTCAAAGAATAGTGCCTTCCCGACCCTGCCTTGGGGGAATCACGGGAGACACCAAAATCAAAAGCCTTCTTCCACATACCCGGAGAAAGCTTCATTGAAGACTGCCTAATCTCGATGTCCCTGAACAGTCGAATTCTCAAACAGGCAGACAAAAAAGATTCGAAAACGGCTACTCCTCTAGCCAACCGAGTCATGAATGGATCATCGTCCTGCGCAGCACCCAACTGATGGAAGCTAGGGCAGTGGTATACATACCACGAATAGAAAATATGGGCTGAAATTACCCTGTTCATGGGGAGCCTAAGCCGAACAAGGAAAGCAGCAGCCTGCAGTTCGGTACATAAATAGGAGTAAAGAGCAAGTACCAAAGCCAGCTACTCTCTGAACGCCATCTGACAAGCCGAAAAAATGCAATGCGGCCTGATGTGCGTACCATCTCCTCCAGCAAAACAGCATCACCAAGCCAATAAGTGAGGTAAACATCAAGATCCCTCCGCAGTGCAATGTCAGGACAAATGGCATTTGTACTCTTATAGAAGTTCTGTAAATCTCCCCGCATGACAGAAGTCTTCTTCGAGCCCGGATTCGTAGCTCTGGCTTCCCGGGTCATGCTGTCAAGAATCGCTCTATCAAAGAAGTTGGAAGACAAAGAATTAAAACTCTTCCAACTGCTACCTTGACTTTCGAGCCCTCTTTCTCCTTCAAGAAATCATAGAAGGCAACGATTTGAAAGTATAGAAGCTGGAATTCCTTAGATTGCTCTTCGAGGACACTGTCAATAGGCATGAACTCCTCATAGAGTTTGCCAAGGATATGTAGCCCGGTGATGGCACTCAACTCAGTGAAAGAAAAACCAATTTCACTATTCGTAACAACGAATGTGTTGGTTTATGGAAGAAAAGACTCCAACATGGCCATGAAAGCCTCGTCGGAAAAGATCACGGTCTCCCTAAAAGCACAGACCGTGTCAAAGATCTCGGCCTCCTTCAGAATGGCACCACCAATCTGTAAGATGTGATCAGTCCAAGACTTCCAATCTGAGTCAGTGTTGAAACGACCACGAAGCCGGAAGGGTTTTACCCAATTGCTGCCATCACCCTTGAAAATGCCAAGGCCCACCAGTCTCAAATCGACCAAAGGATGATCTGAACCTTAGTAGCCACTGGTTGGCATCAGCATGTTAATACGGACATGCGACATCTCTGCATAACCGGAATGGCCGCCAACAAAAACCCTAGTCTGGATCACATTAGTCCTCTCCACCCAGCTCGGAGGATCTTCCCTCTTAGGGCATGTGGGAGAAAGGCTCATGATCGAGACAGTGCGATCAAAGGTCTACGAGGTAGAAATAGTTCTCTCCTCACCATCTACCGTGTAAGAGAACTAAAAACATCTTCTTTGGTATGTCAAGTCATCAGGGACAGCGTCACCAAAGAAAAAGGTATGCAGGGCACAATGGTCTAATCGTCCATGACCCAAGGACGACTGCTTACCATATTCTTGAAGAATTCCTCATCCTTGAAAGCGATCAACTATTGTCTTGCCTCATCACAGTTGAAGGAATCACACTCTTCCAAATTCCTCTCTAGGTACTAGACCTTCTCCCAAGCCTGCTGTACGACCATATTAGAAGATCTAGTAGAACGACAAGGTGCATCAGTAACAGGCTCTTTGCCCTTGTTCGTTTTGGATGAACTACCTGCAAAGGATGGAAAAGAAAAGATCAATCATCACCAAAATGATAGAATTTTGCTAAAAAGACTCTAATGAAATTTTGGCATAGTTAGGAAGCTTGAAGATGAGCTCAACACCACCACAAGCACATAATCAGTGGAAGATTCTCAAAGAAGGTTTGAACTCAAACATTGTTGCGAGATTAAGCCAGTCATATCAAATTTCCGCAAAATTAGAAAAGGGCTCAACATTGTTGCGAGCTCCAAACTCCAAAACTTGCAAAGCTCCTCAAAATCCCGCAAGACTAAGGAAGGGCTCAACATTGTTGCGAGCTCCAAATCCCAATACTTGCAAAAGATTTCCAAGTATGCATCATCATGCTTCTAAATCAATTTGCTAAAATCATGCATAAAAAGAAAAATCATCAAGCATTAGATGCTAGAAAAACCTTGACCAAAGTTTGACCAATTCCAACTCGACTTGGTCAAATCAATCAAACTTTGTCCAAGTCAAAATTCATGTTGACTTGACCTAGAAACTCTAGCCTTCTATCTTGATGAATAAAAAATAAATAAATGCATGAACATCTTGAATTGCATACACCTCATTATCATGGTGAGCAAAAAGAGGGAAAGAAAAAAAAAGAAAGGAGAAAAACCTCTTAAAAAAATTATGGGCTGGCCCACTGCCACGTGGCAGTACGGCCAGGTCCGTACAAAAAAAAAAACGGTGAAAAAAAATTGATGACAAAAAAAGGAAAACCGTGAAAAAAAAAAAAAAAAAAGAGGGCACGTGTAAAAAAGAAAAGAAGAAAACACATGGAAAAGAAAAGAAAAAAAAAGAAGAAAAGAAAAGAAAAGAAAGAAACTCTTTCTACTTCTACATGGAATTTCTTGTGAAGGAAGAAAACTCACTTGAAGCCATGGATGGAGCAGAAAGAGAACTTGAAGATCTTTGAAAAAGAAGAAGGGTTCTTGATCTTGGAGCACTCTTGAAGGATTTTGCAAAAAGAAAGCAACAAGTGCAAGAGATCCAACTTCCCTTGCTTTTATAGAAGAGAGCAAATCAAAAGAGGAAACAAGGAGAAAACCAAGGAGGTAAGTGCTAAAAATTAGCAACTTTCCCTAAGGAAAGGAGATTTGAGATATTCTCTCCTAAAGAGAAGACTCTTAGAGAAATTCTCTTCGGAAAGAAAGAGAATGAAAAATATTCTCTCAAAAAGAAAGATACTTTGAGAAAATCTCTCCCAAAATAAAAAAAAACTTGAGAGATTCTCTCCAAGTAAGGATATTTTTAAATATTCTCTACCCAAAGGAGATATTTTTAGATTTGACCAATTCCAACTCCACTTGGTCAAATCAATCAAACTTTGTCCAAGTCAAAATTCATGTTGACTTGACTTAGAAACTCTAGCCTTCTATCTTGATGAATAAAAAAAAAAAAAAAAATGCATGAACATCTTGAATTGCATAAACCTCATTATCATGGTAAGCAAAAAGAGAGAAAGAAAAAAAAAAAAAAAAAGAAAGGAGAAAAACCTCTTAAAAAAAATTATGGGCTGGCCCACTGCCACGTGGCAGTACGGCCAAGTCCGTACAAAAAAAAAAACATGGTGAAAAAAAAAATGATGACAAAAAAAGGAAAACCGTGAAAAAAAAAAAGGGGGCACGTGTAAAAAAGAAAAGAAGAAAACACATGGAAAAGAAAAGAAAAAAAAAGAAGAAAAGAAAAGAAAAGAAAGAAACTCTTTCTACTTCTACATGGAATTTCTTGTGAAGGAAGAAAACTTACTTGAAGCCATGGATGGAGAAGAAAGAGAACTTGAAGATCTTTGAAAAAGAAGAAGGGTTCTTGATCTTGGAGCACTCTTGAAGGATTTTGCAAAAAGAAAGCAACAAGTGCAAGAGATCCAACTTCCCTTGCTTTTATAGAAGAGAGCAAATCAAAAGAGGAAACAAGGAGAAAATCAAGGAGGTAACTGCTAAAAATTAGCAACTTTCCCTAAAGAAAGGAGATTTGAGATATTCTCTCCTAAAGAGAAGACTCTTAGAGAAATTCTCTCCGAAAAGAAAGAGAATGAAAAATATTCTCTCCCATAGAAAGATACTTTGAGAAAATCTCTCCCAAAATCAAAGAAACTTGAGAGATTCTCTCCAAGTAAGGATATTTTTAAATATTCTCTACCCAAAGGAGATATTTTTAGATATTTTTTACAAAATGACACCATACGAGATGTAAGCCATCTTCAAAGCTTAAGGTCCCATGTGAGCCAGGTTTTACCACCTAGGCACTAAAAGTGGTTTTTAGTCAAAAAATCCCTCTTACCAAGAGCATAAAAAAAAAAAGGGGTTCCATGCCTCTCTTGAGTTGATTGGATCATACCAAAATTTTCTCAAGCCTCATGAGCTTCCAAAAAAAAAAATCCGAACCATCCAACCCCATGCACCAAATTAAGCCAAAATCTTGAAATTGACATTCCACAAAAAAACTCCAATGGACTCAAAATTGTTCCAAAGAGTGACCAAAAACCAAAACAAGGTCCCCTAACTTGCCACATACAGCTTATTAGGTCATAAGGCCAAAACCAAAAAAAAAAAAAAATTTCGACACCCTAACTTGCCACATACATCTTGTTAGGTCACAAGGTCAAAATCAAAATTCAAAACTTGACCCCCTAACCTGCCACACACAGGTTGTTAGGTCACAAGGTCAAAAAAACCAAAAAAACCTTCTTGACCGCCTGATGCGCCACATAAAGCCCTTAGGTTCACAAGGTCAAAAGGAAAACCCAAAATCCAGAACCCAAATCCAGATCCCTCATGTCATTTTCAAAACTTTGCCTTGAGATGGTACGTAATCCCTCACTACCAAAAAATCCCCTTGGAAACTCAAAAGGCTATCTTATCAAGAGAAAGATGCTCAAAGACTCTTGGTCAAATCAAAAGGCTCTCCTTCAAAAATCTCTTCGAGGCACATTGCTGATAAAAGTTATTCGTTGTTGTACCTAGAGGGGAAATTTGTTGACACCAAACATGTCACTTTGCCTCTTCACACATTCTCGACATCAGAAAGCCACATGGAGCTGCATCCTACCATAAACAGGCGAATGCCGCTTCGAGCATCAGATCTTGTCAAAATCAAACAAAAACTGTAAGATCCTTCAAAACAACCAAAAGGAGGATACACTTGAAGTTTCGGGCCATTCCAGCATCATTTGATCTAACTTCACTCCTCCGGCAACTGATAAGGCGCTCCTGGCGGCGACAGTGTCAAAGACATCTAATCTTTGATTAGACCCTATGGATGGTCTCATAATACCTCCAAAAGGCTTCATGTCAAATTTCAAGTCAAACCGACAACGTTTACCCTCTATCAACATTCGAGCAGCAAAATGAAGCCTCCCGGCGGCGACAACCACCGAGGCCATCACTCATCAAACAAACCACATGGGTGGCTTCACCATGCTTCCAAAAGGCCGCATGTCGAATTTCAGGTCATTCTGATGCCGCTTGACCAGATTTTGATGCTCGGGAACAAAATCAAGCTTATTGGCGGCGGAGCTTCCTGGGACCATGACATCCAAATCAAAGCTGATGGGTCGTCTCAACATGACTCCAATAGGCTCCCTGTCAAATTTCAGGACAATCAGTCATTGGTTGACCGTACATTAAAGTGCGTCATCTTCCTCGCGGCAAAATCAAGTCTAGTAGCGACAGGACCCCAAACGGCTTCAAATCCCAAACAAAAGCCCATAATTGGTCCTATCTACTGCTTAGGAGGCTGCACCTCAAATTTCGGGTCATTCCAACATCGTTTGACCTAGTTTTGACTCTTGATGGAAAATCAGCTACGAAGTCTTCGACTTTTCCAAAAAAAAAAAAAAAAAAAAAGAAACTTTGTGCTCCAGTTTGCATAGCTTCTCGCCATGTTTTCTTCAAGAGAATCAAGTCAATAAATGAGGAAAAATGTCAAGAAAAATACTGGAGAAAAAAAGATCGAAAAACAAACGAGAAAACGGTGACCGAAAGGGGAAAATCCCCCATGGTCGCCAGCGACCTTGGAAATCCAGGTCTCCGGGTTTCCGCAGGGTGGCCCGTTTTCCAACCTTTTTCACGTTTCGGGAATTCCAGCCCGTGTGGTTTTCCGAAAATCTGATTCTTGATGCTTGAAATTGATTGATCTTCATCAACATTTCGAATCCGCCATCAAAAACATTAAATCATCATTGATCGCTCCAGGATCGCCGATCGGCTGACCAAGAAAGTACACTTTCTGTCCGACCAATCGAGAAATTGATAGGACAAATGTTACCGGCCCACTGGTTTTAATCAATGTCTGAAGTTGCATCGCCATCCGACATCAAACAACATGTAGATCCATTGGCAATCATCGCAAGAAAAATTCCAAAAAAAATGCGGTACGGCCCGCGACTCTTCAAATGCCCTGGTGACCACTTAATGTTGTTAATTGACCAGTTTCATGACAACTTAATACGGTCATTAACTCATTATTTTGGACAGCTCAATCAGATTCAAGGAAAAATGAGTTACAAGTCCAAGTAATCATGACAATAAATCATGAAACTCCCCTCATCATGGAGATTAAAGGTGATTAAATGCTCATCATTTTCCATCGGCCAATCACAAGCCAAGAAAAATGAGTTACAAAATTAAGAAATAAAAACTTCTAACTCCTCCCATCATGGAGCATTAATGCCATCATTTCTTTCATCATGGGTCATCAATGCCATAAATCACCCCATGGCCACCAAGAGCCTATAAAAAGGGGTCATCCCAAGAGGAGAAGAGAGAAGTATCCGTACACACATACACACAAGCAAGAGAGGGAGAAATTATGAAGAAGTCATGTTACTCTACTGCAGCAAAGACCATAAGGTGATCAAAGTCCCTTAGGGGCCCGCCCCCCTAAGGCATGGCTCTCTCCCCTTCTATCCAACATGGCCTAAACGCGACTCTTCAGCCCATCTACTCGTTTTTTTTTATTGGATATAAGACTTCCCCTTGGTCTTTATCCTCTAAAAATCTGAGGTTAGAGCCAAGCCAAAAGAATCAAAGCATCATATGATCTCATCTGAAGGACAGTGGCGAAACCCATACATGACTTGCGACCGTCGATCTGAACGAGTCCCCACAATCTTCTAAGAAGTTAGATTCCTTTTCTTACTTTTCTATTGTATTTTGTATTTTTTTAAAGGAGACAAAAAAATCACAATTCTTGTCTTCATTATTGATGAGATTTGTAGATTGCCTTTCACGTCACAAAAATCGCCTTTTACAACAAAATCGCTTTTCATGACAAACAAAAATTAAAAACCGCCTTTCACGGCAAACAAACAAAAAATCGCCTTTTACGGCAAACAAAATGAAATTGCCTTTCACGGCATTTAAAAAATTGTCTTTTTCTTAAAAATTTTATGTGCAATAGAAAGTTAGAAAAAAGAGTTGATTTCCTTTCTGCTTGTGAAGGTGAATCTCCGGATCACCACTTCAAATTCCAAGTAGAATAAAAAATTTGGCATACCCATGCAAAATAAATGTTGATACCCGCTTTTCTCCTCCGCCGGACCTCGGCAGCCCTGGGGCGAAAGGAGAGGACGAAAGCCGGGCCCATAAAAAATCTTATACGGTCCAATGAATCTCCTTGACAATTTGCCCTTCTGACCAAACCTTAACGTTCCTCTAGCCGGTGACACTTTCAAAAACACTTTATCTCCATCTTTGAACTGTAGGTCTCTTCTTTGAACATCGGCATAGCTCGTCTGTTGGCTTCTAACAAATTTCAAACGCTCATGGATAAGCTTAACCTTTTCACTTGTTTCACCAATCAATGTCGGTCCATGAAAGCTACGTTCACCGACCTCTTCCCAACACACTGGAGTTCTGCACCTTCTACCATACAATGCTTCAAAAGGAAGCATCCCTATGCTCAAGTGGCCACTATTGTTATAGGTAAATTCACAGAGAGATAATCTCTCAGCCCACTGTGTCTTGAAATCTTATGTCTTCCAATGTCTGAATAGTCAGTTCTGACTAGCCATCTGTTTGTGGGTCATACGCCATATTGAACTGAAGCTTCGTGCCCTTGGACTCAAGTAAAGTCTTCCAAAATCTCGAGACGAATCTGCTATCTCTGTCTGAAGTGATAGAAACTGGCTGGCCATAACGACTGATAATCTCATTCACGAATGCTTCTGCAAGAGGTAACATGTGCATCTTTTTCCTCGTCCTTAGCTTAATGAAATGTCCAGTTTTCGTCGAACAGTCCACGATGATCCAAATGGCATTGTTCCCTTTGCTGGTAATTGGTAAGCCCGAGATGAAATCCATAGTGAGATGTTCCCATTTCCATTATGGAATTTCCAACGGTTGCAAAAGACCATGTGACTTCTGATGTTCTGCCTTTACTAACTGAAAGGTCATGCCTCGGGATACAAAAGCCGCAATTTCTCTCTTCATGTTGTTCCACCAAAATCTGTCTTTTAAGTTATGGTACATTTTCGTACTCCTCGGGTGCATAGAATACCATGTGTTGTGAGCTTTCACCATTATGTCATTCCTCAAATCATCTATATTTGGAACACAGAGTAGGTCATGAAAGTAAAGTACTCAATCCACAATTCGAAAATCTGGACATTTTGCAATGTGTTCGACAATTCTAGCCAAATCTGGATCTTGGAACTGACTCTCTTTGATCTTCTGAAGGAAGGTAGGCTCAGACACCGACATGTTTGCCAACATAACACCATGCCTCAATGGTTGAAACTTAAGTCCCAGGTCTTCAAACTGGTGAAATATGCAAATTCCTTGCAAACTGGCCACACTCACTGACTTTCTGCTTAATGCATTTGCAACTACATTCACTTTCCCAGGATGATAAATGATCGGGAAGTTGTAATTTTTGATATATTCCATCCACCTCCTCTGTCTCATGTTCAACTCCTTCTGAGAAAATAGATATTGGAGACTGCGGTGGTCTGAATGGACTTCAATTTTTTCTCCATAGAGGTGTCTCCACATCTTCAATGCAAAGGCAACTATCACCAATTCTAAGTCATGTGTTGCATAATTTTTCTTGTGCTCCTTCAATTG
This sequence comes from Camphora micrantha, assembly GCA_003546025.1. Lineage (NCBI taxonomy): Eukaryota > Viridiplantae > Streptophyta > Magnoliopsida > Laurales > Lauraceae > Camphora > Camphora micrantha. The sequence continues at coordinate 45,496,447 of QPKB01000001.1, forward strand.
CCTTGAGCCATATGCCATGACTTTGCCATCTAGCATCAACACACACCCGAGTCCCACATTCGAAGCATCGGTATAAACAACGAAACCAGCACTGCCCGACGGTAAAGTGAGAATAGGTGCTTGGTTTAACCTTTTTTTCAACTCTTCAAAACTAGATTCACACTGATCCAACCACATATATGACACATTTTTCCGGGTTAGTTTGGTCAAAGATGATGCAATAGATGAAAATCCCTACACAAACCTTCTATAATAGCCTACTAAACCCATAAAACTTCTGATTTCAGTCACACTTTTCGGCCTTTCCCAACTGAGAACTGCCTCAATCCTTGCTGGATTGACGGCTAAACCTTCTTTGGAGATCATATGGTATAGGAAAGCAACTTGTTCTAGCGAAAACTCACACTTTCCAAGCTTTGCATACAGCTGATTGTCCCTTATGAGCTGCAGAGACGTCCTCAGATGCTGCTCATGATCTTCTCTAGAATTGGAATGCACCAATATGTCATCAATGAAGACGAATGTGAACTGATATAAGTGGGGTGCAAAGATATTGTTCATTAGGGCCATGAACATTACTGGTGCGTTTGTCAGTTCAAAAGGCATCACCAAAAATTCATAGTGCCCATATCTAGTCCAAAAAGATGTTTTTGGTACATCTGATTCCCCGACTCTCAGCTGATGGTATCCAGACCTCAATTCAATCTTCGAAAAGTACTCTGCTCCTTGCAATTGATCAAATAGTTCATATATCCTAGGCAATGGATATTTGTTTTTTTATGGTCACTTGGTTCAATCTTTGTTAGTCCATGCACATCCTCAAGCTTCCATCTTTCTTCTTAACAAATAACACTTGGGCTCCCCAAGGTGAGATACTTGGTCTAATAAAACTCTTCTCTAACAATTCTTGCAACTGTAGTTCAAGTTCTCCCAACTCTGTCAGAGCCATTTTGTATGGTCATATGGAGATCAGAGCAGTCCCTGACATAAGCTCTATTGTGAAGTCAATCTCCCTAATTGGTGGTAAACCTATAATTTCTTCAGGAAAGACATCTGGAAATTCACACACAACGGGGATTTCCTCCACCCCTTGGGACTGATTATCCTTCGTGATAAATGTAATGTATCCATCACCATCACTTCTAAACAATATAGTGGCTAACAAAGTTGAAATGAAACTAGCTTGTGAAATCCTTTTCTCTCCATGAAATTTCACTCCCGTCGGTGTCCCGTCCAATTTGAAAGAAATGGTATTGTTAAAACAATCCATAGTGGCTTGGTGACCTGCTAACCAATCCTTCCTTAGTATGACATCGAAGTCATGCATGTCCAAAAGAATAAGGTTGGCCGGAAATGTAACCTCTCATATCTTAACTATACACCTAGGGTGATAAGTGCTACAAACAACTTGTTTCCCTACTAGAGTTGTGACAGTCAAAATAAATTTAAGTTTGCTAATAGGTACATCAATCAATTTATCAAACATAGGAGACAGGAATGAGTGGGTGGATCCAAGATCAAATAATATTTTAGCTTATACTCCACAAACAAAGAGTGTACCTTCCACTACATTGCCCGTTGCATCCGCGTCCACTTGCTTCAGATGATATGCACGTCCTTGTTGTTGAGATCTATTCCAATTCTGGTTCAGTCTCCCTTGTTGTGCATTTGTATTTTGCTGAAGTGGATGGGCATTCTGGTTCTGAGGTGGTTAGTGTGGCTGCTGTTGCCGATTCTACTGTTGTGGCTGCCTTAGTTGGTTTTGAACCACTTCCTGATTCTACTAAGGTACTTGTCTAGGTGGTTGCTGTGGAGGCTTGTTGCCTTGATTTCTGTTGATAGGGCAATTTCTCATCATGTGGTCAAGAGCACCACACTTATAGCTTCTACTAGTGATCTTGTAGCATTGATTGGAAGGGTGATTCTTGCCACAATGTTCACAAGCACCTTGCCTTGGAGGATTATGATCTTTTCTTGGCCTCTTGTTTTGCTCGAATCTTTGACCTTGCTGCTGCTAATGCTTTCTTGGAGAGTCTTGGATGATCTTGTTATTGATGTTTTCAAACTTGTAAGCTCTCTTGACCCCTTACTAGAATATGGCTGGTGGCACTACACCTGTAGCATCCCTCTCAATGATAGGATTCAGCCCCTCCAGCCACTTGATGATTTTCTTCTCTTCGGTGTTGATTAGTTATGGGGCATACGCGAAAGTCTCTTAAACTTTGTGACATATTCGCGGATTGTCATGTTACCTTGCTTGAGTTTTTGAAATTCTATGGCCTTCTGCCTCTTGATATGAGAGGGCACATACTTCTCACTGAACTGATCCTTAAATGTGGTCCATGCTTGGTCATTAGCCATATTCCGGTACCCATCCTTCACTATCTTCCAGCAAATCACTGCTATTCCTGTAAACATAGAGGTTGCTAGATGAACTTCTTGTCTACCCGTACATCTGAAGAGATCGAAGATGTTCTCTATGTGAGCCAGCCAATCATCTGTTGTTAAAGGGTCCTCTTTCCTGATAAATTCCTTTGGGCCTCTCTTCCAGAACCTCTCGAATAACACATTCGGGTCATTGTCTCGGTTTTGGATGACAATTTGTGGATGCAAATGTGGAGCTTGCACTGGTTCAGGTCTTCTTCCCAGCACTTCTAACAATTGCCTCTGCACTTGTGTCAATTCTTCATTTTTCTTAGCCATATGTTCTTGCAATCTGGCCTTGTTTTCATTTGCCTTCTGTTGTTGCTCTACCATCATCTGCATAAGCTGCTGAAGCTGGTTGAAGAGAAATTAAATTCAATCTTTTAATACTACAAGTGCATAGCTGTCTTGTCGAGACATTGGCAAGTACAGGTCGAACCCACAGGGAGCACTTCTAAGTTAACATTTAAAATCTGATTTTTTATCAATGATAATTATAAGAGAGATAAAGAAAAAAAAACAAACAATAATAAGATTGAGAAAATTCTAGATTTAAAGTGCAGAAATAAAATATGAGAAAATGCAGATCAGAATATCATGAATCCATTAAGTAGTCCCACCATCATTCTATGCAATCGATAAAATAAATTTGTCCAAAAAATCATTCTAATCAGAAACAAATAAATGTTCCTAATTTGGATAATTTGTCTATCAAATAGCACAATTTTTCGTAATTTATTCAAGGCAAAAATCTCCTTCACCTAATGAAATTATGAACTTATCTAAATATCACATATTAATCAAAGATAGATTATCAAAGAATTTTAATCTAAGAATAATCTATTAAGAAAGCATACATGATTGAAGCATTGTTCAAAATAAAAAATTGAATAACATAGGTTGTCAATGACATAAGGCAGATTTACTATTATAATCAATACGCAAGAGACAAAAATATCACATAGATTAACGATGAAAAACAATTAACTTTGTCTGACACTCTGATCTATGGATCTACTCCTCCATTACAAAACATATGATTTTCATTGAGAACTCCATGGGTATTACAATTTTCTCTCACACTCTTCTAACCTAGTTCTGGAACAGGGCTCCAGAAAACCCAAAAATAACTCTTAAATTCTATTAATTAAGGAAAGATGAGAAAGAGGAGAGAGAGTCTCAATGGACGTCCAAGGGAGGGTGAGTGTGTCGTATGCATCCTTTGGTTTCCTATTATAACTCATTATCTAATAGATACATTGAATCTAGACACCTTCTCTGTAGATTTGATTTATCTTCATTGATAAGATATATCTCTTACCCTGTTTGAATTTGACTGAGGTGAAAGCTTCAAAAACCTCTGAATGGCTTGGCTAATCTTCAGATGGGGTCCCACAAAGGATATGCAGCAATGAATTATCAACGGTGTGGATTTAATTGTAACCTCGTCTAAAAATGAACATGAAACTCTCCGGACCCATAACCTTGTCAATATAGCTCTGATTTGCACATTCTTGGGCTCCACGAATATCTACTTTGAATAAGTTTTCCAACGGTAGGTAAAATTCATTGATCCGACGGTCGGATTGAAAGTAATGGGCATTTGAAGATGAGTCATCCTGAGAAAAATGGGATTAACTTTTGAAATTTGATTTGCAATGGATTGTATCTCTGCACAGCTTTCATTTTCGAAAGGAGATCAGATGTGGATGATTCAAACTCTTCTTCTTTTATTCCAATCATAATTTTACTCTTTGAATTATCCAGTAATAATTTTAAATTTGCAACTACTGCGGACCTTGCCATGTGGGACATCTCATCTGCTTGAATAGTGGGCCCTATATGAGAAGTCTTCTAATGTAGTTAGAACTCTTCAACTGACATAATGAGTGGACCCCTCATTTGATTAATTTGCATATGGCTTGTGTGTGGGGTCCACGTAGTAAATTTTTCAATTTACTTCTTTTCAAGCTTCAATTCAGTAATGCAGGGCCTATGATGACTATGTGTGCTCCGTAATAGAGGCTACAACTCTCATTTTCTGCACATCCTAGTTCAACATATAAAATATCGAAGAGCCCATATTGAAATGGGACCCATCCGGACAGAGTTCTACTTCAACTGGGACTCTTCGGAGCAAATTCATAAAACATTCTGAGTTAATGCTGAAAATGTATGAAAAGAATTAAAATTCAGGTTCCTAGGTGAAAATGCATGAAATGATGGAATTAGGCGAATAATGATGGAATTCACCTACTTAAACCCTTATTCATCCTAAAATGATGCATAAATGTGCAAATTCATGAACTCAACACACCCCTCCAACTAACATTTTGCTAGTCCCTTAGCAAAAGTTGCGAGCAAAAATGTTTGAAGTTCTTTGATCTAATCTATGAAAAAACGTAAATATGAAAATAAAACCACTTTCGCTGGTCGGTTGCATTTAGCGTATGCAACAAGCCCTTAAACCCTTAGGTGCCTCTTAGTAGACGAGTTGTGCCTCGTGAGGGTTTGAAGTTAATTTACCCACAAAATTCCTTTTTTTTTTTTTTTTTTCATCTGCAAAGAATAATTAAAACCTAACAAAATCCAAGGAAACTTCTTCCAAGAGAAAATTTATAGCACCTATGATTTTTGGCTCACAGAATTTTCAAAGACAAATCTTAAATTCGGTTCACGAACCCCATCTCTTGGTAAAAAATTCTCGAAATCATGCTAATTGATCATGCACGGTGAAAAGTATGTATACGTAATAAACATCAAATGATCCACAAAGAATTTTCGTGAAAATATATATATATTTTATTCTGGGCCGCTTAAACTTAGTAAAGAAAAACAGTCTTCCTCTCGAGTCGATAATGACGGCTTTCGCACTACTGTTTTTTCAAAGGCCGTAAATTTTTTTTTTCAAATACAAACACATGACTGTGCAATGTCTAGGTTCCTTAAGCATGTAACGAGCGTTAGGCCAGTGACTCCCAAACCAGATGTCTTTAGGGCAGTAGATACGTAAATATCCCTACGGACTTACTGGCTCTGGTTAAAAAGGCTACGAACCCAAACTAGTCACAAAACTTTTTTATTCTTTTTAAGACTTCTAACTAAACACTTTTTTTATTTTATATATATATATTTTAATTTTTTTGCGGTCCCCAACAATAGGCCGCGCTTTCCACGTTTTCACCTGTCAAACCAGGAAGCTTTGTACACGAAGGGTTGATTTTTCCAATTTTTTTTTTCAATTATCAAAGAAAAACAAAAATCATAGCTTCACAGTCAAAACCTTGAAAACGTATACAACCTGTGCAAAAAGTGAGGGTTCAAAATTCAGCACTTCTCCAAAAACCCTTTCCGTAAATAAAATAGTGAACCATTGTTTTCTTTCGCCCAAAATAAATATATTCAGCCAATAAAAATTCTCTCGAAAGTTGCCCTCTAACCTAACAATTTTTTTTAAAATCTCCTAAAAAAATGAAAAATAAAATGTAGACTTAAAATTGAACAAATGATCACATGTCAAGTTCTAACTCACACCCTCAAACCTAAATTCAACATTGTCCTCAATGTTGTGAATGCTTGTGTAATGTGAAAATGAATAATAAGGAAAATTGGAACATCCTACCATGCGGGGTGATTGCAAAATAATGTCATTAACCAGCTCAATTACCTTCCAAAATTTGGTTGCCTCCCAAACAACGCTAAGTTTAATGTCGTCAGCCCGACGTGAAAAAAATGTTTAGTCCTGGTAAATCGGGTCTTCCAGAAGGATATCCTCAATGTATTTATCTTTCAATTCTAGAAACGGTTTCAACCGTTGACCATTCACTTTGAAAACATCCTTATTCTAGGGATTTTCAATTTCCACAACACCATGAAATAAAACAGTCTTGACAATGAATGGACCAGTCCACCGGGTTCGTAACTTCCCTAGAAATAGGTGTAACTAGGAATTATACAGAAGGACTTTCATACCCGTTTCAAAGGATTTTCTTAAAACTGACTTATCATTGTTCTACTTCATTCTTTCCTTGTAGATCTTGGCATTCTTATAGGCATCATTTCTAAGTTCTTCCAACTCATTGAGTTGCAATTTGCGTAGAGTAGCCGCAGTGGGTAAGTCAAAATTGAACTTCTTAATGGCTCAATAAGCTCTATGCTCTAATTCAACAGGCAAGTGGCATGCCTTCCCATAGACCAACCTATAAGGGGACATCCCAATAGGAGTCTTGTAAGCGGCTCGATAGGCCCATAATGCATCCAATAGTCGCAAAGACCAGTCTTTCCGATTTGGATTGACCGTCTACTTGGCCACTGGTCTATGGGTAGGGATGTAAATGGGTACTTGATTCTCCGACTACCCGGAGGTTCAAACCCGTTAAAAACTGGGTCTAGGTCCTTATTTAGGCCGGAATAAGTAAATGGGTCCAGGTCTAGTTCCACCTTGGTTCTAAGCCGTGGACCCGAAACTCGATATATTATCTCAATTTTTGAAAATCTCTCCTAAAAACCATGTTTTCTTAATATCATTTTCTACCTAAACCTAGATCCAGATCCAGACTCGTCCCATATATGGTTCTGGTTCCGATTCCGGAGCCAAGAAACGTGTTCAGAAACGGTTCCGGGTCCGGATCTGATTCCACCTTCTCCTTAACTGTTCCGATTCCGGGTCCACCATGGACCCAGACAGGAACCGACCCGTTTACAACCCTATTTGTGGGTGGTAGGGCGTAGCAACCTTATGAGTAACAGAGTACTTTTTCATTAGATGGTCAAAGGTAATATTACAGAAATGGGTTCCACCATCACTGATAATTGCCCTGGGTGTACCAAACCTAGAAAATATGTATTCCTTCACAAATTTGATCACCACATGGCGATCATTCTTTCTGATAGATATTGCTTCCACCCATTTTGAAACATAGTCCACTTCGAGTACGTAAAATATACAAATTGCCAAAGGAACTTGGAAATGGTCCCATAAAATCGATCCCCAAAACATCAAAGATTTCCACTATCATGATTGGATTCAAGGGCATCATATTCTTACGATTGATTTTTCCATGCTTTTGACACCTATCGCAACTCAAACAAAACAAATGACAATCTTTAAAGATTGTGGACCAATGAAAACCACACTACAAGACTTTTGCAGCAGTCTTCTTAGAGCTAAAACGGTCCCCGCATGCATGATCATGGCAGAATGAAATGACCGAGTAATGGTCATGATCGAGAATGCATCTTCTGATGATCTAGTCTGGGCAGTACTTAAAAAGATACGGGTCATCCCGGAAAAAGTACTTGACCTCAGCTAGAAATTTTGATCGATCCTGTTTTGACCAATGGGTGGGCATCTCCCCTATAGCAAGGTAATTGATTATATCTGCAAACAAGGGGATTTGGGAAATACAGAGTAATTGTTCATCAGGAAAATTTTCATTCAGTAGGACCTTATCTGATGGCTCTAAGGGTAACCTGGAAAGATGGTCTGCTACAACATTCTCACATCCTTTTTTATCTCATATATCCAAATCAAACTTCTGTAGCAAAAAGGATCCACCGGATCAATCGGGCTTTTACATGCTTTTTGGACAGAAGGTATCTTAGACCTGCATGGTCCGTGTAGATGATGACTTTGGACCCTATCAAGTAGGACCGAAATTTCTTCAAGGCAAAAATCACAGCTAGCAATTCTTTTTCAGTGGTTGTGTAATTTAGCTGTGCATTATTGAGGGTCCTACTGGCATAGTAAATCACATGAGGTAGCTTCCCAGCCTATTGACCCAAAACAACTCCAATAACAGTATCGGATGCATCACACATGAGCTCAAATGGAATAGTCCAGTCAAGTGGTTGAATTATAGGGGTTGAAGTTAGTTCCTTTATCAGTCTCTCAAAAGCCTTTAGACACTTCTTATCAAATTCAAAACAGGCCTCTTTTGTCAGCAATTGGCATAAAGGTTTAGCAATTTTTACTAAAATCCTTGATGAATCTACGATAAAAACCAGCATGGCCTAGGAATGATCGAATCTGCTAAACTTATTTTGGTGGTGGAAATTTGGAGATCAAATCGATTTTTGCTTTGTCCACCTCAATTCCATTATCAGAAATAACGTGTCCCAGAACTATGCCCCCTTTTTACCATAAAATGACATTTCTCCCAATTTAAGACTAGATTCTTTTCTTTGCATCTTTCAAGTACAAGGGACAAATAATGTAAGCACTCCTCAAAAGAATTTCCAAAGAACAAAAAATCATCCATAAAAACCTTAGTGAATCTTTCTACCATGTCAGAAAATATGCTCAACATGCACCTTGAAAGGTGGCCGGTGCATTGCATAGCCCAAAGGGCAGGCGCCTGTAAGCAAAAGTGCCAAACGGATAGATGAAGGTGGTCTTTTCCTAATCCTCAGGTGCAATTGGAATTTGATTGTAACCGGAATAACCATCAAGAAAACAATAATATGCTTGATCGGCTAGCCTTTCGAGCATCTGATCCATGAATGGGAAGGGAAAATGATCTTTCCGAGTGACTGAGTTCAACTTCCTATATTCAATGCATACCCTCCATCCAGTCTGTATCCGAGTGGGTACCATTCATTGCCTTCATTTTGAACCACTATTATTCTAGATTTCTTTGGTACCACTTGAACTGAGCTCACCCATGCACTATTAGATATGGGGTAAAGCATCCCTGCATCGAGTAATTTTAAGACTTCCAACCTAACCACTTCCTTCGTTGCAGGGTTCGGTCGCCTTTGTGGTTCACGAGAAATTTTTACAGTTTCTTCCAAATGGATTTTATGTTGGACCACAGATGGGCTAATTCTTTTGATATCTGCAATGGACCACCCTATAGCTTCCTTATGCTCATCCAAAATTTTCACGAGTTTTTCCTCTTGGACAGGGTCCAAGTTTGCAGCTCTAATCGCTAGAAGGGTTTATAGCGAGTTTAAAAACACATATTTCAACGTATCCGACAATTGCTTGAGTTATTGTCGCGACCCCGGACTAGGTCAAGGGGCCTAATCCTGGATCGGGACTGATGTTTGGATATAATACGAACGAAAGAATAGTTAATGCCATGAGACATATAATAAATTCATTAATACGTCCATGGGTCAATAAAGGATAAGATATTATCCATGCACGTGATTTCCCAAAAGTGATGTTAAAGTTTATACAAAAGTTCAGTTAATTACATTTCCCAAAAATAGAGGCCAACAAAGGCTAATACAACTAAAGAGCTTTTCCAAAAATATAGGTTATCCACAAACCCAAAAATGAATCGTATCTCAAGGCAACCAAATGTCTAGACGATATCATTGGCGTGCCACTCAACTAAACGTTGTGGTTCTCCGACCACCTCCTTGTGATCCTTCTCGGGATAACCAACAATTGGACCTGAGTACCAAATAAATGGATCAGACACGATGGTCTGGTAAGTGGGTGAAAAGATATGACAATTCAATAATAAATACATTTACCTTGGAAAACATTAAGAACATGTTTAAACAATAACTTTCATAAAAGAAATGAATCATTTATTCAAAAACATATGTGCAAGGTAATACATGTAAAGGTAACCAAGGAAACGGGAAATACGCAAGATGACAACCACATGAAGCTAAGTCCTCTATCACCGAAGTGACAAAAGCATATCAAGGCGTTGACCTCAGTCACCGAAGTGAGGAGGTACAATGAAATTTACATATATATAATAATACGGGATATGACCACGGTAGCGAGCCGGGCATCTGGAACCACGGTAGCAAGCTGGGGTATCGGGACAAGACCACGGTAATAACCGGGTAGCGGGATCCAAACTGCAGCTGGCGGGACAAGTGGGGGATCTCCAAGTCGGTGGATCAGTACAACAAGGTTATCCAAGCTTAGTGGTGCCGATTCATAGGTCAAATAACAGAAATCAAGACACATATAAAATACATCAGGTGCAAGTATATTAACGGGCAGGACAGGGTGCTCAAAGGCACAAATATCTTATTCCGTCGGGCAATACATTTCGGGGCTAGCAACTGTTACAAGTACAATTCAATGTTTTCGAGAATAACAAGTCATATAGTGTAAATCTCGGGAACAAGGGAATACAAATGAACATTTTGAAATTGTGAGACAAGTATCGGATTAAAGACTCTTTCAAGGTAAATGGGGTCTCGTATGTTAATTTAGTATGAACTTGGTACTCCTAGAATTTGGGAACATTCTGGGCTCCTTATATACATTGGTAGCTTCAAACACGTCAATGAATCTTCGTAATGTGGTTTCTTTCTCTTCATTCTCCAAAATTCTGGGTAAGGTCGGTTACCTGGCGGTTAGCCGCGCGGTCAGGTTGGCCTGATAGAATGCAGTTTACTGGAATTGGAACCGAAATTGGTTCGGTTGGTCGGCGGTTAGCCGCTGATGAGTTTGGGCGGTTAGCCGCTGGCTGACCGTGCCTTTAGAAGAGAAAAGTAGCTCACTGAAATTATAACCGAAATTGGTTTGGTTGGCAGCCAGTCACCAGGCGGCTAGCCGACAGGTGACCGCCAGTTGATCGCCCAGCTGCGGGAAATTCCCACTTGATGGACCCGATTCTTCCCTCTCTCCCGCTGCCTCCGCCCCGGGTCTTTCGGGGTACGGCGGAGGGGAGGAGAAGAAAAGATAAAGGGTATCAACATCTTTCTATTTTTTGTACGGGTATGCCAATTTCACTTTTCTACTTGGAATTTAGAAACGGTGATCCGAAGATCCACCTTCACAAGTAGAAAGGGGAAATGAAACTTTTTCTAGTTTTTATTGCACACATATTTTAAGAAAAGAGACAAAGGTTTTTCTTTTTGAATGCCGTGAAAGGCGATTTCATTTGTTGCCGTGAAAGGCGATTTTGCCGTAAAAGGCGATTTACAAGTCTTATCCGTTATGAAAGACAAGAATTGTGATTTTTGTCTCTAAAAGAAAAATAAAGTACAATAGAAATCAAGAAAATGAATCTGACTTCTCATTCGATTGTGGGGACACATTTAGATCGACGGTCGCGAGTCATGTATGGGCTCCTCCATCGTCCATGCAGATGAGAACACGATGCTTGGATTCTTGGCTTGGCTTTCTAACCTCAGATTTTTAAAGGACAAAGACCAAGAGAAGGTCCTATATCCGATAAAAAACTAAGTAAACGGGCTGAGAAGCCACGTTTTAGCCATGTTGGTAGAAGAAGGGAGGTCCTTGTGGGGGTGGCCCCCCAAGGGTGCTTCAATCACCTTTTGGTGGTCTTTGCAGCAGGGTTGCAGGGCTTCTGGATTTTTTGTCTTCTTTTGGGGGAGAGCGAGAGCTAGATCCAGATCCTTTTCCCTTTGGAATGCCCTCCTATTTATAGGCCTTTGGTAGCCATTTAGGAGGGTTTATGAGCATTGAATGCATTAATGCTCATAATGGGAGGAGTTATAAGTTTTTAAATTACTTGTTTTGTAACTCCTTTTTCCTTGAATTTGATTGGCCGATGGAGAATAATGAGCCTTTAATTGCCTTCAATCCCCATCATGGGAGGAGTTTCATAGCTTTAATGCCATAAATCCTCTGACTTGTAACTCCCATTTGCTTGCTTTTGATTGGGCCGTCCAAAATAATGAATTAATGACCGCATTAACTTGTCATAAAGCGGGTCATTTAACCTCATTAATTGGTCGCCAAGTCGCTCGAAGAGTCGCGGGCCGCGCCGCGTCTTTTGGAATTCTTCTTGCGATGACCGCCGGTGGATCCACATGTTGTTTGATGTCGGATGGCGATGCAATTTCAGACATTGATTAATGTCAAAGTGCCGGCAACATCTGTCCTGTCGATTTCACGATCGGGCGGGCAGAAAGTGTGCTTTCTTTGTCGGCCGGTTGGCGATTTCGAGGCATCTAATGATCATCCAATGATTTCGGCGGCGAATCCGTGATGTTAACGAAGATCGACGGATTTCATGCACGAAAAATCAGATTTTGGAAAAATCACAGGGGCCAATCAACTCGAAACGCGAAAATGACCCGAAAAAGGGTCTTCCTGCGAATTTTTAGGTCGCCGGAATTTCCATGGTCGCCGGCGACCATGGGCCTTGGGCCCTTTTTTTGGTCGCCTTTCGGTCGCAGTTTCTTCGCCGTTTTTCGATCTTTTTTCATTCTTTTTTCTTCTGTATTTTTCCTGACATTTCCCCTCATTTATTGGCCTGATTCTATTGAAGAAAACCCGACGAGTAGCCACGCAAATCGGAGCACAAAGTTTCCTATTTTTCTGGAAAGCCGAAGACTTTGTTGTGCGGTTTTGCCGATTTTTTGTCAAGCATTGAAACTAGGCCAAACGATGTCGGAATGACCTAAAATTTGACGTGGAGCTTCTTGAGCAGTAGATAGGACCAACCGTAGGCTTTGGTTTGAGTTTTGAAGCCTTTTGGGGTCCCGCAAATGCTTGCCTTAATTTCGTCATAAGAGAAATGCCGAGCTTTGACTTGTGGTCAACCGATGTCCGATTGACCTGAAATTTGACAGAGAGCCTCCTGAGTAGTAAGTAAGACCAACCATGGGCTTTGGTTTGAGTTTTGAAGCCTTTTGGGGTCCCGCAAATGCTCGCCTTGATTTCACCTCGAGGAAAATGCCGAGCTTTGAAACTAGGCCAAACGATGTCCGTTTGACCTAAAACTTGACAGGGGACCTATTGGAGTCATTTTGAGATGATCCATTAGCTCCAATTTGGATGCCATAATTCCGGGGTGCTCCGCTGCCGGTAGGCCTGTTTTTGCTTCCTGAGAGTTGATGAAGGGTCAAACGTCGTCCGTTTGACTTGAAATTTGGCAGGGGGCCTTTTGGAGGTATTTTGAGACCATCCGCAGGCTCTGATCGAAGTTTTGAAGTCTTCGACACTGTCGCTGCCGGGAGCTCCTGCCTGGCTGTCGGAGGAGTGAAGTTAGGCCAAATGATGTCGAAATGGCCCGAAACTTCATGTGTACCCTTCTTTTGGCTGCTTTGAAGGATCTTGTTGTTTTTGTTTGATTCTGACAA
>QPKB01000001.1:45510901-45595446 GCA_003546025.1 Camphora micrantha
CAGGATTCCGAACATAATATAATCAATGAACGGATCCCTCCAGTCGCCGATCGGAGGTCTGAGGATGGAGATCCGACTTCCAACCAGTTGGTGGCACTCAGCAACTGCTTGGTGTGTATTGAGGGGAGGGAGAATCCTTCTCTCACACACTGTAACTTGCATGTGTTCTCCTTCTTGGACCGCCATAGAGGCGAGTCCAAGGGCATCTGCACGGATGTTTTCGCCTCTACGAATGTGGGTGATATGACAGATGTCAAATTTTTGCCGAAGTGATTGCGCCTTGTTGTAGTAAGGCAACAGATCAGGCTTCCTGATTTCAAATTTCTGATTCATCTGGTTGACGATCAGTTGAGAATCCCCGAAGGCTTCTAGCACTGTGATGCCGGATTCGAGGGCGAGTTCCAATCCTACAATCAGGGCTTGGTACTCAGCTGCATTGTTTGAACATGGTTCCAGTAGCGAGAAGGCGTGTGGAATCATGTATTTGTCGGGACTAACAAAGAGGATGCCAATCCCTGATATTTGATTTCCTTTTTCACTTGTCCTGGTTGCACCGTCGAAGTACATATCCCAGGAAGCATTTGATAAGGAAGCCTCCACGTTGTAGACTGACCTCGTCTGGGAGATCATCCCTGAGTGGAGAATCTTCAGGCAACGGATGCTCTGCAAGAAAGTCTGCCAGAGCTTGACCTTTGATTGCTTTTGTGGTACATACCTAATATCAAATTGTGACAGGAGGATAGACCATTTTGCCAGTCGGGCATTGAGGGAACCTGCTTTTGTGACAAGGACCTTCAGGAGATTGATCCTCGAGATCAGGTATACTGTGTTGGACAGCAGATAGTGACGTAGCTTTTGTACAGCAAACATCACTGCAAGACATTCTTTTTCGACTGGAGAGTAGCGATGCTCTGCACCTACCAGCATGCGGCTGAGATAGTATAGAGCAGCTTCTTTTCCCTCGTGATTTCCTTGTGCAAGTAGAGCTCCCAAAGAGTGGTCGAGGGCTCTTGTGTACAAGATAAATGGTTTTCCAGTTGTGGGGGCAGCCAGTACTGGAGGTTTGGTCAGGTATGACTTGATGTCTTGGAACGCAGTTTCGCATTCAGCATCCCAGACAAAGTCCACGCCCTTTTTCATTAGGCGGGAGAATGGACGGCATTTCCCTGACAGGTTGGAGATGAACCGTCGAATGTATGCCAATCTTCCTTGAAGCCCTTTTAACTGTCTCAGGGTTTTTGGGGATGGCATTTCTAGGATAGCCTTGACTTTGATAGGGTCAAGCTCTATTCCCGCTTTCCGAACTACGAATCCGAGGAACTTACCCGATGATACACCGAAGAAGCATTTTAGGGGATTCATTCGCAGTTTGTGCCTGCGTAGTCGGAGGAAGACTTCTCGAAGATCTTTGAGATGGTCTTCTTTCTTTTTGCTTTTGACGGCGAGGTCATCAACGTAGCATTCGACCGTCTTATGCTGCATATCTTGGAATATCTTCATCATAGCCCTCTGATATGTCGCACCAGCATTTTTCAGACCAAATGGCATTACAGTGTAACAATACACGCCAAATGGGGTCCGAAATGATGTGTGTCTTTCATCTTCAGGATGCATTTTTATCTGATTGTACCCAGAGAAACCATCCATGAATGTCATCCGCTCGAATCCACAGGTGTTGTCGATCATCACCTCCGGTATGGGGAGCGGAAATTCATCTTTAGGACATGCATTGTTCAGGTCTCTATAATCAATACAGACCCTAATCTGCCCATTTTTCTTTGTCACTGGGACGATGTTGGCCAACCATTCAGGATGCTGTTCCTCGCGGATGAAGCCAACGTTTTTGAGTTTCTGAACTTCTTGTTCAATTTTGTCCATTATGTCAGGACGAAATCTTCTTTGGCCTTGTTTGACAGGCTTGATATCTTTTTGTAGATTGAGTTTGTGAACTGCTATTTTGGGGTCTAAACCAGGCATTTCAGCGTAAGACCATGCAAAACAATCAACAAACTCACGAAGAAAAGCGATATACTCGGGTAACTCATCATCCTTTATATTCTTGCTTATGAATACAGGACGTGGGCTATCTGGCGTTCCCAAGTCTATCTTTTGAACAGAATCTTCTGTTGGAAGACTTGAAGGTGGTTCCTCCATAATATTTTCGGAGGCTTCCAACTCAACAAGACCTTCCGGAGTTTCAAAGGTATTCTCAGACCAAGGCTGTGCTTCTGACCATGGGTCTTCTTGATCGGCACTCTTCTCAAGACTTGCTATGAGATGGTCCCAATCACCTGTTGAAACTGGATCGAAGTATGGCACTTCTTTTGGAGATGATGGTTCTTCTGGACCAGAAGACTGTGCATCTGTATCATCGGACAATTCCTCTTTATCATCAGAGAAATCGTACCAATTGGAGGAGCTTCCTGGATCCTTGACGGGTAACTCTTCAAAGAGATATCCAGGGAGATCAATATCTTCAGACACGAGATGTTGAGGCTTCGTCGGCCAGACGACTTTGTAGCCTTTGGGTCAACTGTCTCATGGGAGCATCAGGGTCGTAGCCCAGTCCGTATGAAGACTTTTCTATATGACGATAGAGTTTCCAATCCTCCTGCTGGCCTTTTGTCAGGGTGGGCTCCAATGGTACGAGAATACCGTGGCCACCTCCCAAGCCGATTGGATTTCGAGCGTCATAGCCCATTTTCTTCATGATAGCTTGCGCCATTGGACTATACAAGGATAGTTGTGGCATACCTTCGTTTTGGAAAGGCTCAAGCGAAGAGTTTGATGAAGAAGCCGCCGACCTGTGGAAAAAGATCGGCTTTTCTTTTGGTGAGGTTGTCGGAACAACGAAGGAAGCTGATGCTGGATCGCCTATGCCAGCAGGTGTCTCCAATGGAGTGAGAGCAGGTTGAGCTTGCTGAGTATCAGCTTGGCTTGACGACGTGTCGTCTTCTGTCTCTGAATCCGAATCTGTGTCTTGCATAATAGACACAAAGGAGATGACAAACTTGCCCCCAGGCTTTTGTTTGGTCTTCTTTGCCTTGGTAGTGATCACCAGCGGCTTTGAAGACTTGAGGGAGACAACAAAAGGAGATTGGTTGATCTCCTCGGTTTTGCCGGATGGTTGATTTTCTTCCGGTGATTGCTGAGGAGCCTTGCCTTTATCTTTCTGGAGACTTTCGGCAAAGGATGCTATTTCTTTCTCCTTTTCTTCGTTTTCAACTTTGTACATCTGCGAGTCTGCAAAATGGACTTCTTTGCCTTTGAAAGGCTTTTTGTCTGCAAATCCCGATGTACCAAGCCGTCGTCGCCAACAAACTTGATGCACTGATGAAGAGTTGAAGGAACAACACCACTCTCGTGTATCCAGGGGCGTCCGAGAAGGATGTTGTAGCATGAGGGGGTCTTTATTGCATATACAGTGACTTCAGAGATAAGATCACCGATTTGCAACTTGAACCTAATCTTGCCGATAGGCCTCTGAGCGCTTCCATCGTATCCAAAGATAGACACGGATGTGTGACTCAGCTTGCTAGGCGGGATGCCCAGCTCTTCGAGTGCCGAAGTAGAGATGAGGTTGAGGGCAGAACCCGGATCGATCTGTACTCTGTGTATCGGCATCTCTTTGATGTACCCTGTAAAGTATAAGGGCCGGTTGTGCTTTGTTTCGCCTAGTAGGAGGTCTTCCTTAGTGAAGGCGATAGTTGCACTTGCTGCTTTTTGAACTGAGAGGCAATCATTGCAAGATCCCTCAGTCTTCTTCTTTTCTCCTTTTGAGGAGGTATTTGATTTTTTAACCCTATAGTCCATTTCAATTTGTAGGACTTGTGGGGCATGCTTGTCGACATCCACATTCAGTCTTTGCAGTTCTGAAATGAGACTATCACGAGTTTGGGGAGACATTCGTAATAAGTCTAGGATGTGCAGACGTGCAGGTATGTGTCTAAAGTGCTCAATCAAGTCATACTTGAAAGCCTCCTTAGGGCCTGCATTTCATTAATGTTGCCACTTGGGGCGCTTACATTCTGTCCCGAAGGATTTACATAAGAAGAAGAAGTTAGATTGTAGTTTTTGTGGTAATCCCGGCCAGAGCGGGTACCTTTACCAACTTCGAGAGCTCTGGAGACGGTTCTTCTCATTCGGAAGTCCACCCTCGGGATTGGGGGCTGATCCTTTTCGTTTGCTGAAGATGCTTCCGTGCCAACATTACCATCCTCAGTGATTGCATTGCATGGGGCATTTTCCGGGAACGAGTCCTGAACAGCGTCCAGCAATTTGTCTTCTTTGTTTACAATTTCATTGGTCCAGACATCACCCATGAGGTTGGGCATCTGGGACCAGTTAACTGGGTAGACTTCATCGGTAGAGACGTCTTCAAGGTGGTCAGCCAGAAGAGGTCTGTACTCTGATGTGACAGTCTCAGAAGACGAAGGTTGAGAAGATGCCATTTCCGAGGTAGTAATATCAGAGGATATGCTACCTGATGTAGTATGGGAGTTTGTGGCCTCGGTAGATGAAGCTCTAGAGGCGCTGTCGTCTCGAACTATCGCATTGCAAGCAATAGGAAACGTCTCCGGAACGGATTGTTGGGAGTCAGATTCATCCTCTGATGTAAGGGGATCATCCACCCAGCAGCTTTCTTCATTTTCAGGAGTTACTGGAGGGGACTCCTGTAGATTTTCCGGGATCACCGGTTCTGGATTGCGATGAAGCTGATTGATGTGATCTTGTCCTCGCTCTATGACAAGATGTTGCAAGATCCTTGCATATTCTTCGAGATCAGGCATAGGGGCCAGATCTTCTTCTTCATCTACTCTTTGTGGTTCCCCCTGATCGGGTTCTACCGGAGCATTGGCAGGTGCTGTGTCAACAGCATTTTCCTGAACAACCTCTTGGTCTCCTTCATCATCAGACCAAGATCCCTGTGGTTGTAAAGGGTTATACCAGATCACCGGCATGAGGTGGGATTCGGGGATCCATTCCTCGTCGGAGAGGTATTCTCCTGTTTCGAGGGATTCCTCCCATTCATCGGTGTCACTGGCGGTGTCACTGGACTCGTACCCATCCATGGGGAATCCAACTACTGAATTGCAAGAGTATGATGCCCCCTGCATGTCTTCAGTCTTTAGCAGTGATGGCATGAAGTCCCGAAGGGTGAATTTCCTTGCCGGCCTTGAAGTCTCGGAAGGAGACTTTTCTGCTATCCCCAGTGAAGGGGTAGGGGAAGTTTCTGCCTTTTCAGGAACTTCTTGTTTTGGCTGAGCTTTCTCCTGCTGTTTAAGCTTACGGAGTTGTCTCCTGGCTTGCCTTCGCTGTTGAGCGGTCGGCTTTGTTTTGACGATCTCCCAGTTTTCATCTTCCAGGAGATCGGGATGTACCCATATGGGCTGTCCATCTGGTGTTGGGCACGGGACTAGCTCTTGGGATGTTTGAGCCATTTTTATCACCTTGAAGGAAGTAGTGACCTTCTTCTTTGGTGACTTTTGTGTTTGTCCATATGACACCATGTTGACGGAGGCAGACCCATAGTTTTTGTCAAAGGTGATGACTCCGTTTTTCCACATCTCGTTGATCTTTTCTCTCACAACGAAGCATTGGTTGAGAGGATGCGAGATCATCTGGTGGTATGGATAGTACCGGGGATCGTTGGTTTTGCCAACATCTCCTGGTCTTTTGGGTTCAGGCAGGGTGAGCTTCCCGTTTGCCAGGAGAGCCTCGAAGATTTCTTCGACATCTTCATCGAACGGGTATTTCTTTTCTACTCGTTCTTTGAAGGCATCAGAGAGTTCAGGTCTCTTACCTGCACCTTTGTTTTCAGCTTTCTTTGGTGGCTGCGGAGCTGACTTGGTTTGCACATTGAGAACCTCCTTTTTCTTTTGCTTGGAGGTTGCAATGGCAGTCGGCTCCTTCTTTGATGATTTCTGACTGCTGAGGTCTTTGATCACCGTTTTAGCCTCCATTGATGCTTATAGGAGTTCTCCCAGATTCTTTGATTTGTTGCCGATAATCATGGAGCGTATTTTTGCTCTCATGTTGTTACGGCAGATGTCGACCAGCGACGCTTGTGGCAGTACGTCTGAACATTTGTACGTCATTGCCTTCCACTTGTGAATGTAGTCGTATGTCGACTCATTCTCTCCCTGTTTTAGGCTGCAGAGTTGAGCCATAGTCACAGGATGATCCTCACCTCTGAAGTGAGTTAGGAAGCGTGTCTCCATCATGGCCCAGTTTTGGATAGAGTCCTCCTGAATAGTGGAGTACCAATCAAAGGCCGTACCTTTTAGGGTACTTGCGAAGAGACGGATCTTGAGGGCGTCTTGATCTTGGGCTTATAGGAATAAGCCGGCTCGTGCTGGGTAGATTTTGTTTGGTGGAGGGCTGGTTTCTCCTATTTCGTGTATGAGAGAGGGTAGAACCGGTTCTCCTTGAGCGGGGCCAGGTATGCTGGCCTTGCAGATCTTTGGGACCTTCTTTGTTTTGGAGAAGGTCTTGGGGACCAAGTCTTGAGGTAGACCAGGTTTCTTGCAGGCTGAGGTTCCGCGGGATTGTCGCGGGCTTCAGTCTTCTTGGCGGTTGCCCTTGGTGTCACGGTAGTGACGCGCCCAGGGGCAGTTCTCTGCTTCTTGGCAGGAGTTGTCTCTTCTGCGGGAAGTGGGAAAGGTCCCAGCGACCCGAAGACGATGGACCGGGGAGAGGAGGTCGACCCCGGTGTCCTGTGTGTTACCGAAGGAAGTGACACTTCGGCCACTGGCGAGGCGCTTAAGAGCGCATTTGTTTTGCTTCTCTTGAAGCATCAGCTGGTACTTGTTCTCGTCGAAGGTGATTGTCAGCGAAACTGCCATGTTAGTTTTTGAAAAACCTTTCTTTAACAAGACCGGATCCATTAGTAATCACAAGAATGTGGTGATCATAAATGGAAATAAACTATGGTTTTTTCTTTTCAATTTGCTCGAGGGGACAAGGCTCGGCCCAAGCAAGATGAAGAAGGCAAAAAGCCATAGAGTATACAATTGTTCTAAACGCGAGTATGAAAGGCTCAGAGTGAGCGTTCCAGTGACTGCTAGAAGCAATTGTGAACCTTAATTCAGATTACCGAGGAGCGAGGCTCACTCTAGGTAAAATGATATAAGGTTGGGAGTACAAATGTGTCGGTCGCGAATACAGTAGACCCAAGAGGGCGTACTAGCACCGCTAGGCACAGATGTTGTAAATCGCATCCTTGAAATGGACACGAGATGGGATTTTTTGAAAGGTCAAGGTTGGGTTCATAAAAGAGAGCAAATGGCACTCCGATCCGAAAACGTAATCAACATTTCTGCGAGCACAGAGTCCGAAAGGGAAATAACCAGAATTTCTCGAATCTGGACCCAACAATGATGGAAGTTTTTTTTTTTTTTTTTTTGAAAAGTCAGGATCAGATTCATCAAAGAGAGCAAATGACGTTCCAACCCAAACACGTGCTCAACATTTCTGCGAGCACAGTAATCCGAGGTGGAAGAGGTCAAGATTTCTCGACTTTGAACCCAAACGTGACAGGAGTTTTTTTTTTTAAGATTTTTTTGAAAGTCGGTATCGGATTCATCAAGGAGAGCAAATGATGTTCCAATCCAAACACGTGCTCAACATTTCTGCGAGCACAGAGTCTGGAAAGGAAGAGATCAAGATTTCTCAAATTTGAACAAAAAATCGACGAAATTTTTTTTTTTTTTTTTTTTTTTTAGGGTTTGAGAATACATCGAGTTCTCACGATTCGTTCTTATGAAACCAATGTTGATAGATCAGCCCCCAGGTAAGGGTAGGATTACTTAATGAACCCGTTTGGAGGACCCTTACCTAGAACAGCCTAACTGTCTCCAAACTCTGGACAAGGCTTTTCTTAGGTCAACTTCGATCAAAGAACGCAATCGGTAAAACTTTCGTGTTCTCAAATGCATCCCCGTTTTTTTTATGGATTCATCAGAGAGAGCGAATGGTCCGTTCCCAGTCTGAACAGGGGCTCAAACAATTTCTGCGAGCCCTAAGTCAGAAAGGAAAAGAAAACCAAAATTTCTCAAATTTGGATCCAAAAGAAAGAGAAAATTTTTTTTTGAAAACCTGACAAGCTTGAAATCAGATTTTTTTTTTTTGGAACTCACCAGCGAGAGCGAATGGTCCGTTCCCCGTCTGAACAGGGGCTCAAACAATTTCTGCAAGCCCTAAGTCAGAAAGGAAAAGAAAACCAAAATTTCTCAAATTTGGATCCAAAAGAAAGAGGAATTTTTTTGAAAATCTGACAAGTTTGAAATCAGATTTTTTTTTTTTATGGATACATCAGCGAGAGCGAATGGTCCGTTCCCAGTCTGAACAGGGGCTCAGACAATTTCTGCGAGCCCTAAGTCAGAAAGGAAAAGAAAACCAAAATTTCTCAAATTTGGATCCGAAAGAAAGAAGATTTTTTTTTTAAATCTGACAAGTTTGAAATCAGATTTTTTTTTTCGAATCATCAAAGAGAGCAAACGGTCCCTTTCCTAATCTGAAAACGTGCTCAAACATTTCTGCGGGCACTGAGTCCAAAAGGGAGGAGATCGAGATTTCTCATATCTGAATTCAAAGAACAAGAGAAGATTTTTTTTTTTCCGAGAAGGAGAAAGATTGGAAATACACTTAAAGAAAGAAATTTCCAAAACAAAAAAATCCCATCTCATGTTTCTTTTTTATGCAAGATTCAACATCGGCCACCAAGTAGAAAGGTGCCAAAGAATCTAAGTTCATGTTCTCAAATGAACGTGTCCCACCGGGTGTGCCAGCTTGATGGACCCGATTCTTCCCTCTCTCCCGCTGCCTCCGCCCCGGGTCTTTCGGGGTACGACGGAGGGGAGGAGAAGAAAAGATAAAGGGTATCAACATCTTTCTATTTTTTGTACGGGTATGCCAATTTCACTTTTCTACTTGGAATTTAGAAACGGTGATCCGAAGATCCACCTTCACAAGTAGAAAGGGGAAATGAAACTTTTTCTAGTTTCTATTGCACACATATTTTAAGAAAAGAGACAAAGGTTTTTCTTTTTGAATGCCGTGAAAGGCGATTTCATTTGTTGCCGTGAAAGGCGATTTTGCCGTAAAAGGCGATTTACAAGTCTTATCCGTTATGAAAGACAAGAATTGTGATTTTTGTCTCTAAAAGAAAAATAAAGTACAATAGAAATCAAGAAAATGAATCTGACTTCTCATTCGATTGTGGGGACACGTTCAGATCGACGGTCGCGAGTCATGTATGGGCTCCTCCATCGTCCATGCAGATGAGAACACGATGCTTGGATTCTTGGCTTGGCTTTCTAACCTCAGATTTTTAAAGGACAAAGACCAAGAGAAGGTCTTATATCCGATAAAAAACTAAGTAAACGGGCTGAAAAGCCACGTTTTAGCTATGTTGGTAGAAGAAGGGAGGTCCTTGGGGGGGTGGCCCCCCAAGGGTGCTTCAATCACCTTTTGGTGGTCTTTGCAGCAGGGTTGCAGGGCTTCTGGATTTTTTGTCTTCTTCGGGGGGAGAGCGAGAGCTAGATCCGGATCCTTTTCCCTTTGGAATGCCCTCCTATTTATAGGCCTTTGGTAGCCATTTAGGAGGGTTTATGAGCATTGAATGCATTAATGCTCATAATGGGAGGAGTTACAAGTTTTTAAATTACTTGTTTTGTAACTCCTTTTTCCTTGAATTTGATTGGCCGATGGAGAATAATGAGCCTTTAATTGCCCATCATGGGAGGAGTTTCATGGCTTTAATGCCATAAATCCTCTGACTGGTAACTCCCATTTGCTTGCTTTTGATTGGGCCGTCCAAAATAATGAATTAATGACCGCATTAACTTGTCATAAAGCGGGTCATTTAACCTCATTAATTGGTCGCCAAGTGGCTCGAAGAGTCGCGGGCCGCACCGCGTCTTTTGGAATTCTTCTTGCGATGACCGCCGGTGGATCCACATGTTGTTTGATGTTAGATGGCGATGCAATTTCAGACATTGATTAATGTCAAAGTGCCGGCAACATCTGTCCTGTCGATTTCACGATCGGGCGGGCAGAAAGTGTGCTTTCTTTGTCGACCGGTTGGCGATTTCGAGGCATCTAATGATCATCCAATGATTTCGGCGGCGAATCCGTGATGTTGACGAAGATCGACGGATTTCATGCACGAAAAATCAGATTTTGGAAAAATCACAGGGGCCAATCAACTCGAAACGCGAAAAGGACCCGAAAAAGGGTCTTCCGGTGAATTTTTGGGTCACCGGAATTTCCATGGTCGCCGGCGACCATGGGCCAAGGTCGCCGGCGACCATGGGCCTTGGGCCCTTTTTTTGGCCGCCTTTCGGTCGCCGTTTCTTCGACGTTTTTCGATCTTTTTTCATTCTTTTTTCTTCTGTATTTTTCCTGACAATTCCCCTCATTTATTGGCCAGATTCTCTTGAAGAAAACCCGACGAGAAGCCACGCAAATCGGAGCTCAAAGTTTCCTATTTTTCTGGAAAGCCGAAGACTTTGTTGTGCGGTTTTGCCGATTTTTTGTCAAGCATTGAAACTAGGCCAAACGATGTCGGAATGACCTGAAATTTGACGTGGAGCTTCTTGAGCAGTAGATAGGACCAACCGTAGGCTTTGGTTTGAGTTTTGAAGCCTTTTGGGGTCCCTCAAACACTTGCCTTAATTTCGTCATGAGAGAAATGCCGAGCTTTGACTTGTGGTCAACCGATGTCCGATTGACCTGAAATTTGACAGAGAGCCTCCTGAGTAGTAAGTAAGACCAACCATGGGCTTTGGTTTGAGTTTTGAAGCCTTTTGGGGTCCCGCAAATGCTCGCCTTGATTTCACCTCGAGGAAAATGCCGAGCTTTGAAACTAGGCCAAACGATGTCCATTTGACCTAAAACTTGACAGGGGACCTATTGGAGTCATTTTGAGATGATCCATTAGCTCCAATTTGGATGCCATAATTCCGGGGTGCTCCGCTGCCGGTAGGCCTGTTTTTGCTTCCTGAGAGTTGATGAAGGGTCAAACGTCGTCCGTTTGACTTGAAATTTGGCAGGGGCCTTTTGGAGGTATTTTGAGACCATCCGCAGGCTCTGATCGAAGTTTTGAAGTCTTCGACACTGTCGCTGCCGGGAGCTCCTGCCTGGCTGTCGGAGGAGTGAAGTTAGGCCAAGTGATGTCGAAATGGCCCGAAACTTCATGTGTACCATTCTTTTGGCTGCTTTGAAGGATCTTGTAGTTTTTGTTTGATTCTGACAAGATCTGGTGCTTGAAGTGGCGCCTTCCTATTTATGGCAGGATGTGGCTCCATGTAGCTTTTGGTGTTGAAGGGACATAGTGACATTTTTGGTGTCAACACCACTGAGTTCATATTTGAGCCTTTTATCTTCCAATCAGTTTTCTTCATTCCACATTCATTTCCTTGCAACAAGGTGAGCTAAAAAGCTCCTCCATTTCGACATTCAACACTTCCCCCATATCAAGACTTTTACAAAAAACTATCCATTCACCTCCTTCTTCAACTCATCCAACCACAAGAGAAGAGAAATGCACCAATCACAAGCATTCATTTGAGCCTTAACAAACATTAAATGAAGGGCCATAATGTCACATTTCCAGGGTTAAACAAGCTAACAAGTTACCTGAGCATTTATTTCAAAAATTCAATGCAAGTTAAGAATGAATAGTGAAATCATATACATTTCTCATAAAAACCATTTAACACTCTAAATATCTATTCATGCACTTACCTTAGGTCCAAGGTTAGTTAAAAACAAGCCCTAACCACTTCCAAGCCAAGATTCCAAGCTACACACAAAAACCCCCAAAAACAAACCCGAAATGGGTCAAAACAAGGATCGAGAAGGATAAAGCTTACAATAATGAAGATGAAACTTCTTTAAGTTTAGAGGAACACAAATCTAAGAGATTAGGGAGGAAGATTACTTGTAGATCCTTCAAATAGACAAGGTGAGCTCAAAGAGAGTCTTGACATGGAAGGGTTTCTCTCAAAATGATATCAAGAAGGAGCTTTAGTCGAAAGGAAGAGAATGGTGATCTCCATTTAGCTATTGGTGCAAGATTGATAGGGGCATTGGAGATGGGAGAGCTAGAAGCTAGAGAGAAAGAGGAAAACCCTAGATGGGTGAGACTTTTGTGCAGGAAAAAGAAGAAGGGAAAAGAAGAAGAAGAGTTGTGTTTATACACAAGTCAAGAGTGGGCTCCACCACTTGAAATCTTTGTAGGCTGAAATCATGATTTTCGGGACTTCGAACGAATTCGTCGAAGAAGGAAAAAATGATCACCGAAATATCTAGTTTCTAAAAAGTATATTTTTCAAGGGTTTTGGGAATATCAAATTTTATATCCAGATTTGGGGATAAAAGACTGTTTTACCCTCAATGCAAGGAAAGTCGGGCTTTGGGGTTTCGAACGGGTACGGGATCGACATGAAAGTTGAAGAAATTAACGAGATGATTCAAACGGGGTTAAACCACTAATTACTAGAATCTCAGATAATCCTCTAAGTATGCGCAAAGTCACGAAAAGGAACCCCCAAAGGGTCCCACTAATTACAATGGCACTCAAAATTCTCCAAAGCTATAATAAAGTTATTCTAATCCCAACTCAACCACAATACACTAATCACGCTTAAGACTAACACATGACTTAATTAGTACTAATCAAGGTCACTTGGGTCGGGGTCTTACAGTTATAACGTAGGATGCTCTACAATCGATGGGACAGGCGGGGAAATAAATGGAGTCAAAATCTTGTGCTTCGGTTGCCACCTAGAGGAATCCATGGATTGGGTTGAGTCTAACAATGCATTGACCTCCTCAATATGTCCATCTACATCAAAATCACTTTCAAAGTGGGTCAGACAAGCCTCTAGTGGATCTGGCGTAAGTGATTTTCCACCAATTCCTAAATGTAACTAACTATAAAAACCCAATTATTCTCATCAAGAGGTTGCTTACTGACATTAAAAATGTTCACTTGAACTTTCATGGTCCCAAAAGAAATTTGCATCACTACATTCCTATAATTGATCAAGGCATTTGAGGTGGCTAGGAATGGTCTCCCCAAGATTATTGGAATTTTGGGTTCGGCCCTAGATGTAGGCAAGTCAAATGGGTTCAGTAATAATACAGTGGCTATTGAATTAATGAGAATGCAGATGCCACTTGCAACTTTGATAGATAGCTATATCTTTCAAAATAGATGTGTATGTCACATCTTAAATCTCATTGCAAAGGTTGATTTAAAGCATATTGTAAGTTACATAGATGTTATTAAAGACATTGCTAGATTTATTTTCTCCTCCGCACAGAGAAGACAATTGTATGCCCAAATATGTGCGAGGCAAGGCGTATCAGCTATTAAAATGCCTAAAGAGGTAAAACATAGGTGGAGTTCTATGTATGATTTGTTAAACAAGGCACTTGACTGGAAAACTATTTTGAATGAATTTTGTGCTTTTCATGCACAAGAGTTGATGATTAGTGATGAACATTGGGAGTTATGTGCCCATATAAGAGATTTATTAGAAGTTTTTATACTTCAACATTATTTTTTTCCAGGATATATTGTCCCACATCTAATGAAGCTTTAATGAAGCTTTTTAAAATTAGTTTACAATTCAATAGATTTAGAGATCATTTTTTACTGAGTAACACTATTTGAAACATGGAAGAAAATTTTAATAAACATTGGAAAGAGGCTCCAATGACATTTTCTTTAGCTGCTGTATTTGATCCTAGGTTAAAATTAAGTGGTGTATAGTTTTTTATTGATGGAATAAATAAAAATATGAATTATATAGATTTAAATATTGTTTTCAAAAATAAGGGCAAATTTACAAGCATTTTTTCAATTTTATTGTGAGCAAATGAGTACAATTGGGCTTAGTATGGGTCATTTAGAAGTCTAGTAAACAGGTGTTGGTGAGTGGGATGTGTGGTATTCTTCCCTGTCCACGGGCATCGCATCCATCTTAAGCTCAAGTAACACTGTAACGGAGTTATCATCGTATCTTGACATCGGTGTAATACGGGTGCATGATGCATCTAGTTTTGACCTTTTAGCCTGGTGGAAGTAACAAGAAAGCATTTATCAGGTGTTGGCAACCATGGCTCGTGATCTATTTACTATTCAAATATCTTCTATAGCATCAGAACAGGCTTTTAGTGCAGGTGGACGTGTGGTGGTTAACAGAAGAACAAATCTAACTGAATAAACGGTGGAGTGTTGTGTTTGCCTACAAGATTGGTATTTGGGAGATAAGAGGAAGCAAGACTTGACATCAATGGAAGATTATGATCCAGCAAAATATATTAGTGGACTACGCATCTGATTTTTTACTTTTTCCTTCATTGTAATTTGTAAATATATATGTTTTTCATTCTTTTTTTTTATTTTTAATTACTAAAAAAGATTGTAAGGATTTGAAGGTAATCCTGTTTAGAAACCTTCAAAAAGTTAAGATCCAAATGGTTCTTTCTTCTTAGTGGAGTAGGTCGAGTTTGACCGAACCACTTAAATATCTTAAATATCTTTGTCATTCTCCGTGGTTGTTTTCTAATTTTTATTTTTAATATTGATAAAAAATGAAAAAAAATGAAGGAGGCCCGCCTGGCATACGGCCCGGCAAGGTGGGCCGTGCCGACCTGGCCTATGGCATGGGCGGGCCGAGGTTGGAACGGGCCGGGCCGGTTTGACATGCTTACCCAGATGTGTGTTTAATATCCAAGACAACAAAATTGACAGGAAACACAAAGTCTTCGACTTTGATCAGAACATCTTCGACTATCCCCTTGGGGCATCGAATCGATGCATCAGCCAATTGCAATGTCACATGGTTCTTTTTCAACTCCCCTAAACCTAATTCTTCATAAATAGAGTACAGGAGAAAGTTCATACTTACACCCAAGTCTAGCAAAGCTTTCTCTATATGATGGTCCCCTATCTGGTAAGAAATGGTAGGACACCCTGGGTCCTTATATTTGATCGGGGTTGGACATGAAATGATCGAGTTAGCTTATTGGATTAGAAAAGCCTTCCTGGGCACATTGGTAGTCCTTTTGAAGGTGCAAAGGTCCTTCAGAAATTTTGCATAGGCCGGGATCTGTTGGATAGCATCAAGTAGTGGGATATTGATTTTTACTTGTTTGAATACTTCTAGCATTTTATCCAACTAAACAGTTGACTTTGCTGGGCCTAGCCTTTATGGGTATGGTGTCTTGGGAACATAAGTCCTAGGAGTGGGCTCACTAGGTGATGGTTCAACATTGACTGGGTTCTCTTTTTCTAATATGGGTTCAACATTCACACTTGGTTCCTTAGTTTCCACTAATTCCTCAGTTTCCACTATCTCACTTTATTCTTTCTCGGGTTTCTTGGGTAGTTCCACCTTGTTATCAATTTATGTACCCGATTTAAGAGTAATGATGGACTTAACTTGTTCTGGGCTTTTTCCTTTTATATCATGAACGACTTGGCCCTTGGGGTTGGGTTCAGGTTCACTAGGGAAGGTTCCCTTATCTCTAACACTCGATGAATTGGCCAGTTGGCTCATTTGGTATTCCAATTTTGCAAGGGTTTGAGTGTGTCCAATCAAAAGTTGAGTAGTGGTCTGTTGGAATTGAGCAGTACTCTTAGACAATTCGGTCGTGGTTTGAGACATAAGTCTCATGGCTTCTTTTAAATAATCTACTCTCTAGGTCAACGGACAGGGGTGAAAGTTGGGTTTTTGAAAACCAGTTGGGGCATTGACTTGAAATTGATTTGGCTGAAGTTGAATGGACTGAGATGGACCACCTTGAGTTGGGCCTTTGGTCCAAGAAAAGTTTCGGTTTCCCTCAAACTTGGATTGTATGTGTTAGAGCACGGGTCATAACTTTGACGATTATCAAAACAAGTGTTTTGATATAGTGCATTAACCTCTTCAATAGATTCGGCCTGACCCAAAGTTGTTCGGTCAATCCCTCCATTCATGGCCTGATTATGTTTCAATGACTCCGAAGTGCTTGGATTGGGCTTTTGGTTCATTTCTAAGGCCTCTAACCTCCTCATCATTGTGGCTAGCTTGGCTTCTGCCTCGATTTTTTGTTCAAATTTGAACACTCCCCATTTTTCGAGAATGGTGGTTTTAGTGGGCTCCCTCGTGATTGGGCCCACTACATTGTATTCTCAGCAGTATCATCTAAAAAGTCCAAGCTTCTTTTGTTGTTTTCTGTGTAAATTTTCCACTACAGAAAGATTCCAGCATTTGTTTGGTTGGGTAATCCATGCCTTCATACACAATTTGGACTAATTGGTTTTTTTTCAATTCCATGGTAGGGACATTGGATTAAGAGGTCCTTGAACCGTTCCAAATAACTGTTAAGTGTCTCCCCTTCCATTTGATGGCCTGCCTAATCAAAGCGGTTTTCTGCTTGGCGGAGAATATTTTGTAAAATTTTTCAACTAGCTTGGCCCATGTAGTGATGGACCCGACTTGTAAGGCATAAAGCCAAGCTTTAGCCTTCTCTTTTAAGGAAAAAGGAAATAATCTAAGTTTAAGGGCCTCCTCAGTCACGTGATTGATTCTCATGGTCCCACAAATGTCCTCAAACTCCCTAACATGTTGATATAGGTTTTCCTGGTCTAGCCCACGGAATACTGGGAGCATCTGGACTATGCCAGATTTCAGCTCAAATGTGGCATTGGTCTGAGGCAAGGTGATGCAGGATGATTGATTACATGTAGTCCTTCAAAGTCACGGGTGGGTCCACTTGATCAGCCATCCCAACAATTTCTTCAAAGATGGAAAACTTTCGACAACAGTTAAGGCTAATTCGGGCTCTATCCTGATTGACACTTTACTCTTGCGTACCCACAGTTTCTCTCTCTCAGATATAGAGCGCATGCATCATGTTCAACCTAAAAGAAATGCAAGCCTAATCTATATGCGGGGCCTTAATGGTCTTACTAGATTGTGCACAAGCAGTCTAGCAAAAAGATTGAGCACAAGGAATTTTCCGAGGGTTAGCCTAACTGATTAGATAGCTCCTAACTAGTTTGAAGAGTGCACTAAGGCCTCAAATCCGGTCTTATGAAGCCAAATCGACCAGGTAAGTCCCCAGGATGAGTGGTGGAGTCACAGTACACTTGGCAAGGGTCCTGCTTAAGAACCAAACTCTTAGAACAAAGACTGTCACCCTTTGGAGGGACATGACTTACCTAGACATCAACTTGACCAAAGAGCGCGATTGGTGCAACCTTTTGTGGTCTTCGTCCTAATGAGCTCGAGTCCTACGGTCTCGTTTCTACTTGATTTTAATTAATGGTTAGGTTACTATGTGAGAGGTGATTAAATCAAATTGGGCAAGGATCTGGTGATGAAATCCAGTCCTTATCTTATTGGGGTCAATTGCCCTTAACTAAGTGTGTGGGTTCAGTTTACTTGGTGTGTCAATCACACAATCATACTTGCTGAAATTTAAATCACCCAAGCCCCACTTGCAAATAAAAGATTCGTGGGGTAAAGTTTAGAAACTCTTACAGCGGGCCCAAGCTAATCCTTAAACCATGTAAGCTTAACCTATTTTGGTAGATTTTGCAATTCTGAGAGTAATTTGTTTTTAGCAATTCTCAGAGCAACTTGTTCGCTTAGAGCAAATCCACGCAGTTTTCTATTTTTGTGTAACTCTCTTCTTAGCAAGGTAATCGATCCAAAAGAAACTCTTGTTAGAAAATCCTAAGTTAACAAACCAACTCAAAACTTTATCTTATCCTAATTTTTTTTTTAAATAAGAAAATTCAAAAGAGACCAAGCTAATCAAAACTCTCATCCAAAGTGGACTCTAAGTTACTGAAACAAATCAAAAATTCTATCTACAAAATAAATAAATAAAATTAGAAATTCTAAATTATCCAAACAAGTGTCTAGATATGGTTAGAGTTTTCAAAAAGTTTTCAATTATAAGAATCCAATATTATCCAATTCAAATTTCAGATTTTAAAACTCTAACTAATCTAAACAACTTAAGAGATAGAATTCTAAAATTTCTAACTACCTAATCTCAGACTTCAAAGGTTAGCATATTAATCAAAATAACTAGTCCTAAAGATTTTAAACTCTATCTTACCAATCCTAATCTGATCTAAACATTACTTAAGCCAATCTAAAATATTTTTTTGTGTTTTTATTTACTGAAATTTGGATTTAAAAGAAAACCTTCAAAAAAAATTGATTTTTTTATTAATTATTTATTCCGAAAATTCAATTAATTATAAAAAATTATCAAAAAAATATGAGAAGTCATAAAAGTCAGAAAAATTAGCAAAGTGAAATACTAACTAATACTAATTGCAAAGAACACTACGAATGAAAATTAGATGACTAAACAACTAATGCAACCTAAATATGAGCACGCATACGAATCTAAAAAAAAATCAGATTTTTAACAAAAACTCAGAATTGGCTCCCCAGCAATAGCGCCAAAAACTTGATGTGAAATTAAATTTAATCTTTTAATACTGCAAATGAACAGCTGTCTTGTCGAGACATTGGCAAGTACAAGTCGAACCCACAGGGAGCACTACTAAGTTAACATTTAAAATCTGATTTTTTTTTATCAATGATAATGACAAAAGAGATAAGGGCCTGTTTGGATGCATAAGAAAACACAAGAAAATAATATTTTATAGAATATAATCTATCAGTTTTTAAAGAAGAAAATCTTATGCGTTTGGTAACTCAAGAAAAATTTGAAGAAAAGATTCTTTTCTTTCAAAAAGCTCCATATTCTCTCTTCCAGCTCTCCCCTGTAGAAAACTATATACAAGATAAGAATTTTTTAAAATGACTATTACAAAATGGTAGAGTAAAGTAAATACTTTAGTTCACTAAATCCATCATAATGTTTATGTTTACACATATGGTAAAGTAAAGTAAAAGTAAATCTCACAGGATGGTAAAGGTCTGGTAAAGTAAAGGTGAGATAAAGTGCATGGTGAAGTAAAGTGGGAAGGAATGATAAAATAGTTCCTTTTCTTCACTTTACTTTATCACATTTTATCATAGTTTTATATGGTAAAGAAAAAATGACTTGTTTACAGGTGTGGTAAAGTAAAATAAAGATTAATTGATGTCATATTAGGGATGTCAAACGGCCCGGCCCGGCCCGCTCCAGCCTTGGCCCGCCCGTGCCACAGGCTGGGCCGGCATGGCCCGCTAGGGAAAAACCCTGGTAAGGCCCACTAGCACGGCCTGCCATGGGCCGAGAGGGAGCAGGCTGTGCCGGCACGGGCCTCTTTCAAATTTTATTTTTCCTTTTTTCTATCAGTATTTAAAAAAAATAGAACACCGTGCTTAGTTTTGAT
Source organism: Camphora micrantha (assembly GCA_003546025.1). NCBI lineage: Eukaryota > Viridiplantae > Streptophyta > Magnoliopsida > Laurales > Lauraceae > Camphora > Camphora micrantha. The sequence continues at coordinate 45,530,268 of QPKB01000001.1, forward strand.
AATATATAAAAAAAAAAATAGCTACTACTTTTGTTGATAAGCCTCTCACCGCACTCCATATCACAAGCCTTGATACTGATTGTAACATGATAGTTCTGAACAGTGCTAAGCCTGGTATTCAACATATTTTGAGGTGCGGGTTGGACATTCATCCAAGACTATATTTTTCAATTGAATATTTATGTGATAAATTTCCTACGACACAATAAGAAATTGAAACATTAATTTCATTTGATTTCTCCATGCATATAAAAGAAATGGCAACATTAGTTATCAAATACAAAAAGAAAATAAATATTTGTAGGGACTTGAGAAAAGACAAACTTACACACAGATTCTTTCAAATTTGACTGATGTTTGCAAGAAGTAAATTGCAAGTTGATTGTGGTTTTTTTTTTTTTTTTTTTGAAAATGGACTTGATGCGGTTTTAATCACATAATCATCCATTAAGCTGACATCTCATCTAAGTTTAGTTAAATGTTTCTTTTCTTTGAATAAAACTTAAAGTTTAATTTGACAAGTCTTAAAAGCAAACTACTACTTTGATTTGATGCAATCTTTCTTTTGCTTAGACCTTTTAGATCAACACATTTTAGCAAAATTGTCAGATACCCAACTATGTTGGAGTGTCAATTCCACAAAGGTCTCTTTAAGGCTCCTAATTATCTCTCATTTGTCAATTCTTATTCCTTTAATTCAATTTACTTCAATTTACCATACTTTCAAACACACACGTCATGTTTGACTTACACCTTTCAGTGTAGTTAATGAGCAATTTTGAACCATCATCCCATTGGACGATTGCCTTTTACACATGCAACTAAGCATAAAGTTTATTTAAAAGTCTTTATCAGATAAATGTTTACCAATTAAGTTAATTTTTGTCTGATAGGTAATTCATTGTCTAAAAGCATCATTTTTTTATGAGATATTGAGAAAAGTCCGAGTTACCAAGATTGTTATATACCAGTCGGATAACCACAATGATCAATATCAAATAAATTCTATGATTCTATTTCTCAAAACCTAGATTTGCTTGAATTATTATCCAAATTTACATAATCAAATATCTATATCACTAAGAAGTTAAGGTGGGAATATGGAAATCAGATTAAGAGCCCAAAATATTTGAGGGTTAGAGTATTATAAATAATATTAATAAATTTAGAAAAAGAATAGGAGGGTTAGAGTATTATAGACTTTGTAAAATTGAAAATGACACAAAATACCCCTTATATGACCGTTTAAAGGCTGTTTTGAGAAGGGGGGGGTGTAAAATGGATTTTTTTTTTAAAAAACAACCACTTTTGAGCGGGCCAGGCGGGCCATGCCTAGCGGGCCGTAGAGGGTAGCCCACGTGCCAGGCTACCCTGGGGGGCCAACGGGCCCAACCTCCTCGGCCCACTGGCCGTGCCTTGCGGGCTGGGCTGGGCCACGGGCCGTTAACTGGCTGGCTGGAGCGGGCCGTGCCGGGCCGACCTGGCCCATTTGACATCCCTATGTCATATCATGGTAAAAAGGTGAGGTAAAGTAAGGTCAAATGAAATATGTGGTAAAGCAAACTAGGAGAGAGAGAGTTATAAAGTAGTTATTTTTATTATTGACTTTACTTTACTATACTTTACCATGATTTTCTATGATAAAAGAAAGTAACTTATGTAAAAATATGAAAGTTAAACTTTACTTTACTACATTACTTTTTTATCTAGACGTGGTAAATTACATATAAATTCAAATATTTAATAAATATTTTTTCTTATAATGTAATTTACTTTAATCATAATACCTTCCAAACTGCTCTATTTGAAATCTATAATACTCTTAAAAAATTGCCAAACAGTAAAAATATTATACTATTATAATATTACATTATTGTATTCTATACTATTTTATTCTTGCAATATTTAAATCTGTAAATATTTTATCTGTAGACATCCTAAAGAAAAAAATAATAATAATAAGATTGAGAATATTCTAGATTTAAAGTGCAGAAATAAAATATGAGAAAATGCAGATCAGAATATCATGAATCCATTAAGTAGTCCTACCATCATTCTATGCAATCGATAAAATAAATTTGTCCCAAAAATCCTTCAAATCAGAAACAAATCAATGTTTCTGATTCGGATAATTTGCCTATCAAAGAGCACAATTTTTCACAATTTATTTAAGGCAAAAATCTCCTTCACCTAATAAAATTATGAACTTAACTAAATATCACATATTAATCAAAGATAGATTATCAAAGAATTTTAATCTAAGAATAATCTATTAGGAAAACATACATAACTAAAACATTATTCAAAATAAAAAATTGAATAACATAGGTTGTCAATGACAGAAGGCATATTTATTATTATAATCAATACGCAAGAGACAAAAATATCACATAGATTAACGATGAAAAACACTTAACTTTGTCTGACACTCTTATCCAGGGATCTACTCCTCCATTACAAAACATGTGATTTTCATTGAGAACTTCAAGGGAATTACAATTTTCTCTCACACTCTTCTAACCTAGTTCTGGAACAGGGCTCCATAATACCCAAAAATAACTCTTAAATTCTATTAATCAATGAAAGACGAGAAAGAGGAGAGAGAGTCTTAATGGACGTCCTATGCTTCCTTTGGTTTCCTATTATAACTCGTTATCTTACAGATATATTGAATCTAGACACCTTTTTTTGCAGATTTGATTTATTCATTGATAAGATATATCTCTTATCATTTTTGAATTTGACAGAGGCGAAAGCTTATGAAAACCTCTGGATGGCTTGGCTAATCTTCAGATGGGGTCCCACAAAGGATATGCACCAATGGATTATCAATAGTGTGGATTTAATTGCAACGCCGTTTAAAAATGAACATGAAACTCTCCGGGCCAATACCTTTGTCAATATAGCTCTAATTTGTACATTCTTGGGCTCCATGAATATCTACTTTGAATAAGCTTTCCGACGGTAGTTAAATTTCATTGATCCGACGGTCGGATTGAAAATTATAGCCATTTGAAGATGAGTTATTTGAAAAACGAGATTAACTTTTGAAATTTGATTTGCAATGGATTCTATATCTGCACAACTTTCATTTTCAAAAAGAGATCAAATGTGGATGATTCAAACTCTTCTTCTTTTATTCCAATCAAAATTGTACTATTTGAATTATCCACTAATAATTTTAAATTTGCAACTAATGTAGACCTTGCCATTTGGGACATTTCATCTGCTTGAATAGTGGGCCCTATGAGAAGTCTTCTACTGTAGTTAGGACTCTTCAATTGAATGATGACTGGACCCCTCCTTTGAATAATTTTCGCATGGCACCCCTCCTTTGTTTAATTTTCGCATGGCTTGTGTATGGGGTCCATGTGGTAAATTCCTTAATTTACTTCTTTCCAAGCTTCAATTCAGCAATGCAGGGCCCATGATGACTGTGTGCTTGAAAGTGGGTTCCGTATCAAATGCCTGCAATTCTCATTTTCTGCACATTCTAATTCAACACATCAAATACTGAAGAGCCCATATTGAAGCGGGACCCATCCGGACAAAGTTCTACTTCAACTGGGACTCTTCGGAGAAAATTTGCAAAACATTCTAAGTTAATACAAAAAATGTATGAAAAGTATTAAAATTCAGGTTCCTAGGTGAAAATGCATGAAATGATGTAATTAGATGAACAATAATGGAATTCATCTAATTAAACCCCTAATTCATCCTAAAATGATGCGTAAATGTGAAAATTCATGAGCTCAACACTGGTTATCCCCTGATAGGCGGCCTACACTATTACTATTACTGCCAGAAGGATTTGCATTTGCTGGGTCTTTATGTGGAGGCATGGTGCTACAAAACCATATGTTAGTACAACAAAATAGATTAAAGAAAACGTACCTACAGTCCCACTCAATGCTAACTAACGAAAGTTCTAGCGAATCCTCGTCACATCCCTACATTTCTAGTTTCTTTTAATTACCAAAAACATTTTTCGCTCTGATACCAGTCCTGTCACGACCTTGGACCGGTGCTGAGCCAGCGAAGGCCCTAACCTAGAGCTGCGGCGCGGCGGGCCAGAGAATTTCGGCCGCTCGCGCTGTATTCCTCACAGGTTTCCGTGGTGAGGATTCCAAAGCAACCTTAACCTGACAATCAATTCACAACAGATATATATATGTGCGAAAGCATGTAGCAAACACTCAAATAAAATTAAAGACATATAAAGGCATTCAAGCCTCGTGTCAAAGTGAGAAACATATACATAAGAAAACTAGGGTTTAAGTTTTACAACATTCATGTTTAAAGTTATATATCCCAATAAAAAGCCAATAAAGACTAGTGATACAAGTTCACAAAAATAAATAAATAAATAAATAAATAAATAAATAAATAAAAACATCATCAATCCCAAAATGTGATATGTGTCTCATCTCCCAATCTGATGCCTAGATGAAATCGTCAGGCTGCCACTCTCTAGCAACCGAACCGCCTCCTCCTCACGCTCTGCCTTGTGGGCAACGAGTTCGACATTGATGGACCCGATTTTTTCCCTCTCTCCCGCTGCCTCCGCCCCGGGTCTTTCGGGGTACGGCGGAGGGGAGGAGAAGAAAAGATAAAGGGTAACAACATCTTTCATTTTTTTGTACGGGTACGCCAATTTCACTTTTCTACTTGGAATTTTAGGAATGGTGATCCGAAGATCCACCTTCACAAGTAGAAAGGGGAAATGAAACTTTTTCTAGTTTCTATTGCACACATATTTTAAGAAAAGAGACAAAAGGCTTTTTTTTGAATGCCGTGAAAGGCGATTTCATTTGTTGCCGTGAAAGACGATTTTGCCGTAAAAGGCGATTTTGCCGTAAAAGGCGATTTACAAGTCTTATCCATTATGAAAGACAAGAGTTGTGATTTTTGTCACTAAAAGAAAAATAAAGTACAATAGAAATCAAGAAAAGGAATCTGACTTCTCATTCGATTGTGGGGACACGTTCAGATCGACGGTCGCGAGTCATGTATGGGCTCCTCCATCGTCCATGCAGATGAGAACACGATGCTTGGATTCTTGGCTTGGCTTTCTAACCTCAGATTTTTAAAGGACAAAGACCAAGAGAAGGTCTTATATCCGATAAAAAGCTAAGTAAACGGGCTGAAAAGCCACGTTTTAGCCATGTTGGTAGAAGAAGGGAGGTCCTTGGGGGGGTGGCCCCCCAAGGGTGCTTCAATCACCTTTTGGTGGTCTTTGCAGCAGAGTTGCAGGGCCTCTGGATTTTTTTTGTCTTCGTCGGGGGGAGAGCGAGAGCTAGATCCCGGATCCTTTCCCTTTGGAATGCCCTCCTATTTATAGGCCTTTGGTAGCCATTTAGGAGGGTTTATGAGCATTGAATGCATTAATGCTCATAATGGGAGGAGTTACAAGTTTTTAAATTACTTGTTTTGTAACTCCTTTTTCCTTGAATTTGATTGGCCGATGGAGAATAATGAGCCTTTAATTGCCCATCATGGGGAGGAGTTTCATGGCTTTAATGCCATAAATCCTCTGACTTGTAACTCCCATTTGCTTGCTTTTGATTGGGCCGTCCAAAATAATGAGTTAATGACCGCATTAACTTGTCATAAAACGGGTCATTTAACCTCATTAATTGGTCGCCAAGTCGCTTGAAGAGTCGCGGGCCGCGCCGCGTCTTTTGGAATTCTTCTTGCGATGACCGCCGGTGGATCCACATGTTGTTTGATGTCGGATGGCGATGCAATTTCAGACATTGATTAATGTCAATGTGCCGGCAACATCTGTCCTGTCGATTTCACGATCGGGCGGGCAGAAAGTGTGTTTTCTTTGTCGGCCGGTTGGCGATTTCGAGGCATCTAATGATCATCCAATGATTTCGGCGGCGAATCCGTGATGTTGACGAAGATCAACGGATTTCATGCACGAAAAATCAGATTTTGGAAAAATCACAGGGGCCAATCAACTCGAAACGCGAAAAGGACCCGAAAAAGGGTCTTCCGGCGAATTTTTGGGTCGCCAAAATTTCCATGGTCGCCGGCGACCACGCACCCATGGTCGCCGGCGACCATGGGCCTTGGGCCCATTTTTTGGCCGCCTTTCGGTCGCCGTTTCTTCGCCGTTTTCGATCTTTTTTCATTCTTTTTTCTTCTGATTTTTTCCTGACATTTCCCCTCATTTATTGGCCTGATTCTCTTGAAGAAAACCCGATGAGAAGCCACGCAAATCGGAGCACAAAGTTTCCTATTTTTCTGGAAAGCCGAAGACTTTGCTGTGCGGTTTTGCCGATTTTTTGTCAAGCATTGAAACTAGGCCAAACGATGTCGGAATGACCTGAAATTCGACGTGGAGCTTCTTGAGCAGTAGATAGGACCAACCATAGGCTTTGGTTTGAGTTTTGAAGCCGTTCGGGGTCCCGCAAATGCTTGCCTTAATTTCGCCATGAGAGAAATGCCGAGCTTTGACTTGTGGTCAACCGATGTCCGATTGACCTGAAATTTGACAGGGAGCCTCCTGAGTGGTAAGTAAGACCAACCATGGGCTTTGGTTTGAGTTATGAAGCCTTTTGGGGTCCCGTAAATGCTCGCCTTGATTTCACCTCGAGGAAAATGCCGAGCTTTGAAACTAGGTCAAACGGACACCGTTTGACCTAAAACTTGACAGGGGACCTATTGGAGTCATTTTGAGATGATCCATTAGCTCCAATTTGGATGCCATGATTCCGGGGTGCTCCGCCGCCGGTAGGCCTGTTTTTCCTTCCTGAGAGTTGATGAAGGGTCAAACGTTGTCCGTTTGACTTGAAATTCGGCAGGGGGCCTTTTGGAGGTATTTTGAGACCATCCGTAGGCTCTGATCGAAGTTTTGAAGTCTTCGACACTGTCGCTGCCGGGAGCTCCTGCCTGGCTGTCGGAGGAGTGAAGTTAGGCCAAATGATGTCGAAATGGCCCGAAACTTCATGTGTACCCTTCTTTTGGCTGCTTTGAAGGATCTTGCAGTTTTTGTTTGATTCTGACAAGTTCTGGTGCTTGAAGTGGCGCCTTCCTATTTATGGCAGGATGTGGCTCCATGTAGCTTTTGGTGTTGAATGGACATAGTGACATTTTTGGTGTCAACAGACATCTAGCACCAAACAGAAGAGTATCAAACACGACGGTCTGGCAAGCAAATAATGCAGATAAGGATTTGACAAGTGTTAACGAAGACATTTAGAAATATAATAGTACATTTGAAAGTTAAACATAAGTAATGATGAATTAAAGAAACCAAATGCCAACTTCAAAGGATTAGCATTGAGAACATTTAGAGCATGTTTGGCAACAGGTGAGAAATCCATAGATGTGAGGGTTCCTTACTACCAATCGAATAAAGATTCCTAGCTGAGGATTTGTTATATTTGAAGATTTCACATCAATGTCGATGCATATTGCTGAGAAAATTTGATTTAGGTGAAAATTTGCAAAAGTGAGGATTTCCAAATCCTATAGGGGGAGGATAGATTTGAAAATCCAAACAATTGGGGATTTCCATAGGTCCAAATCCTCGGGGATATACAATTGCCAAACATGGATTTTCCATGAGTAGGTGGAAAACGAAAATCTTTTCCTTGAGAATTTGGTTTCCAAACGTGACTTTAAAGAATGCTGAGAGCCGAAAAAAACAGTAGCTGTAAAACCTCGACCCGAATGACCTCGTTTAGCGCTAATTAAGTCGTGTGTTAGCTCTAAGTGTGTTTAGTAGATTTTGGTTTAGTTGGATTGGAATAGCCTTCTTATAGCTTTAGGGAATTTTGAGTGCCTTTGTGTTTAGTGAAGCCCTTTGGGGGTTCCTTTTTATGACTTTGCGTTTACTTGAGGGATTATTTGAGATTTCTATGATTGATGTTTTTATCCCGTTTTACTTATCTCATTGATCTCTTCAACTTTCATGTTGATCCCGTTCCCATCCAGAATCCCGAAACCCAACTTTCTTAGCTTCAAGGGCAAAACAGTCTTTTGACACTAAATCTGTACCCAATGTTTGGTATTCCTGAAACCCGCGAAACATATACTTTTTGGAAACTAGAAATTTTGACGATCATTTCTTTCTTCTTCGTCGAATCTATTTGAAGCCCCGGAAGCCATGGATTTGACCCCACAAGATTCCTAAGGGGTGGAGCCCACTCCCCTCTTCTATATAAGGAACCCATCTCCTCTTCCTTTCTCCTTTTCCAGCACAACTCTTTCTAAGCTAGGGCTTTCTTCACTTTCCCTCTTCTTCTTGCTTTCTATCATCAAAGCACAACCAAACCTTACTCAAATTAAGAAATAGAGATCACCATCCTCTTCCTTTCATTCAAGGATTCATCTTGATACCATCTTTAAAGAAAATCTCCATTTTTATGATCCCCTTGGAGCTAGCACTCACCATTTGGAGACTCTACAAGTAAGCACTCTCCCTAATCTCTTAGATATGTGTTCTTCTAGTCCTTGAGAAGCTCAAGTTTCATTATTGTGAGTTCTCTCTTCTTCTTCATTGTTTTGACCCATTTTAGGATTTATTTTGAGGGTTTTTGTAGAGATTGTAGTCTCGAGCTTGGAGAGGTGATTAAAAGATTGATTTGTTGATTAGAGACCTTGAGGCAAGTGGATGATTAGATATTTTAAGCATTGAATGGTTTTTATGAGCAATGTTGATGGTTTCATTATCTCTCTTATGCTTTCATTTACTTGCATTGATTTGAAATAATTGCAAATTAATGATTCTTGATAGTTCATTTAATATCTTGGAAAAGTTGAAATATAGCCCTCATTTATTTCTTGATTGTACCACAAATGAATCTTTGTGAATTGTGGTTTCCTTTCTCTTTCTCTTTTGGTTGAATGAGGTGAAGAAGAAGGAGATTGGATTGACTGATTTTGGAGATTTGATGGTATTTTCAAGGGGGTTTAAAGGAGGTTTTGAGCCCCTCAATTCGATAAAGAAATGGGACTCAAAGGAGCTTGTAAGAAGTGGAAATGAAAGGGAGCAGAACTGTCCCGGAACCTATTTCTGAATAGTTTGCTCAAGCGAACCTGGTGGTCGCACGAGCGAAGTGTCCAGAACAGGCTCCGAACCATTCCAGTAGACAGTTCGCTCGGGCGAACCCCTTATTCGCTCGAGTGAACATTCCCTGAATCACATCAGAGCTCTCATAGAACCTTGTTAGTTCGAGCGAACTATTTATTCGCTTGATCCAACAGGTTCGCTAGAGCGAACCCCTTATTCGCTCGAGCAAACTCTCCCAGGATCCTCACAGAACCTCGTTAGTTCGAGCGAACTTGAGGTTCGCTTGAGCCACCATGTTCGCTCGAGCGAACCCATTATCCGCTCGAGCGAACCTCCCAAGAAATGTCATTCCATAGAGCTCGTCGCTCGAGCGAACTTCTTGTTTGCTCAAGCGACCAGCACTGTTTACCTAGGGCTATTCTAGGAGCATAAATTAAACGTTTAAATGATTGAGAGAGGATTGTTGAGAACCCTCTGGTGATGGGAAGACTTGTAGCCATTATTTAGCACCCATTTGAGAAAGAAACCAAATCACAAGCTTTCATTTGATGTTTTGAAAATCCTAAGGTGTATAAAGAGCCCGAGATGTCTCCAAACTCAAGGAGTACCAATTTTTATTGAATTTGACATACGGGACCCTTATTCACCTTGATCAATTTTTAATCCCGATACTTGTCTCGAAAATTCATGTTTTATGATTTATCATTCCCGAAAGTACAGAAACTATTGTTGTAGTATTTTGCCAGTCCCGATATGCACTTCTTATTTGAAATGATATTCGTGCCTTTGAGCACCCCGTCCCGCTCGTTTATGTAAGTGCATCATATGTAGTTTGTACGTGACTTGATTTTCGTTATTTGACCTATGAATTGGCACCACTAAGCTTGGATAACCTTGTTGGTCTGATCCACCTACTTGAAGATCCCCCTCCCATCCCGCCAGCTGCAGTTTGAATTCCGTTACCCGGTTATTATCGTAGTCTTATCCCAATGCCGCAGATTACTACTGTGGTTCCCAATGCCCAGTTCGCTACCGTGGTCATGTCCAGTATTATTATGTATATGTATATGTTACTTATGTTGCATCTCCTTACTTCGGTGACTGAGGTTAACATCCCGATATGCTCACGTCACTTCGGTGATAGAGGACTTAGCTTCGTGTGGTTGCCATATTGCTTGTTTCCCAAATTCCTTGGATACCTTGCTTGTTTTAAATTGCATATATGTTTTGAATAGAGGATCCTTTTGTTTTATGAAATTTATTGCTTTAACAGGTTTAAATGTTTTCCAAGTAATTTCTTTTATTGATATGTCTTTTCACCCAGCTGCCAAACCATCGTGTTTGACCGTTTGCTTTGGTACTCAGGTCCCTTTGTCGGTTACCCCGAGAAGGAGCGCGAGGAGGCGGTCGGAGAACCGCAACGTCTAGTTGAGTGGCACACCGATAATGTCATTTAGACATTCGGGTGTCCAAGTTACGTAACATTTTGGTTTAGGATTAACCATTCTTTTGGGAACTTGATATTTTGTTTATATTGGCCTTTGTTGGTCTCTATTTTTGGGGTAATGTAATTAAATGATCTTGATGTAAACTTTAACTTGCTTTTGGGAAATAGCTAATGATCATTGTTCATTTTGATACTGGTTTTAAATATGTTTTAATCTTGATATCTTGGATATGAATGTATGAATTAGATTTACTACACGCTTCCACACTTAAAAGAGATATTCATGTCCATGTGATGTCCTCACCGCGGACACCTGTGGGAAATCGCGTGTACGAGTGGCATCTTTTATGGAATCGTATACGTTATGATTTAAAATTAATTCATAGTATTGGCATCCATCATCATCATTCATCCCAAATATTAGTCCCAATCCCGGATCAGGCCCGCCCGCTTAGGGACCCGGTCTGGGGTCGCGACAGATTGGTATCAAAGCTAGACATGTTTCAGGCAATTAAAAGAAACTGAAAATCCTAAGGACTTGGCGAGGATTCGTTAGACTCTTCGTTAGTTAGTATCGTGTGAGAAATGTGTGAACCTTTATCTATTATCATGTGCTAACAATTTATTTTGCAACATTATGCCACCTCGTAAAAGGACAGTAAACGGCATTCCTATCGCTAGTAACAGTGATCACACAGGGTCAGTTGTAGAAGATATTCCTGACAACACCATGCAGAACCAATTCCAACAAATGATGCAAGTCATGTTAGATTAGTAGCGTCAGGCTATTGAGAATCAGGCGAGATTGCAAGAACAGATGCTCAAGAAAGATGAAGACCATGCTAGGGAATTGCAAGGCATGCAGAGGCAATTGTTAGAGGTTTTGCAAAGAAGGCTCGAACCAGTGCAAGCTCAACCAGCTATCGTCATTAACCAAAGAGAACATGACCCGAATGCATTGTTCGAGAAGTTTAAGAAAAGAGGCCTAAAGGAGTTTCTTGGATCAGAGGACCCACTAGCTGCAGATGATTGGCTAGAGCACACGGAGAACATATTCGAGATCTTCCAATGCACTGGAGGAAAACGAGTTAAGCTGGCAACATCTCTCTTCACCGGTTCAGCAGACATTTGGTGGAAGACCGTTAGGGAAGAATATAGACACATAGCAAATGCAGTGGCTTAGGCAAATTTCAAGAGGCAGTTTGGGGACAAGTATGTACCCACACACATCAAGAGGCAGAAAGCAGTTGAGTTCCAACAGCTTGTCCAAGGCAATATGTCAGTCCTGGAGTTCCTCACCAAATTCGAGAGATTGTCAAGATATGCTCCAGAACTAGTGGACACAGTGGAGAAGAAGATAGCAAAGTTCTTAGAAGGACTGAACCCCATCATTGAGAGGGATGCTACGGGGGTTGTACCACTACAACCTTCGAAGAGGCAGTCAAGAGGGGTTATAAGTTTGAGAATTTCCACCACAAGATCCTCAGACTTCAAGGCAAAGGACAACCCCTGCAACAAAACAACCAACAGAGGAACCAGCAGCACAAGAGGCAGAGACATGATCAGAATGTATAGACTCCCTTTGTTTGTACACATTGTGGGAAGAACCATGAGAGTGCCCAATGCCGTCCCATTATAGGGGCATGTTTCAGATGTGGTTCTATGAACCACCAGATGAGAGACTGCCCAAGGCAGAATAGGCAGAATCAGCAGCAACAAGGGGCACAGCGTCCAGCACCACCTCAAAATGCAATGGTTGTATAGAACCAATCAAGATCCCTTCAGCAACAAGCACCCCAGCAGTAGTATAGACCATAGCAACAGGCCCATCAGCAAGGGCAGAATCAGAATCAGCGTCCTCAGTAGCAAAACAGGAATGCACAGCAAGGCAGGCCACAACAGGTTCAGAATAGGCCACAACAGAGAGGATAACTCTATGCAGTCAACAGAACTGATGCAGAGGCAGCAGGAGATGTTGCAGAAGGTACACTTCTAGTTTGTGGATCTCAAGCTAAGGTTTTATTTGACTCTAGCTCTACTCACTCCTTTATCACTCCAAACTTTACAAAGATGATTGATATGCATGCTAGAAATCTCGATTTTATTTTGACTGTGGCTACCCCATTAGGTAAAGAAGTTATATGTAGGACTTTTTACCTTAGTTGTTTAGTTCTGATAAGAGAGTTAGAGTTACAGGTAGATCTCATTTTATTGGAGATGTATGATTTCGATGTCATCCTAGGGATGGATTGGTTGGTAGGGTACCATGCTACGATGGATTGTTTCCATAAGACCCTCACCTTCAAACTAAAGGAGACACCAGCAGGGGTGTTATTTCGGGGAGACAGAAGTAATCCTAGTAAAAGGTTTATTTCAGCGTTGAAAGCTGATAGACTTCTGAAAAGTAGATGTGAGGCCTATTTGGCGTTTATCACGGAGGATAAACGATCCCAAGGGGTGGAGGAGATTCCAATTGTTTGGGAATTTCCAGATGTTTTTCTGTAGGAGATTCCAGGTTTGCCACCCATTAGAGAAATTGATTTCACTATTGAGCTATTACCATGGACCGCTCCGATCTCTATTGCACCATATCGTATGGCTCCAGCGGAATTGGGAGAATTGAAGACACAATTGCAAGAATTGTTGGACAAAGGCTTTGTAAGACCTAGTGTTTCGTCTTGGGGAGCTCCGGTATTGTTCGTCAAAAAGAAAGATGGTTCAATGAGAAAGTGCATTGACTACCGGAGATTGAACCAAGTGACCACCAAGAACAAGTATCCATTGCCGATGATAGATGAACTGTTTGATCAGTTACAAGGTGCTTCTTACTTTTCAAAGATTGATTTGAGATCCGGTTACCATCAGCTGAGAGTCAGAGAGTCAGATGTACTGAAGACAGCTTTTCGGATAAGATATGGAGACTATGAGTTTCTAGTGATGCCATTTGGATTGACTAATGCACCAGCAGTGTTCATGGCATTGATGAACAAGATATTCGCAGAGTACCTGGACCAGTTTGTAGTAATATTCATCGATGACATTTTGGTGTACTCAAAGACCAAAGAGGAGCATGAATAACACTTAAGAATAGTATTATAGCTTCTGAGAGAGAACCAGCTGTATGCAAATTCAGTAAGTGTGAATTTTGGCTAGAACAAGTAGCATTTTTGGGGCACATTATCTCCAGAGAAGGATTGTCAGTAGATCCGTCCAAGATTGAGGCAGTAGCACGGTGGGAAAGACCGAAGAATATGTCAGAAATCAGAAGCTTTCTAAGATTGGCAGGCTACTACCGGAGGTTTGTGCAAGGATTTTCGTCAATTGCGTCGCCTTTGACGAAGTTGACAAGGAAGAATGTGCCTTATGTGTGGTCAGACAAGTGTGAGATAAGTTTTCAAGAGCTTAAGAAGAGATTAACCACAGCACCAGTCCTCACTTTGCCATCCGGAAGCAGCGGTTTTACCATTTTTACCGATGCTTCGAATATTGGACTTGGATGTGTGTTGATATAGGAAGGAAAAGTCATAACCTATGGATCCCGGCAGTTGAAAGATCACAAGAAGAACTATGCAACACATGATCTTGAGTTTGCAGCGGTCGTATTTGCATTGAAGATGTGGAGACATGATCTCTATGGAGAGAAATTTGAGATTCATTCCGATCACCGCAGCTTACAGTATTTGTTTTCTCAGAAGGAATTGAATATGAGCAGAGAAGATGGATGGAATACATCAAAGATTATGATTTTCCAATCAAGTACCACCAAGGGAAAGCAAATGTAGTTGCTGATGCCTTGAGCAGAAAGTCAGTAGGCTTGGCAAATCTCAGTGGCACCTGTATTTTTGAGCAATTTGAAGAGTTGAGAATAGATCTACTGCCACTGAAGAAGGGTGTAATATTAGCAATTATGTCAGTGTCAGAGCCTTCCTTCATTCAGAAGATCAAGGATAGTCAGTTGCAAGATCCAAAGTTTGCCAAGATTTCAGAACATATAGCAGACCGTCCTGACTTCCGTGTTGTAGATGGAGTTTTGTACTACCATGACCGTTTGTGTGTGCCAAACATTAAAGAATTGAGGAACGACATCATGACAGAAGCTCACAGCACGAGGTTCTCCATGCATCAGGCAGTACAAAGATGTACCAGAACTTAAGGGCAGATTTTGGTGGAACAATATGAAGAGAGAGATAGCAGCATTTGTCTCCTGTTGTATGACATGTCAGTTGATAAAGGCAGAGCATCAGAAGCCTCCAGGGTTATTGCAACCGTTAGAGATTCCGGAATGGAAATGGGAACACGTAACCATGGATTTTATTTCGGGATTACCGAGGACTAGCAAAGGCAACGATGCAATATGGGTCATTATGGACCGTCTCACCAAGTCAGCTCATTTCATTCTGATGAAGATAGGAAAGAAGATGCACATGCTACCTTTGGTAGAGTTGTTTGTGAGTGAGATTGTCAGCAGACATGGTCAGCCAGTTTCCATCATGTCTGATAGAGACAGCAGATTCGTCTCGAGATTTTGGAAGACATTACATGAGTCTATGGGTACAAGATTACAATTCAGTACAGCTTACCACCCGCAGACAGATGGCCAATTAGAGAGAACCATTCAGACTCTTGAGGATATGCTTCGTGCTTGTGTGTTAGATTTTAAGACCCAATGGGATGAGATTCTACCGTTGTGTGAGTTCGCGTACAATAACAGCTACCACTCGAGCATTGGGATGACGCCTTTTGAGGCATTGTACGGCAGAAGGTGTAGGACACCTGTTTGTTGGGAAGAAGTTGGTACCTGCAGCTTTCATGGGCCAGCCATGGTAAGTGAAACCAGTGACAAAGTCAAGCAGATTCAAGAACATCTGAAAGTAGCCCGGAGTGGACAAAAGAGTTATGCAGATTCTCACAGAAGGGATTTACAGTTTAAAGAAGGAGACAAGGTTTTCTTAAAAGTGTCACCGACTAAGGGAACACTAAGATTTAGGCAGAAAGACAAGTTATCGAGGAGATACATTGGACCTTATGACATTGTGAGTAGGATTGGTGACGTGGCTTATAAATTAGCCTTACCACTTACGCTTTTCGGCGTACATAATATTTTTCATGTGTCTATGTTGAAGAAATACATTCCCGATCCTTCACATGTACTCCGGCATGAACCATTGGAAATCAGAGAAGATGCTACCTATGCCGAGAAGCCTATTCAGATCATTGATACAAACGAACAAGAATTGAAAACGCGAACTATCCAGTGGGTGAAAGTACTTTGGGAGAATCATGGACCGGAAAAGGCAGCCTGAGAATTACGAGATCAAGTGCATAAGAAGTATCCACATCTTCTACCTGAGGTGAGTTTTGTATTTTATTTGCTGGACCAAATATGCCAAGGGGTCGAGGATGTAAGACCCTAACCCGAATGACATCGTTTAGCGCTAATTAAGTCGCGTCTTAGCTTTAAGTGTGTTTAGTAGATTTTGGTTTAGTTGGATTAGAATAGCCTTGTTATAGCTTTGGGGAATTTTGAGTGCCTTTGTGTTTAGTGGGGCCTTTTGGGGGTTCCTTTTTATGACTTTGCGTTTACTTGGGGGATTATTCGAGATTTCTATGATTGATGTTTTTATCCCATTTTACTTATCTCGTTGATCTCTTAAATTTTCATGTTGATCCCGTTCTCGTCCAGAATCCCGAAACCTGACTTTCTTAGCTTCAAGGGCAAAACAGTCTTTTGACACTAAATCTGTACCCAATGTTTGGTATTTCCGAAACCCGCGAAACATTTAGTTTTTGGAAACTGGATTTTCGACGATCATTTCTTCCTTCTTCGTCGAATCTATTTGAAGCCTCGAAAGCCATGGATTTGACCCCACAAGATTCCTAAGGGGAGGAGCCCACTCCCCTCTTCTATATAAGGAACCCATCTCCTTTTCCTTTCTCCTTTTCCAGCACAACTCTTTCTAAGATAGGGCTTTCTTCACTTTCCCTCTTCTTCTTGCTTTCTATCATTAAAGCAAAACCAAACCTTGCTCAAATTGAGAAATAGTGATTACCATCCTCTTCCTTTCATTCAAGGATTCATCTTGATACCATCTTTGAAGAAAATCTCCATTTTCAAGATCCCCTTGGAGCTATCACTCACCATTTGGAGACTCTACAAGTAAGCTCTCTCCCTAATCTCTTAGATATGTGTTCTTCTAGTCCTTGAGAAGCTCAATTTTCATTATTGTGAGTTCTCTCTTCTTCTTCATTGTTTCGACCCATTTTAGGGTTTGTTTTGGGGGTTTTTGTAGAGATTGTAGTCTTGAACTTAGAGAGGTGATTAGAAGCTTGATTTGTTGATTAGAGACCTTGAGGAAAGTGGATGATTAGATATTTTAAGCATTGAATGGTTTTTATGAGCAATGTTGATGGTTTCATTATCACTCTTACGCTTTCATTTACTTGCATTGATTTGAAATAATTGCACATTAATGATTCTTGACAGTTCATTTAATGTCTTGGAAAAGTTGATATATAGCCCTCATTTATTTCTTGATTGTAGCACAAATGAATCTTTGTGAATGGTGGTTTCCTTTCTCTTTCTCTTTTGGTTGAATGAGGTGAAGAAGAAGGAGATTGGATTGAATGATTTTGGAGATTTGATGGTATTTTCAAGGGGGTTTAAAGGAGGTTTGAGCCCCTCAATTCAATGAAGCAATGGGACTCAAAGGCGCTTGTAAGAAGTGGAAATGAAAGGGAGCAGAACTGTCCCGGAACCTATTTCTAGACAGTTCGCTTGAGCGAACCTGGTGATCACTCGAGCGAAGTGTCCAGAACAGGCTTCGAACCATTCCAGTAGACAGTTCGATCGAGCGAACCCCTTATTCGCCCGAGCGAACATTCCCTGGATCACATCAGAGCTCTCACAGAACCTTGTTAGTTCGAGCGAACTATTTATTCACTTGAGCCAACAAGCAAACCCCTTATTCACTCGAGCGAACTCTCCCAGGATGCTCACAGAACCTCGTTAGTTCGAGTGAACCTCCCTAGAAATGTCATTCCATAGAGCTCGTCGCTCGAGCGAACTTCTTGTTCGCTCGAGCGACTAGCACTGTTTACTTGGGGCTATTCTAAGAGCATAAATTAAACGTTTAAATTATTGAGAGAGGATTGTTGAGAACCCTCTTGTGATGGGAAGACTTGTAACCATTATTTAGCACCCATTTGAAAAAGAAAACAAATCACAAGCTTTCATTTGATGTTTTGAAAATCCTAAGGTGTATAAAGAGCCCGGGATGTCTCCAAACTCAAGGAGTACCATTTTTTATTGAATTCGACATACGGGACCCTTATTCACCTTGATCAATTTTTAATCCCGATACTTGTCTCAAAAATTCATGATTTATGATTTATCATTCCCGAAAATATAGAAACTATTGTTGTAGTATTTTGCCAGTCCCGATATGCACTTACTATTTGAAATGATATTCGTGCCTTTGAGCACCCCGTCCCGTCCGTTATGTAAGTGCATCATATGTATTTTGTACGTGACTTGATTTTCATTATTTGGCCTATGAGTCGGTACCACTAAGCTTAGATAACCTTGTTGGTGTGATCCACCTACTTGGAGATCCCCGTCCTATCCTGTCAGTTGCAGTTTGGATCCTGCTACCCGATTATTACCGTGGTCTTATCCCGATGCCGTAGATTACTATTGTGGTTCCTGATGCCCGGTTTGCTACCATGGTCTTGTCCCGTATTATTATATATGTATATGTTACCTATATTGCATCTCCTCACTTCGATGACTGAGGTCAACATCCCGATATGCTCACGTCACTTCTGTGATAGAGGGCTTAGCTTCGTATGGTTGCCATATTGCTTGTTTCCCAAATTCCTTGGATACCTTGCTTGTTTTAAATTGCATATATGTTTTGAATAGATGATCCTTTTGTTTTATGAAATTTATTGCTTTAACAGGTTTAAATGTTTTCCAAGTAATTTCTTTTATTGATATGTCTTTTCACCCACCTGCCAAACCGTCGTGTTTGACCCTTTGCTTTGGTACTCAGGTCCCTTTGTCGGTTACCCCGAGGAGGAGCGCGAGGAGGCGGTCGGAGAACCGCAATGTCTAGTTGAGTGGCACGCCGATAATGTCATTTAGACATTCGGGTGTCCAAGTTACGTAACATTTTGGTTTAGGATTAACCATTTTTTTGGGAACTTGATATTTTGTTTATATTGGCCTTTGTTGGTCTCTATTTTTCGGGTAATATAATTAAATGATCTTGATGTAAACTTTAACTTTCTTTTGGGAAATAGCTAATGATCATTGTTCATTTTGATACTGGTTTTAAATATATTTTAATCTTGATATCTTGGACATTAATGCATGAATTAGATTTACTACACGCTTCCACATTTAAAAGAAATATTCATGTCGATGTGATATCCTCACCATGGACACTTGTGGGAAATCGCGTGTACGAGTGGCATCTTTTATGGACTCGTATACGTTTTGATTTAAAATTAATTCATAGTATTGGCATCCATCATCATCATTCATCCCAAATATTAGTCCCGATCCCGGATCAGTCCCGCCCGCTTAGGGACCTGGTCCGGGGTCACGACAGTGGCAGCCCACATTGAGCTATATTCTCCTATTACCGAAGTAACAAGAGTAATCAAAATAACCGTCGTCGTATGAAATGGCCGAAACAAACAAATACTACATAAATAGCCCAATATAGAAGGGTAACAAATGGAATCCGCCGCGAAACGGATTACAAATGAAGAAAGTAGCCAAGTTGTAGTTGACGAAAGTATTTGAGGATCCCAAGTCGGATGACCAATCCAACTAGGCGACCCATGCTTAGTAAAAACATATTTTATGTATTTGTCATTGACTGATTAATTTTTAGTATATTATGTCTTCTCATCTAACTGAGATTTTATATGGGCAAATGGTTGCATTATTAATTATTATGCATGTGAGTGTCCTTTATTCTATAACGTAGACAAGTCGGTTTGTAGAGTTTTACTTATACACAGAAGACTTATTTGGCGGTTCTTATGGAATTTAAGTTGTTGTTCACAATCTAGATAGATCTGGACACACCATCGGTACGATTGCAGCATAATGTTTCAGTAGGCCTGTCTTGGTTGCAGGAAACGGTATAGTTTCGACTCATTATGCTAGTACGCTTTGTGTGTATTGAACTGGACCGTGTTTTTGGGTATATTGTCTTTATACTGACTAAATAAGATGACGAACACCCAAATGGTTATTATGAGTGCTTATACTCTTAATCCCGATATAAATAATAGACACATACATTTAGTATTTGGCATTTTGATTTTCGAAGGAGTGAGATCTTTTATGGGTCAATAATCTCAGTGAATTGGATGACTACACTACGTGTATGTTAGATATTAGTTTATTGACGGAATCCACGTCCCGTAATAGGGATTGATGATATCCCCTTGATGAAGCTTTTAAGTTTTGATTATGTCAGACCCTGCAGGTGGACTTTGTGTCCGACATATCAAATAAGTTAAGTGTGGTCTCAAGGAATTATAATGATACTGATTAAATATGAATATCAGTAATTATTTAATTGATGGATATCTGAAATCTTAACGTGTGGAGATTAATAAGCATGTAATAGCAAGAAGCTCGAAATATTATTTTGAGAATAAGGATAGGAGTGCAATTACAATTCTTTAGTGGACTGAATTGTAATTTATGAGACTAGAATTCTAATTTGGGTCGAATTAGGGTTTCATATTTCCATAAGGAGCCTATCTTTATTTCCTTGTTAAGGTCCCTATTGTAACCTATAAATATGCGTTATTGCTCTTTAGGTTAACATACAAGAATAATAAGAGAGAAATCTCGGTTTTAAAGAGTAGAAGAGAATTCGCAGAAGAAGCCCACTCCTTGGTGCGATTTTGAGCATATAGGAATACAGTAGTAGATCTTGAGGCTTTCGAGTTGCTGTAAGATCGAAATCAAATCAAAGAGATCTCGCAGGTATGATCTAATCATATCAGTTGAAAATTACTTCCGCAATAATCTGTACGCAATGTCTAGAGATCCTGGTTTCTACTCGTTTCTAATAACATAAATAACCCAATATAGAAGGGTAACAAATGGAATCTGCCGTGGAACGGATTACAAACGAACAAAGTATCCAAGCTGCAGCTGGCAAAAGTATTTGAGGATCCTAAGTCGGATGACCAATCCAACTAGGTGACCCAAGCTTAGTGGCGCCACCAAAACTCTGAACATAATATAAATCGAATTACCGTACACATTTCAAATCGATAAAAGGACTACTTTAAACAAAATACAAACAGACAAAGACGGAGCAAAACAAACGAGTAGCCTTATCAAGATTTTCCAACGTGGTAAACCACATAAAGCTATTTCAAATCATTTTATAAGAAAAGTGTATGAATCTTCAAACTTGGAATGAGGTGGCTTGAAGTGGTTTATTGGCTTACCTAGGGCTGTCTCGTTATACACTTAGTCACCAATTGTCGTTTTATGAGTGATGAGTTTGGTGCCTCAGAAGATCCCCGAGATTTGAGATCACAAAGTGTTTATCAAGGCTTACAATAATTCCCCGGCAATTCAAATATTGAACGTTCTTCCTATTTCTCCCTTAATTTCCATATTACAAAGTGTTCTAGATTCGAAATTCCCATTCCCAAGCATCCATGAGTCATTAGGGGGTCTACACATCCAAACAAGAGTAAAACAGTGTACAGGAAACAGCTCTAGGGCAGAGCCCAGGTCCGCTCGAGAGAGTGGTAATCCTCTCGAGTGGGTTGCCCAGGTCTGCTTGAGCAGACCCGAGCTCGCTTGAGCGGGTAGAGCTCCCGGCCCGCCCCTCCTCAAACAGCGGCCTATGGCCGCTTGAGCTGGCTAGGCTGATGCCTGAGCTAGCCCATTGCAGAGTTTTCCGCTCTTTTCCTTGCATTCAGTACCTCCTTTTCCTTCATTCACTTCCACTATCCTTCTTACACAACCTGAGCTTCCCATAGCTCCAATCAAAGCTCCATTCAACCTCAAAGATCACCACCCATTTCAATCACCAATCCAATTCATAAAACATAGCATAACCACAGAAATGTAAAATTATGGGATGTATTTCCAATTACTTAAAGTTAACAATTTTACAAGGAAAATCCATGTTGCTATAAAGAACCACTCACAGAAAACATACTCAGAAGCCATGCAATTAACACGTCTTTCAAAGCAACTATCTATGTACATAGAAAACAATTGAGTGCATGAGCATTTCTATTCCGAATTTTTAGGAAAAGCAAACATTTAGGTTGCACGCATTCATTATCATATAATTCACTTGCCTTGAAATCAAATGGGTTCTAAAAATGCTCCAAGGATTCCTCTCTACAGCAAGAACCTCTAATCTACAAAAACCCCCATGAAAATATCTCAAAAACCCAACATTTTGAACGAGGAAAGGGCTTCTCCATAGAAGACTTTGCATGCATGAAATAGAGGCTCTATAGGGTTTAACAAACCTAAGATTAAAAGACGACAGCCATTGCTTACCTCTAGAATTTCTAAACAAGAAGAGAAGCTTGAAAAGGAAGATGATTCCAGTAGAAAACTCCACCAGTGTTATCTTAGGAAAGCTCAAGGTTTGAGGAAGAAGATTGAGGAAGTTTAGGGTCTTCATTGTAATTTATTCCTAAGACTGGAGTGCAATTGCATTTATATAGTGGTTTGATTTGCAATTAACTATGGGCCCGGATTGCACATGAGATGTAGGGTCGCGGTGTTCCAGTTTGAGCCAGCTTTCTATGGAATCCCTAGTAGTCCCCACGCTAGCCCAAGTTATTGGAAAGATACTAATCCTACTAGAACTCTAAGATGAAGGAATTAGAAAGTTACTATTTCTATTTGAAGTGAGACTTCTAATAGTAGTAATAGTAAGGTTACTATTTTGTGTGGAAGTAAGACTTCTATTTCAATTAGTACAAGAGGAGCAAATGAGGTTGCTTAAAGCTATAAAAGGAGAAGCAAGGGGGCTGGGATGTTCATACTCTTGGAATTCACGCCAGCCCCCTTATGTGCAAGAGTTGCACATCTCTCTTGATCTTCTAGTTCTCTTCTAGTTCCTTAGTTTTCTTGAAGGGTTTTCTCTTGAAGTTTCTACCAGCCTTTTTGAGTAAAGAGATTTGATACGGGACATAGCGTGGAAGACTAAGAGGTCTTAGAGATCCTAAGTTGCTTACAAAGAAAGCAGTTTTTTCAACTAGCAAGTCTTCTTCTCCATTCGAGCACAACCAGGCTCCAAAGGTATAATCTACTTCTCTATCTGTTGTAGATTATTTTGTTGCATGCTGTTGCTTATGTTATTGCTGTACATGATAGATGAGTATGAGGGATATGGTTTATGGCCTTATGGGTGCTTGATCCCTCAGTCAAGTGGGTCAAAAGTTTTGAAATCTCATCCACAAGGCCCACCTATTTCCAACAAAATCTCCCCACCCCGGGCCGTGTCAAACCAAGCTCAACAAGTTTCAAAATTCCCCAAAGTTATTCAAAATTCTCGTCTAGCTAAAACCCAAGCTAAATGTCCTCTAATCTCACTTAGAGACTAATCACGGCTAAAACAACATTAATCATACTAAACTTGGGTCGGGGTCTTATAGTTTTATCGAAAAAATGCACAAACAACTCTACTATCATTTGGTGGTTTTTTTTATAACACTGTTTAATTAAGGTTTAAGCTAGATTTTTGGCAAAAAACTCTTTAACTAAAGTTTCACCCACACTATGAGGTGCATTTGTCGTGGTGAAACTTTGCCACATTATGTGAGGTACATTTCTCATGCTTCTCTACCCTCTATGATGCCCCAGTTGCCTACATCATTGCCGCTAAGATAAGAGGATGAAAGAGAGGGAGGGTAAGATTCATAACATGTAACTACGCTGAGTTGCTGAGTTGCTTTATTTTTGGAAAAAAATGAAATGAATTAACGAAAACAACATAACAGCAAAGAAAAAAAAAAAAAACTACATCCAATCCATAATGGATAGAAGCCAAGGCAGAAAGAACCATCTAAAAAACAATCGCTGCTTACCAAGAAGCTAAACTGAGCTAGCGAAAAAGATATCCTATTCAATTCTCTAGGGTCAAAAGAGAACTTAACATACTCAATGACAAGTACACAATGTTCAGAATATCATTGATCGAAGAAAAAATGGACCAATCCTTCATCCCGTTGGTGCATTGCACCACCTCCAAGGCATGAAAATAATCCCTAAGCTTCGAGAATCCAAAGAAGATCTCGAGTGCCTCGGCCAATTTGAATGAGTTGGAACAAAGCCCTTAGTGCCACTGCACGTGAAAAAGAATCATTAAAAAACATAATAAAGCACAATCAATCTCCTTTTATTCGGCTTGTTAAATCCGCATCAATAAAGATTAGAATACATTTATTAAAGACACGTCTACATTAAGACCTTATTATTATTCTTGGGGAAGAAGATATAATACCGCTTGGGTCCGTAGTATCACAATTAACATAAAATACAATTATTCTTTGCTTTCATCTGAGGGACCAACTTAAGGGTGGGATTGGTAGGATCAATGGGGCTAATAACATTTTTCCACCAGTCCTTAATTTGAAGATGGCTATTGCCCACCGGAATGATTCCAATGTTGGAATCAAACCAAACCACTCTAGCATACTCACGAAGGAATAGAGTATGCATTATAGATTCCCCATCCTTTCCACAAATTTGAAAAATATCGCTACTAATATTAAACTTAGAGAAGATAAAATTACGTACGAGGATAGCTCATGTCAGACATTTCCATCCAAAAAGAATAATTCTTGGGGGCAGGCGGAGTTTTCAAAAGATCTTCCTTTCAATTTGCTTCATGGAGTGATCATTACCTCTGTTTCTTCATAAATGGTTTTATAGATAGATTTGGTCGTCAAATTACCAGGTCCAAACACTTATATCTTGGTTTCTTTTATGAAGAATGCATATCTTCAGGTCATCAACATCTCCAGAGTCGGAGAAAATATTCTTAACTCACTCATAATTTCATTGGTTATTATCCGATCAAAGGTCTTTGACGATCATGTGTGGGCTTGTATCGGGGATAACGTTTTACGGAAGCCACTATCAAACGGGATACAATATTGTTTTAGATGGGTATACATCCCCCATTACCAATTAACCAACAAATTATCATTAATAGTAAATTAGTGAAAGGTTCCTTAGCACGGTCTTGTAAGGCTCACACTCCAACAAGTTTTTCTTTAAGGTGTTGTCCTGACTGAACATTTTATAACTGATTATCCCTTTCAACCGTTCCAACTGTTTAGGTGTATCGTCCATGCTTCCTATTTCTTTCTTTCTCATTCTCTATTACGACGGAGATCCCCTTCAGAAGAAGAAGATCGTCGATCCACGCCTGCTGCTGCGCCATCTGTAGTTGCAGAAGGAGATCGTTGATCTCTGGCAGCAAGGTCGTTTCAAGATCTGTCTCAGAACCCAGTTAAAGAGGAAGTGGATCCAGATCTTGAAATCGCAGAGGCCTCACCGCACCGAGTTCCTTGCTGTTCGCTGCCAGAACCGGAGAAGGAAGTCTTGGGCCAGATTGCTTCGCACGTCGCCAGACAGCAGTTCGGGGGGCCACCTCCATCAGAGAAGAAAGGCAGCAGGGCGGAGCAGTTCGGATCTTCTCCGATGATGGGTGAATTCGGACCCTCTGTAATCTGGGAATGGAACCGCAACAGGCCTCCTGCAATTCTGAGTTATGCAAATCGAGACAGAGAGCACAGCCCACGCTGTCTTCGTCGTTCAACTACACAAGGATCCTCCCAAACTGAGACGATCTTCTCTGGCAGCGAGTCCGGGGTCCTTCTTGAAAGAAGTTGCTGGTCCCAGATGGGTGTCGGAACCGAACTCGCTGAGAACCTTGTGCGTTCCGGTGTGAGGCAGATCTACGAACTCGCTGCGAATACTCTCAGATCTCTGGATGATTAGAAGCAAGGGTTCCCATCTCCCTTAAATAGAGTAATCCCTAGGAGTTACATCTCTATCTGGATACTACCTCTCCTGGAATCCCACATCTCTTGACCAGCGTGGGAAATCTACCAAACCGGGAGTCTGAACTCGATCCAAACTCTACCACCAAGAGTTTGATCCTTATCTGACTCAACCAGATCAAGACTTGTTGGGAGTTCATCCGCGGCAAACCGCCGGGCTTGATCTAGCGTGGCCCTATGGCAGTCGGGCCACACAATTTTCCAACAATCTCCCACTTGGCACGAATGCCATGGTTACAAGCGTGCCAATGTACATCAAATGTATTTGAGTCCCATGCGCATCACATGCCTCGCAAATTCTTCCGCGGGCAACGGTTTGGTGAGAGCATCAGCCATCAATTCCTTAGAGGGCAAATAAGAAATTTCAATTTCTCCATTCTCAGCCTTCTCCCAGACAAAATGATATTTTATCTTAACATGCTTTGATCGGCTGTTAAATTTTGGCTCAGTCACCATTGAGATGGCAGACGTACTATCTACGTTCATTGGGACAGGCTGATCCTCACTGATTAAATCAATACCACATAAAAAATTTCTTAACCAGATAGCCTCCTGAACTGTGGTACTACAGGCTATATACTCTGCCTCGGCCGTAGACATGGCCGTTGAGGTCTGTTTCTTGCTACCCCAAGAGATTGCACCTCCCCCCAGAGTATACACATAGCCTGTGGTTGACTTTCTTTTGTCTAAGTCACCGGCCCAATCCGCATCGGAATAGCCACGCAATTTCAGGTCATCACCTTGATAACATAGTTGCAACTTCAAGGTGCCTTTGATATACCGTAGAATCCTCTTAACCTCATACCAATGAGGTAATCCAGGGTTACTTAGGAATCTACTCACGAGACCCACGGCGAATGCAACATCCGGTCTCGTACACAGCATCGCATACATGATGCTTCCTACAACTTGAGCATAAGGCTTGCCCCGCATTATTGCCTTATCTTCCTCAGTCGTGGGCCCCTGTTTGCTGGACAATTTTTCACTTTTGTTAATGGGAGTATCGACTGGCTTGCACATCATCATATCAAACCGTTTTAACACAGTTTCCAAATAGGATTCCGTGACAAAGTCAATAACCGATTCGGCCGGTCACGGGTGATCTTTATGCCCAGTACATAGTTAGCCTCACCCATGTCCTTCATCTCGAATATTGACTTCAACCACTGTTTGATTTCATTGACGGCATCCAAATCGTCACCAGCAATCAGGATGTCATCCACATACAATGACAAATATAAATAGTTACTCCCACTACGTTTAACATAGAAACATATATCAACAGTATTGGGGACAAAACCAATTTCACTTATGGCCTGGTGAAATTTCTTGTACCATTGCCTCGATGACTGTTTAAGTCCATAGAGTGCCTTTTGTAATTTGTACACCTTGTCCTCATGACCTTGCACCAAAAAACCTTCAGGTTGTTTCATGTAAATCTCTTCATCCAATTCGCCATTCAGGAAAGCAGTTTTTACATCCATTTGGTGCAATTCCAAGTCATGATAAGCCACAACCGCCATAAGGGTCCTAATGGATTGGAATTTTACGACTGGAGAGAAAGTTTCATCGTAATCAATTCCTTCCACTTGCGTGAAACCCTTGGCTACCAACCGTGCTTTGTATTTATCCAAGGAACCATCCGAATTGAATTTCTTCTTAAGAACCCATTTACAACCTATGGCCTTTCGACCTTTGGGTAGATTGACTAATTGCCACACCTGGTTCTTATGAATTGATTCAATTTCCTCTCTCATAGCATTCATCCAATTTTCAGTATCATGCCCATTGATTGCTTGAGAGTAGGATGTCGGATCCAAATCCTCTACGGTTTCCACTAAACTGCAATAATCATCCAGATATGACGGATGTTTCCTTATCCGAACGGGTCTACTTAGTTCCGGTTGTTCCTCATCAAGTGGGTCCTGGCGAGGAGTTTCATTTCCAACGTCAACCACGTCGGATCCCCCACTTTCTTGAACATCCTTATCCTTTGAGATTTCATAGAAATCCACCATCCGTGGTCTATCTCTAGGATTAACCGTTGGATTCTCAAGGAAATACACATCTCGACATTCCATGATTATTTTATTATCGTGATCATATACACGATATCCTTTTGAATGACTTGGGTAGCCAACAAATGAGCAATTCTTTCTCGTTTTTGCCTGCAGTTTGTGTCTTTCTTGTGGAGGTAACAGGACATGTACGGGGCAGCCCCAAACTTTTATATGTTCCATTTTAGGTTTGGCTCCAGTCCATAACTCATATGGGGTCTTGGGCACAGATTTAGAGGGGACCCTGTTCAATATATATTGTGCAGTATTAATTGCCTCTCCCCACAAATACAGCGGAAGTTCCGCGTGGCTCATCATAGACCTTACCATGTCCAAAAGTGTTCGATTTCGACGTTCAGCCACGCCATTTTGTTGTGGGGTGTAAGGGATCGCATACTCATGTATGATTCCCTCTTTTGCACAATATTCTTTGAACAACTCAGAAGTGTACTCCCCCCCTCTATCGGATCGAATCCGTTTAATTTTCTTGCCCTTTTGATTTTGAACTTCAGCAGCATAAATTTTGAAAAAATTTAGTGCCTCATGTTTATGTTTAATCAAGTAGATATAACCATATCTGCTGAAGTCATCAATGAAGGTAATGAAATACACCTCCCCCATCCTAGTATGAACATTTAAGGGTCCACATATATCTGTGTGAATCAGGTCTAGCAATTCTAAATTTCTAGTTCCCTTTGGAAATGGTTTCTTGACCATTTTCCCACTTAAACATGGTTCACATGTAGGGTATTCCACTTTTCCAATATCAGGTAAAAGTCCATCCCTAACCATTCTAGTTATTCTGTTCTTGTTAATGTGTCCTAATCTGTAGTGCCATAACAATGCCAAACCATTAACACATTCATTCACACACACAGAATAATTGGAACTAGATTTTATTGCAACTTTAGAAGTGTCCAGCAAATACAATTTGTCATGAAGCAAACCAGAAATACAAATTTTCCCATTGAGCCCAATAGTAACCTTATCAGTAGTGAACCTAATTTCAAAACCACTATATGCAAGCTGGCTGACGGAAATTACGCTCCTCCTCAAGGCAGGAGCGAAGAAGACATCTGACAAATACAACGATTTTCCAGTTGGCAGGGGAATCTTGACTTTCCCCACCCCCAACACATCGCAGAATGTCTCATTTCCCATATATATATTATGTTCTCCAGCTTTAAGTTCTTGGAATTCCGTGAAACCCACTTTGGTCCTCGAGATGTGTCGAGTAGCGCCGGAAATCGATCCACCAGTTGCTTTCATTGGTGTCCACCATCATGGATTTCGTGATCATATCAATATAATCTTTATTTCCATGTGGTACCATGTTCCGTTGCCCATTCTCACCCTTTTGCTTTTTGTTTTTATCCGGACAGTCTGCACGAAAGTGCCCAGGCTTCCCGCAAATAAAGCAACGCTCCTTTTTCTTTTGTTGCACCTTTGCTTTCCCTTTGCCCTTATACTTCCTTTTCCCCATAGTAGCCATCGAGCCACTAGCAGAATTGGTTTGGGCAAGCAAAGCAGTAGGCACAACACCACGGGCAGCCTGCCTTTGTCCTTCAACAATTAATTCAGCCTCAATATCTTTAACAGTCAGTGTTTTCTGGAGGCTAAGGGTCTGAGAAACATTCTCCCATGAAGGTGGAAGACTTTGCAACAGATACAATCGTTGCAACTCCTGGTCCATATCCCTTCCCAAAGCAATCAAATTCCTCAATCTTATATTCATCTGGTCAATGTGGTCATTGATCAAGGTTCCTTCAGGCATTTTATAATTAACATAATTTGAGAATGCCTCCATAAGGTGGGACACAGTGGATGCATCGTATTTCGCAATTATTTGATCATAAATTTCTTTTGCTGAACCCAGTTGCTCAAATTGCTTGACCAAATCATTGGAAATAAATCCAAGTAACAGATGCCTTGCTGATTCATTATCATATTCCCAAGTAATATAAAGATCTTTTTCTTCCTTGGAAGCATCATCAGCAGGCTTCTCAGGTGTCTTTTCTTTAATAACATAAGAAAGACCCTCAAAGTGCAACAAGGCATCCATCCGACGTTTCCAATTGGGTAAGTTCCTCCCATTGAAAATATCGACCTTAGCAAGATCGTGTAGAGCAGATTTAGCAGTAGACATATTTATAAAATATAAATAAAGTCTAGATACCACTGACCGTGATCGCAGTCCCAAAATATTTTCTGACCGTTGGAATGCCGATCTATCACGTCTACCAAATAGTGCTCGTCGCCACGAATTCGCAGACCCAAACCGCTCGTCGATCGGAGATCGGATGAATGAGTTATGGCTGGTCAAACTATCTTTTGACCGATGATACAGGGCCCGTACTTGTGTCAGCAACTGCGCTGTGCTGACGTCACCGTACCAGTGCTCTTCCCTGCAACGATGTGGGCCGGGCTGAAGACGGGTCAGGTTGTAGATCTGGCCTGGCCCGAGCAACAAGATGTGGTATTGTGCTGCGCGTGTCCCGAGGCGAAAAAGGCACCAACAGGACGTGTTGTCTCTTCACAATGAGAATGAAGTAATAAAAAAAAATATTACTTTTCCTTCCTTGAACACGTGATGTGTCCTTGTCACACGCCAAAAAAATATTAAAGGAAGCCTTGCTGTCTCCTTGTCTCCTTGTAAAAGTAATACACGCCGCAGCCAATAAAAAGAAAACACGATGGACAAAGTGCTTCTTCGTCTCCCCCTTCCTCGATAGCTTCTGTTGCAGACGAACAGAATGGAACCGAGAGAAAAAATGCACGATGAAGACGTTGAAGATCCGACGATCCACAGCCTTATCGCAAAATCTGAACCGTCAAACGCATAGATCTGTCTCTGATACCAATTGAAAGAAGTTGCTGGTCCCAGATGGGTGTCGCAACCGAACTCGCCGAGAACCTTGTGCGTTCCGGTGTGAGGCAGATCTACGAACTCGCTTCGAATATTCTCAGATCTCTGGATGATTAGAAGCAAGGGTTCCCATCTCCCTTAAATAGAGTAATCCCTAGGAGTTACATCTCTATCTGGATACTACCTCTCCTGGAATCCCACATCTCTTGACCAGCGTGGGAAATCTACCAAACCGGGAGTCTGAACTCAATCCAAACTCTACCACCAAGAGTTTGATCCTTATCTGACTCAACCAGATCAAGACTTGTTGGGAGTTCATCCGCGGCAAACCGCCGGGCTTGATCTGGCGTGGGCCCTATGGCAGTCGTGCCACACAATTTTCCAACACTTCTCCAGCTGGGAAATTCCGGATCCTCTGTGCGTCCCTTGAAACGAAACATGTTCCTCTATTCGTCCGTTCTGTGACGACTGGTGGCCCAGATTTGAATCTTCCCGTGGATTGTCCCTTGGTTCGAATCTTTGTTGTGCCTTATCATTCGATGGACGACCTCTCCAACTGCAATCGCCAAACGCCAGCCACGCCCTTCGTCTAATTATCTCTTCTGTCTTTGTTTCCAACGACTAAGGGGGCTTTTCTGGGGGAGGGGGGCGCGTGAGGAGGAGGAGCAATGGAAGGAGATCTTCCACCTTGTTTTTCCACTACTACCCATGTCTCTTTCTACAACTTTTCATTTGTCTTCTTCATCTTGTTTTTCTTCTTCTGCTTTTGAGGGATTTTTACGAGGAAGAAGATGAAAGGTGGGGGTTTTATGCAAATTTATTCATCTTCTTCTTCATTAGTATTTGTGAATTTGTGGTGGTGGTGGTGGAGGTGGGATTCATTGGGGTTTTGATTTGCAGCCGCTTCCGCCACTATTTGTCACCATTAATAGCTGGACGTTGACTGTTCCCATCAGACGTTGATTTTGGAAAATTTATCTGAGTCTTTGAAAACTGTAACCGAGTTTTTTGAAAATTTATCTGAATTGCTTACAAATTTATCTGAATTTCTGAAAAATCTATTTGAGTTTTTTCTAAAATTTATTTGCATTTTTTGAAATATTTTTTTTATTTTTTAATTGTATTTGTGTCTTTTGATGTTTATTTGCTTCTATTTAAATTTATTTTTATTTTTTTAAATAAATTTAAATAAGTTTTTGAAAAAAAATACATGAGTTTTTGGTAAAATTGTCTGAAATTTGGAAAATAGGTTTATCGTAGTTTTGGCAAATGCATTTTCCCTTTTTGAAATTTATTTGCATTTTTTAATAATTTTTACATCTTTTAAAATTTATTTGGATCTTTTGAGATTTGTTTGCGTCCTTTTTAAATTTATCTGCTTTCTTTTGAAATTTATTGCATTTTTTAAAATTTTATTTACATTTTTTGAAATTTATTTATATTTTTTTAGTTTTATTTGGATCTTTTAAATTTTATTTGAGTCTTTTGAAATTTATTTGGATCTTTTGAGATTTATTTGCATCTTTTAAAATTTATTTGCGTTCTTTTTAAATTTATTGCGTTTTTTGAAATTATTGTATTTTTTGAAATTTATTTGCGTTCTTTTGAAATTTATTTGGGTTTTTTTAAATTTTATTTGAAAATCTCATTAATGGGATTTCATTAATCTTAGCCAATCAAATGGTAGTTGGCTATTATTAATGGCATATCCTACTAATCATGTGATATGATTTAAAGAAATGGTAACTTAGACATTTTAGGTCATCAAATTTGGAAAAAGAACATACCACACTATGGAAAAAGATTGTGGATCTAAAGCTAGAAAGTGAAATGTTTAGGGACCTCTCGCTGAATGCTCCAGAATAAAATCCATAGCTTCTACGAAGCCTTTCCAAAACCAATAATCTCGGTTCCCACTCTTAACCTCCCAAAGAGACTTGTTGGAGCAATATCTAGCTTTAAGGTTTTCAGTACAAAGCATGTCCTCATTAGATAAACACCTCTAACATGTTTTAAAAAATAGGGCTAGGTTGTTGCCCTCATACCATCTAACACCAAGCCCACTCTCCTCAACCAATATCCAAATCTCTTTCCATTTATTCGTGTGAATTCCCTTGTTCTTCTCACCCCCCACCCACACTGCACCCACACCAAAATTTGGTTGTATATGTTATCCAATGATGTGCGCCAACATGTTTAACCGAACCAAACTTGTATAAGCAGAGGTGCTCAAGGGCCTACTTTGGGCCATGACTTGGATTAAGTGATAGAAAGAGCAAAAGCCCATCTAAGCCCAACCTGATCAAGTAATACAAATAATTTAGTATTAATTTATCTAAACGAGTAATTAGCAAGGACAAAAGAGTGATATAGAAATCCCAGCCCCGCCTGATTGACTAAATGGGCGGGGTTGCGTGCCAGGTACTTAAAGCCGTGTTGGAGTTGGACTAGATATGGGTAGTGATTCTAAAGAAGGGCTGGGCGTAGATATGACTTGACCTGGCCTGGCCCAATCCATGAACACCCCTATCCTATAAGGTTGTGGCAAGCCGAATCCATTGCAAACATTAGTACTACATTTGAGTTTCAAAATAATAATATATAATAATAATAAATATTATTTGAGCTGTTAGATTGCAGACAGTAAAAGCCCAACAAAAGCTGGGCTTATTCTAAAAAAACTACAAGTTTTTCTTACCCATAACCAACTTTTATTTATTGCAGTTCGGATTCGAGTCGAGATCAGAGTTTGCTACCCCTGTGTGCATGAACAATTTGGTCCACTCCAATCATACTAAAATGGGAGGAAAGTTATTGAGTTATATATATATATATATAAATATATATGTATGGGTAATATTCAAGTGAGGGATTCCCTCACCATAGGGTGAGGGACACTCCCCTTTTTGGGAATTTTCAAGTACAAAAGAGAAGTACAAAAAAGAGAAGTACACTTCTCTTTTATACTTGAAACTTTTCAAAAAAGAGAGTATCCCTCACCACATAGTGAGGGAATCCCTCACTTGAATATTTCCCTATATATATATATTTATGGGGGACATTTATGTGCATCTATCCGGACCATCCCTCACCATAGGGTGAGGAAACTTTCCCTTTTTGCATATGAATATTCTTTTTATGCATATGACCATTTATGACTTTTCCTCTTTTTGTATATGAGAATTTTCAATTATGGAAGTATCCCTCACGCTATGATGAGGGATGGATGCACATGAATGTTCTCTTATATATATATATATATATGTTAGACATACTCAATAGTGGGGGTTTTGTAAACGTTCTCTTTTGTTCCCTAGAATCGTTGTCAATAGACATGAATAAAATGCACTCGCAAAGAAGGGAAATATTCAAGTGCATCTATCCCTCACCATGTGTGGTGAGAGACACCCCTTTTTGGAAAGTTTCAAGTACAAAAGGGCTTTTGTACCTTTTGGAAAGATCCCTTTTTGTACTTGAAACTTCCCAAAAAGGGTTGTCCCTCACCACAGATGGTGAGAGATAGATGCACTTGAATACCACCCCGCAAAGAATATGCCAACAAGATGCATTCAACACAAGCTATTAGTATCGATAACTAAAACAACATTTTATGAAATATCTCTTAGTCCCAAGTCAGAAGTGGTCTTCACATCACTGATTGAACTGCATACTAACAACAAACTCAACAGCACTTAAGTAACCATATCTGCAGGTAAATGAAAGTATCACTAATATAATGTGACGATGACATTCTGATGTGACCTTTTCCAAAATGTGAAATTTCCATTTTGCATTTATTCAGGAGTTCTATCAACCTCAATGAAATGGGTGTCTGTTTCTTTCTCTTTATTGTAAAACAGATTAACAGCTACGTGCCAAGAGAAGATGAATGAAACATCTAGAACTCAAAATGGATACTAGTGCAGCTACAAGACCTGTAACAATGCATTGCTTTTTACATGGATAAGGAGATTGCTTAAGCATCTTTTCATTAACCTACATGAATGGGATATAATTGCGTGCATCCGAAAAATGAGGCTTTAGATGTCTAAGTTCTGTATCTTTTTTCACTCTTGTTTTTGTTACAAAGATGGTTAGGTTGATTAGTTGTTTAAGCAAAGCTTGATGTTATCTGCAGCACTTTTGCCCACAAAATTGTTGTTCTTGCTAGCAATATATATTTTATGTTAAAACTTTTCGTTTGCTACTCTTCCACAGAGAAGAGTTCCTTTTGGAGGCATTTGTGCAGCGCTGTGGGAGAGGAAATCCTGCATTTTCACTTCCGCGGCTTCCATTTCCGACATGGACAGGTAGGATTTTCGGATCCCCCCTTGTGCAGAATATCTAATTAAAAAGTTTCATTCATTTGCCCTTTTGTCGCTACACCAAACGTGGAGGAGAAGGTGGCATCGTGTCCCCCACTGTTTCTACAAAAAAAGGCATTATACTAATGCTCCTTAGAAAAACCATATTTAACTAGGAGTTTGTTTTAAGAGTGCATTACTTTCTTCTTGGAAAATAGGACATAATTTATAGGGTCCAGTGTCCACATCAAATAAAAAAAGAGCTTTAATTTTGATAATGCCAAAAATTGGTTTCGGACACCACCCGTCAAGTAATAAATGCTAGTGCAATAAATAAAGAAGAGAGAGAATTTATAGTGGTTCGGTCAATATGACCTACGTCCACTTCAGAAGGGCAAAGGTTGCCGGTAGTTTTACTTCTCAATACGCAGCGATTACAGACTTAGAGAATACAGAAAAAGAGCGTTTTCTATTTATAGTCTTCCCCTAACAGATGGAGGCGACTTTACCTCCACGCTTCATCCACTTCGACGGGTCTCTCGAACTGCCCTTGATAGACGAGGCAGGTGAGGTACTCTCCGCGGGACTTGGTAAAAGCAGGTTAAAAACCGACGATTATATCCAAAGCGATGTGGTTGCCTTGACGTGGCAGTCTTTGTAGACTTGGGCTTGGATCCCAACGGACCGGATCTTCATAGATTTAGGCCCTGGCCCATTAAGAACTGGGTCACTTGGGCCTGGCTCATCATTTGCCCCTCAATGTCCAGGCGAGGCGGCAGCAACAGCGCTGGGGCGCCCAGCCAGGCGAGACAGCAACAGCAGCGCCCAGTGCTAGCATTGGGGCAGTAGAAACGGCAAGGGGCACCGACGCCGTGGAGGCAGCAGCAGCGCCGGCGGGCGCTGGCCTGGGCACCTATAGGGCAACAGCTAGGGCGCCCGCGTTGGGGCTGCAGCCGCGGTGGGCGCCAGGGAGGGAGTAGCACCGGCGAGGGGCGCCGGCCTAGGCGCCCGAGTGGGGGCTGCAGCAGCTGCGGGCACCCCTGGCGCCCGAGAAGCGGTAGCGACTGGCTCCAGCTTGGGGGTCCGCCAAGGGGATGGTGGCGTCGTCCGCCAGTCATCGTCATCCGCGGGTGTGGGTGCGACACGTGAGAAGACATTGCGTTCTTGTCGAAAAAGATATCGAGGAAAGGTCGTTGTTGACGATGATGGATCCAAGGTGAGCACCCTTTTTAGTGTGTTGAACACCGATGGTGATATTTCAAAAGTTGTCGTTTCTTATCATATTCCTCCTACTGTGCTGTGTCGCCGGGCCGAACTTGAAGAGCCTGCTTGCGACGACTCCTCTAGTGACATTGTTATTTATGAGGAGATGCTTGAAGCCGGGTTGAGGTTCCCCATGTCCTCCTGCGTGTGCCGCATTCTCCATTACTTCTCATTGACCCCGGGCTGGTTAGCGCCCAATAGCTGGAGAGTTTTGCTCGGCTTTCTCGCATTGTGGAGGAGGATACATCATGAAGACGCTTCTCCTATAGAGATTCATGCTGCTTATAATCTGATCGAGTCCCCGGCCCCTAACAGGGGATGGTACTATCTTACCCCCAGGGGTGGTAAGCTGCTCACGGGATTACGTTCCAATTGCCACAGCTGGAAATCTCGTTTCTTCTTCATTGGTGGAGAGTGGGCCTCTGAAATAGATCGGGCCTTAGTACTCGTACAATGGGCTGACGCGAAAAGGCTTGGTACGTCATTAACTGCTCTGCTCTTTTTATTTTATGCATATATATGCTCATTGTTTTTTCACAGATTTCCTAGTGCTCTCTAAAGACCAGGAGCAGAAACTGCAGGCTGTGAGAGATCATCCTGACAAAGACTTGGGGATCCTCCTCCCCAAAGAGAGTGGTAGGATTAGCGGGCCTCCTCCTTACCCTTTTTCTTTTGTTAAGACTGGTGGACCCTCTCTGGGAACTTCCTCCAAACGAAAAGGTACAACACCATTTTTTCTGTTTAATTGATATTTCGTATCTAAGAAATATTTTTGCTTCTGCAGCAGTAGATAGAGAGGTGATTGGTGCTCGTCTTTCGAGCAGGAATGGACCTCCTTCCAAGGTGGCAAGGGCAGGCGACACTTCAAGAAGGAATTCTTCACCAGTGATCAAGGTGAGCTCTCTGGCATCCACTCCTTCAACGGGGCCACGGGTATGTCCCCATCAGGCGACCTTTGCTGTAGTTTCTTCCCAGCCAGCGATCTCCTCGGCCTCGATTGCTACTCTAGAGTCTTCATATCCAGCTATACCTCTTACCCCTCGTTCATGTCCTTCACGTTCGGGAGCTTCCGCAGGGGCATCGACTTGGGCTGGTCCTATG
This sequence comes from Camphora micrantha, assembly GCA_003546025.1. NCBI lineage: Eukaryota > Viridiplantae > Streptophyta > Magnoliopsida > Laurales > Lauraceae > Camphora > Camphora micrantha. Next base: position 45,567,415 of record QPKB01000001.1, read on the forward strand.
CTGAGCAATCCGCTGGTGATTCAGGAGAAGCTCGGGAGATTTGCGTTTCCTCCTGAGGTTACGCAGATTAATGCTTTGGGCTCAGGTAAAGGCTTATGTTCCCCTTTTTCTCCAGACTTTCATTTTTTTTTATGTGTACTCTCATTTTCTCTGTCCCTTATTATTTCAGGCTTCCATTGCGTCCGTATGCTTGTTGTCAAGAGCCCATCATAACAGTCAGCTGAAACAGGAGAATGAGAGTATGCAAAAAGAGCTCTTCGTTGCTCAAAGAAAGATTGTTGCTCTAAAAGCTGCTGGAAGAGCTTCCGAGGTTGATCTCACAGCGGCCCGCGAAAGGGCGACCAGGTTTGATACTGCGCTCTCAACAGCCCACGAGAGGGTGGCCAAGGCAGAGGCTGAGCTTGTGAAGGCCTGCAAGAAGGCTTCGCTCAGTGAGGCTGAGCTTGCACAGACCCGCGAGAGGGCGGCGCTCAGGGAGACTGTCGTGGAGACAAAGATGAAGGTGGCTCGTGAGAAAGCTTCTGAGGCTGAGGAGAGGGCTATCCTGGCTGAGAAAGAGTTAGCGAATGGTCTTGCTGACGCCTTTATTGATGGCTATGAAGAACTCTGAGGGAAGATCTCTGCTGCTTTCACAGATATTGATTTCTCAGGCTTCGTGCCTACTGAGGCGCCTGATGACAGTGGTAGCTCAGATGACGATGATGATGATGCTGAGGACGAGGATGATGGCGAGGATGATGACGAGGACGATGGGGACAGCCATGAGAGTGATTAAGGGCCAGGGGCTTCTACTGTACTTTTTTTTTTTTTTTGAAAGTTAGTTTACAAACTAACTTGTTGAAAATTGAATGGAAATGCGAAGATCTTTTCTGCATAACATTTGATTCATTCATTGCTTATTGTTTGAACAATATTACTTGAAAAAATTAAAAAAGAAATCAAATCAGGCCCCACACCCTCACTACTCTGACTTCCTTAGAATTTTACTGATCGTACCTCTTCAAATGTTCCACGTTCCATGGATGAAGTAAGACCTTTCCTTTGGAATTTTGGATTTTGTAGGTGCCTGGTCTTACTACTTTTGTTATGAGGTACAGCCCTTCCCAGTTTGGTCCCAGCTTTCCTTCGCGAGAGTCCTTTGTGGCGAGGATCACCTTTTTGAGGACTAGGTCTCCCGGTTGAAATGAACGAGGCTTCACCCTCGAGTTGTAGTACCTTGCCATGCGCCGTTTGTACTCCACGTTACGGACCATAGCCATCCCCCTTACCTCCTCCACCAAATCGAGGTTGATGCGGAGTCCTTCCTCATTGGTGACGGGGTCATGGCGATGGACCCTTAAGGATTGTACACCTATCTCAACAGGGATGACTGCCTCAGTCCCAAAAGCGAGAGAGAAAGGGGTTTCTCCAGTAGAGGTTCTTGGTGTGGTTCGATAGGCCCACAACACTCCTGGGAGCTCGTCGACCCAAAGACCCTTCGCTCTTTCCAGCCTTGTTTTTAGGTTGCGTAGGATCGTTCTTACCATGACCTCTGCCTGTCCATTCGCTTGTGGGCGCGTTGGGCTGGAATGAGGTTGTTTTATCTGGAGGTCGGAGCAGAAGGTGTTGAAGAGTTTATTATCAAACTGCTTTGCATTGTCACTAACAATGGCGTTAGGTATCCCAAAGCGACAGACTAGGTTTTCCAGACGAAGTCCTTTACCTTGGAGTCTGTTATTTTTCATAGGGGTTCTGCCTCTGCCCATTTTGTGAAGTAGTCAATGGCGATGACTACAAACTTGCACTGTCCTCTACTCAAAGGAAGGGGACCCAAGATATCAATCCCCCATTTGGAGAAGGGCCATGGGTTCAAAATTGATGTCAGCTCCTCCGGTGGTTGCCTAGGCACAGTGGCGAAGCGTTGGCACTTGTCGCATTTTTTGGTAAATTATTTGGTGTCCTTTACCATGGTAGGCCAAAAGTATCCTTGCCTAAGCACTTTGTGGGCGAGAGAGCGTCCTCCAGAATGTTTCCCGCAAATTCCTTCATGGATTTTTTGGAGGGCGTAGTCAGCTTCCTCAGGTGAAAGGCAGCGCAGCAATGGTAAGCAGTAACCCTTCTTGTAGAGTGTACCTTGTAGGAGAGTAAACTTGGAAGCTCTCATCCTGAGTTTTTTCGCTTCAAGGAGGTCATTTGGCTCTGTACCTTCTTGGAGGTACGCCCTTGTAAGAGTCATCCAGTTCGCTTCATCCGTTGCACAATTGATGTTTGTTATATCCACATCTAACTTGCTCGGCTCGAGCTGGTGCCCGATGAGCGTCGGTTCTTCAGATGAGGCTTCCATTGATGAGGCGAGCCTGGCGAGTGCATCTGCAGCTACGTTATTCCCTCTAAGGATGTGACAGATCTGGAAGTATTTGAACCGCTGGATCAATCTTTTCACCACGCCAAGGTAATCATGTATTCTTGCCTCCTTTGCTTCGAACTCGCCATTTATTTGGTTGGCAACCAATTGGGAATCACTATAAGCAACGACGCGCTTGGCGTCCATTTCGATCGCCAATCTCAAACCAGAAAGGAGGGCCTCGTACTCTGCTTCATTGTTAGAGGCAACGAAATGGAGCTTCACTGCATACTTAATGTGTGTACCATCGGGACTGATTAGAATGAAACCAGCTCCGCTTCCTTCACTGGTTGCAGAACCATCAACGTACAGCTTCCAAAGTGGCAGTGGCGAAATCTTGGCGTCTGCAAGAGGCTGGGCATCTGGAGTACGCCCCTGGGCATCCGGGGAAGAGACCTGGGCGCCCGGGGGAGTCTTGGCGCATGGAGGAGGTTCCTGGGCTCCTAGAGGAAGCTCCTGGGCGCCCGGGGAAGAGGCCTAGGCGCCCGGGGGAGTCTGGGCGCATGGAGGAGGCCCTTGGGTGCCTGGAGGAGGCCCTTGGGTGCCTGGATGGTGCCTGTGGGCGTTCATTTGGATGTCTTCGGTGGGAAGATTTGGCTCCCCTTTGGTCTGTGTGTATTCAGCTGCAAATCGGCCAGAGCTTGTGCTTTGATGGCTGCCCTTGGCTAGTACTGGATGTCGAACTCGCCCAATTCCAATGCCCACTTGGCTAATCTTCTAGATATATTCGGCTTTCCCAGTATTCTCTTCAGAGGCTGGTCAGTAACAACAACGACCGTATGGCTCTGAAAATAATGTCGTAGACGTCTTGCCATCGAGATGAGGGCGAGCGCCAGTTTTACCAAGCCCGAGTACTTGAATTCTGCCCCTCGGTACGCTCTGCTTACGTAATAGATGGGTTTTTGCACTCCATCGTGATATCTGATGAGAACAGAGCTAACTGCCGAGGGTGAAGCAAAAAGGTACAAATATAATACCTCCCCGGGTGCAGCATGTGAAAGAAGAGGGGGAGCGGCCAAGTAAGCTTTGAGTTTCTGGAAGGTCTCCTCAGCCTCGGGTCCCCATTCGAAAGCTTTCCGGAGGATTTTAAAGAAAGGCAGGCACTTATCTGTAGACTTGGAAACGAATCTGTTAAGCGCTGCAATTCTTCGATTGAGGTGCTACAGTTCTTTGGTGGAAGAGGATGGCCTCAAGTCAAGTACTGCCTTGATTTTATTGGGGTTTGCCTCAATTCCCCTTTGGTTGACCATGAAGCCCAAGAATTTTCCCGATCCTACGCCAAAGGCGCATTTCTCGGGATTCAATTTCATATGATAGGATTTGAGAACATTGAAAGTTTCTTGGAGATGGTCGATGTGATATGCAACGGCGAGGCTCTTGACCAGCATGTCGTCCACATAAACCTCCATGGTTCGCCCAATCTGGGAATGAAACATTTTGTTCACTAGGCGTTGGTAGGTTGCACCTGCATTTTTCAGCCCGAAGGGCATGACTCTGTAGCAATAAGTCCCCTTCGGGGTGATGAAGGACGTCTTTTCTTAGTCCGAGGGATGCATGCTGATCTGGTTGTATCCCGAATAAGCATCCAAGAAGGAGAGCAGTTGATGTCCTGCTGTGGCGTCGATGAGTAGATCAATCCGAGGCAGTGGGTAGCAATCCTTTGGACATGCCTTGTTAAGCTCGGTGAAGTCGACGCATAGGCAGCACTTCCCATTAGCTTTCGTCACCATCATTACATTTGAGAGCCATTCAGGATATGCTACTTCCCTGACCGCCCCATTCTCTATTAGCTTCGCGACCTCCTTGTCCATTGCTTGGGCCCTTTCAGTGGAGGCACCCTTTAGCTTTTGTCGGACAGGCTTGTGGCGGTGGTCGACATTGAGGCGGTGAGTGGCGAACTCGGGGTCAATTCCTTCGAGATCCGCATGCGACCATGCGAAAATGCTCATATTATTTTTCAAAATTTTTTTCAGCTGGAGGGCTAAATCCTCCGAAAGAGAAGAGCCAATGTACACTCTTCTGTCAGGATATTCTTCATTCAAGACCAGAGGGGTAAGTTCTTCTACTGGTTCTCCTCTCTCTGTAGTGGCGTCATCCCTCGGGTCCAGGATTTCAACTTGCAACGCCTTCTGCGTCTTCTTGGCTTTCATCGAGGAGACATAGCATTCCCTTGCTGTTATCTGGTCCCCTCTTATTTCCCCAATTCCATTCGGGGTTGGAAAGCGGAGGATAAGATGATAGGTGGAGAGGACGGCTCTTAAAGCATTAAGAGCTGGTCGCCCTAAAATGATGTTATAGGCTGATGGGCAGTCTATCACCAGGAAGTTAACCATTGTAGTGGAACTTCGGGGTACTGTCCCGGAGGTGACTGGCAGCGTGATTGCTCCTAGGGGATACACCTTCTCCCCTGAAGACCCGATGAGGGGAGATTTGACAGGCTGCAGCCTCTCCCGGCCTAGTTTTAGCTTGTCATAAGCTTCTACGAATAGAATATCTGCAGAGCTTCCACTATCCACCAAGATTCTTAGCACCTTGAAATTGACGACGGTCATGGTGAGCACCAGAGGGTCATCATGGGGGTGCTGGATCCCTTCCAAATCTTTATCCGAGAAGGATATGATTTCATTAGCTTCATGCCTGGGCATCTTGGACGGGCGTGCTTCATCAGGATGTCTTGTCTTTCTGGCATGGGCCTTCATGGCGGAAAGGGACTCTGCTAATCCTCCCGAGATGGTTCGGATTTCCTCAATCGGCTGCGGGTCCTCCATATTTCGAGGTGGTGGCGGTGGTGGGGCTTGCCCCCTACCAGCAACATACTGGCGCAGGTGACCACGCTGAATGAGATCCTCAATCTGCCGCTTGAGGTCATAACAATCATCAGTGTCGTGGCCATGGTCGCGATGGAAGCGACAGTATTTTGTCGGGTTCCTGCGATTTAGAGGGGACTTCATCTTTTCAGGCCATTTTATGGCGGGGTCATCTTGTATTTGGAACAGGATGTGCCCGACAGTGGCGTTGAGGGGAGTGAATACTTGTCTGTCTCTCTGCGGAGCAGGACCGAGTAGGTCTCTAACAGGTACCCTCTCTGACCTGCCTCCCTTGTTGCTTGTGTCCTTCTTTTCCTCTCTGTCGTGCTCCTCTTTTCTCTTGTCCCCTGTTCTGGAAGACTCTCCTCACCTGGCTCTGGTTATATCATGTACTTCTGGGCCTTTACTAGTAGCTCTGGCATGCTCTTTGGCGGGCGCTTCATCACCGAGAAGAGGAAGCTCGATGAGCGGAGGCCTCCCAAAAAGGCTGTCATGGATACCTTGTCGTCAGGCTCTTCGACCTGAAGTACCTCCTCGTTAAAACGAGTGAGGTAGCTCATGAGGCTCTCATTTTTGTCCTGCTTTATTATGAGCAGGTGTGTGGCAGGCTTCTGGTGCCGGCACCCTCAGATAAAGTGTGAGACGAATGACTTACTCAACTCCCCAAAGGTGGCGATGGAGGCTGGGGGGAGGTTGGCAAACCACTGCCGAGCGGAGCCCTTCAGTGTGGTCAAGAATGCCCTGCACATAATCTCATCAGGCATATTGTGTAGTTGCATTTTAGTTTTATAGGTCTCCAGATGATCCAATAGATCCTTCGTTCCATCAAAGGTCTCCACGGATGGCATTTTGAACTTCCGAGGGAGTGGGTAGTTCACCACGTCAGGCTTGAATGGGGTGTCCGTTCGCCCGACTAGGTAATCCACTGTCTTCGGTGTCTGCGCCTTTACGGCGTTGAAGACATCACCTAGTTGATTTTGCATTTCTCTAATCTTTTCTTCCTAGTGATTGGGAGCTTCTCTGGACCGATCGTGGAAGTGACTCCCCACCTCTATGCTTTGGTTTTCGCTCTCATCCTCTTGGAAATGAGGCTCCTCCCCATTAGAAATAGAGGGAGGAGGTGGAAGTCCTCCATGACTCGCTCTACCTGGAGGTGGGGGTCCTCCGAGATGGGCTCCACTGGGGGCCGGAGGAACTCCGTGATGGGCGCGACCTTGAGGGTCGACCAAGAGTACTCCAAGAGGGGCGATATGGGGAATTCCCTGGGCGCCAGGGGGATGGGCGCCTATGCCCTGGGCACCAGGGGTATGGGCGTCGGTGCCCTGGGCACCAGGGGGAGGGGCGCAGAGGCCTTGGGCGCCATGTGGATGGGCGCCGGCGCCATGGGGATGGGCGCCCGGGCGAGGTATTCCCCTGCGAGGAGCCGTTGGATGTCCCTAGTGAGGCGCTCCTTGCGGTACTCCTCCAAGTTGTACTCCTCCTTGCCCCGTGAGTATGAGCTATAGGATCTGCTGGTTTTGGGTTGCCAGCTGCTGCATTGTCTTCAACATTTGTTGAGGAGTGGGAGCAGGAATGGGAGCGCTTGGGGGAGGATTATTCGGTGGAGGATCATCTTCGCCCTCTCGCCTGGGATTGTCCTCTTGTCGTCTCGTTGATCTAGTAGCGGTCACCATAGTTTTGAAAGAGGAAGTGTTATGAAGTGAGAATTTAGTTGTCCCCACAGACGGCGCCAAACTGATGATGCCAAAAATTGGTTTCGGACACCACCCGTCGAGTAATAAATGCTAATGCAACAAATAAAGAAGAGAGAGAATATATAGTGGTTCGGTCAATATGACCTACGTCCACTTCAAAAGGGCAAAGGTTGCAGTTAGTTTTACTTCTCAATACGCAGAGATTACAGACTTAGAGAATACATAAAAAGAGCGTTTTCTATTTATAGTCTTCCCCTAACAGATGGGGGCGACTTTACCTCCACGCTTAATCCACTTCAACGGGTCTCCCGAACTGCCCTTGATAGACGAGGCAGGTGAGATACTCTCCACGGGACTTGGTAAAAGCAGGTTAAAAACCGACGACTATGTCCAAAGCGACGTGGTTGCCTTGACGTGGCAGTCTTTGTAGACTTGGGCTTGGATCCCAACGGACCGGATCTTTATAGATTTAGGCCCTAGCCCATTAAGAACTGGGTCACTTGGGCCTAGCTCATCAAATTTGATATAGCCACCTTAAAAACTAAAGCCACTACACGTTATCAGATGTCTGATTTAGAGTGAATGGATAGTCGAGATAAAAGAGTAAACTTTTCTGCAGCTACGTTACTACTGTTACTACTTTCTCTGTCACATGTAAGCATACATGCGACACTTTCTTAGTAGCAACGACCAAGCTGCACACTGTTGTATTACTCGTTAACCTCTAATCACTTTTTAGGCAAAAAAGAAAAAAGAAAAAGAAATAAAGAGAGTAAAGTTTCTTTTTTGACCATCCATTTTAGGATTTATATCACATGGTTATTGACATCCAATAAAACTAATTTAGATTGAATGGATAGTCGAGATAAAAGAGTAAACTTTTCTGCAGCTACGTTACTACTGTTACTACTTTCTCTGTCACATGTAAGCATACATGACGACATTTTCTTAGTAGCAACGACCAAGCTGCACACTGTTGTATTACTCGTTAACCTCTAATCACTTTTTAGGCAAAAAAGAAAAAAGAAAAAGAAATAAAGAGAGTAAAGTTTCTTTTTTGACCATCCATTTTAGGATTTATATCACATGGTTATTGACATCCAATAAAACTAATTTTTTATGGATGCCCACCCCATCCTTCTCATATCAGTCTTCTCCATCTCACAAAGTCGATTTAAAATATATCTCTCTGCCGCTCTCCATCACCCTCTCCCCTCTCTCAGTTGGCATGGGTCTGAGCCATAGTTATCAATATGGTTTCATTTCGGCCGAAATGGCCAAAAAATATTGTTTGGGTTATGAAGCTGAAATGAAATACATAGTACAACTTTTATGTTTGGCATTCAATCAATTTTAACCGAAAACATGGATTTCGACCGAAATTATCTGAAATGGACAAAATGTTGTGAGGAATATGTCCAAACTCCAAACGTAATGGTTGTTAAACTTTTATTGTTACGAAAATTATGTATAAACATTATTGTGGTATGGAACGTGCTTAAGTTATATATATTTGGTAAGGTAAGTACTCATAAACACACACACACACACACACACACACACACACACTCACCCAAGTCCCTCACCATTAGTGCTACTGATCCTTAGGTGCTTTTGTGGAAGGGAGGTGCCTCACCAATTGAGCTACAAATTTATGTTACCATATTATTTTATCAATATTAATTAAATGCATAATTATTTTCTATTTTTTCTAGAACATATGTATTTATTGAAGTTATTCATTTTTTCCACAATGCACATAACTCTAAAATGTATGACCAAAAATTCTGAAACGGCGAAACATTTCATTTTAGAGGCCAAACTAAAATAGGGTCCGAAATGAAACTGATAATTATGGACTGAGCCCTTGCGTGCCTTTCACCTGCACACGTTGTACGTAAGGTGGTGGGGTCCAATCTTGCAGGATTCGAAGATCTAGATGAGCCTTACATCTATATAGAACTCCAAACCCATCGATCATCCTAAACCCTTCATCTTTAGCTCACAAGTTTAACAATTATAGGGGGGATGTTCACGTGCATCCTTCCTTCATCATATGGTGAGGGACAAACTTAATTAAACTCAGACCCAGCGACCCAAGTCAATTTACTACACTCACTCATTAAACCCAAACCCTAACCCAAGTCCTCCCATCCCTCACCAACCAACCAACATGATTCTTTCTCTGTCCCATCTTTAACTCCCCCTTCCCTTAAATTCACCAAAACCCATCATCACCAAAACCCATCATCATCATTGATCTTTACTCCCTCCTTTCCCCTTTCATTTCTCCAATCTTCAAAGCTCTAGATCTCTCTATGCCCTTCGAAGAGATGACTTCCACCTACTTCTTTGATCTCCAACAAGGGTTTCTATCATGCCCCCAAAAGTGAAAAAGGGGTTATGCGCGAGATTAGGGCCAATTTAAAATTTTTCCAACATTAATCAAATGCAACCTGACCCCAATCATGTCCCATCTTAATCGAAGACCGCTGTAAGGTGTAAACATTTCCTCAAATACATATAACAAATAGCGGAAGCTTTATAAATACAAGTGGTATCTTAAAGATGTATAGTTGAAGAGTAAATATTGAATTATCATAACTAGAGTTCAAGTTTGAGACTGTTAACAAAAGTATTAATTACAACATTAGGCCACACCAAAACTTGGGCCTAATCAAAATAATAAAAGAAACCAAAAGATGAAACTAATCAGATATAGTATGAAGGCACTCGTGTACGAAGTCAATACGGCTATACAATGCTATCTGTACTGTACTCTAGGAAGTCATCAAGCTGATTTGCCTGACTTCTTCCACCGTCTCTTCCTCGGGATAGAAGGGCTTGGTACCGATGCACCAATAGTAGAATCATCAGACACGACGGTCGGCAAGTAGATAGATATATAAATCACCAAAGATATACAATACTAAAGAGAGTAAACATTAGACTAGACCATAAGAGATGCATAGCATTCTGATCATAAGAAATGCATAGCATTCGAATCATAAACAGACTATCAAAGTAGGCGGTCCACATATGCTAATTACCACGGGATAGTGTCATTGCCCTCCCTACTCACATTGAGTTGTGGTGGAGATATATATAAATAGTTGGGATCATACCCCATTCATTCAAAGTGTTCAAAGTTGATAACCCATTAGCATCTTTTGGTGTCCATTATGCTAAATCCGAACTGCAGACGGTTTTCTTGGGCTCATGCGGCTCGGGTCCCGTGGGCTCTGGCCCAGTCTTACCTCAAAGTTCTAAATTCAAAGTCATCACATAGGCGGTGCCCCAGCTGTGTTGAATGTTAACGCTGAGTGGTACCTGACACAAAGAGTCCTAACGAACATCAGTGAGGGGCTAGGCTTTCTTGCGCGAAAAAGATTCAACCACATTAGAGAAACTACTTTATTTCAAATCAAATCAAACTTCAAACAAACTTCAATAGTAGTTCTCTTCAGGCCTTACATTCAAAGCCCCTTAACATCATCACCTCAAACAAATATCAAAACAAATAGAATATCAAAAGGGATCATAAGTCCATCATCTAAGTTCTCAAAGTGATCCCTAACCAAAGTAAAGCAAACAGAGCTAATGAACATGCTCGTTACATGTAGATAGTACCAGACGGTATAATTCGAAATCAGAAGCGATAAATAATCCAATCCTAAGTCAATTGTTATTCTCGGAGCCTCGTACAATACTCAGTCAACGAAAGGAATTAGGTTCACGATACCCGGACGGAACCTCTTCATGCATAGATATAAGAAGGGTATCTCGTTGTCCCATTCCATTCAAGATTGAGATGAATTGAAACCCGAGGAAACCGGAATAACTATGAGGAATCATCAGCTCAAAACATTCCTCGTGCATAGTTAAATGAGTCCAAAAAGGGTGATTAAGGTTCCACCTAAGTCCATAAACCAAGAGTCAATCCCTTTCAAAAAGGAGGAAATTCGGTCAGGAAAAACCATAGGTTCGGTTAACCGAGGGCTGATTGACACTGCGGTCGACTGCACAAAAGTCCAGAAAAGGGATTGACAGGTCACCGAGTTCGGTCGACCGACAAGGTGACCAAGGGTCGACCAACAAGGTGATCGAGTTCCCAACTCTTCCAGTTAAAGATGCATCTCTCTAGAATTGGATCCGACAGGCCACCGAGGGTCACCGAACTGCAATTCGGCCAACCGACACCCAGGTTCGGTTAACCGAATTGCTCCCAGAATTCGGAAAAAAATTGAGTTTAGTTCAGAAAGGGTAGATTCACTCCCTTCCTCATTTACACCTGCAAACAAGGAAAAATAGGTCCTAGCCCTCTCCGCATTCATTTGTACCCTCTCTCTCATCAAGTCCATTCAAATCCAATCCATTCCATTCAAAACATGAAACCCATTTATCATGTTTTCAAACAAACAAAGATGTAATTGAGCAATGGGTTGTCTAAGCATCATCAATCAACCAAATCAAGCAAAACAAACATATCAATGCCTAAATATAGTTATCTACTTGCCTTGATGAAGAGATTAAACCAAAACCCAACAAAAATTGAGGAAAAAACCTTTTTAAGCTCAAATTGGGGAAGATGGCTCCCAAACCCAAAATCAATCTACAATCTGAACGCAATAGGTTCCCATGAGCTATCCTAATCCATTTCTAATCAAAGAGAAAAAGATTTACTAAGTTTAAAAGCTTTAGAAGCTCACCTAGCCAAGGTTAATGGGAGAAAAGCTTAAGAATGTAGATAGGTGGGCTCCTGGAGGCTTGGGGAAGAATATGGGAAGCTTGGTCATCGACGCCGGAGCTCCGGTGGCCAGTGGCAGTGAAGAGGAAGAAGGCTAGGAGGTAGCACAGTGAAGAGAAAGAAGAGATGGAGTGAATGAAGGGCAAGGCTTATATTAGGTTAGAATAAAGGGTAATTTAAGTTTAGTCCTTGGTTTCACTAAGGCTGATATTGGGTCTTCTTCGACGCGTCAGATCAAAACACAACTAAAGACTAAGTTCGTGAAATGCCGAAACCTACCGGATGCATCCAAACTCACACACACACACACACAAAAAAAAAAAAAAAAAAAAAAAAAAAAAAAAAAACCTCATAATCTCATTAAACCCCTAAAAACTTTCCAAATTGCAAACCATCCCCCTACTGCACCCAAACGAGCTCAGACTCGCGCAAGACTTCGCACGCGTGTCTACACGTCAAACCCGACTTGCTAAGAGTCTAAACACACTAACTAATTACACAATTAATTATAATTAATAGGGGATTAAGTGAAGGGATGTTACAGAGTTTCTAGGAACGGTGCTTCTGATTGGTAATCCTCTAGTTTTTTCCTTCTTTTTAATCTTTAAGGTCTATCTTTAGAGTTGGAGAAGAAAGGAAAAGGAGGGGGAAGAAGAAAGAACGAGTGGGGATATCCTCGCTCGAGTACATGGGTGAGCGGAGCCTGTCATGAGTGGGGATATCACCGCCCAACTCAAATCACAAAAAAAAAAAAAAAAGGGACTCTTGAGGCCACTATGGTGGAATCATGTCTTTCGATTCCTTTTTGGTATAGAGTGACGCTAATAAGAATTGACTGGTAAAATCCTATATATTATATATAATATACAGTAGTTATCAGGTGCGCACTGGCTACATGGTGCGCAACTGGCTATGGGGCCCACTATTGTTCCATCAAAATGGACCAAAAATAAGAATCCCACTAAATTACATGGGTCCAATGGGTTTTACACTATCAAAATGGAAGCACCGATCCAAATGGACTGTGAAGTCAGTAACTTGTAGGGCCAAGATGAAGATGATAGGATGTTTTAATGGGCCCCAAACTTAGTAGATAGATAGGTTGTGCCCCCATCTCTTGGTGGGGTCCCAAGTGAGCCATGTACCCTAAAGCACATGTAGTCACTAGATGATTATTATATATATAGATGCTCCTATGAGAACATCTCTAACCTTACTATGAAAGATAAAGGTGGGGCCCTCATATTTAAGTTGTTGGCATTGGATATGGATGTTAAGGCCCCCACCTTATCTCTCACCTTACTATGAGAGATAAGGGTGGGGACGCTCACATTTAAGTTGCTAGCATTGGATATAGATGTGAGGGACCCCACCTTATCTCTCATAGGAGCATCTTCCTATATACATATATAAGCAATAAGCTGAGGCATGCGTCCGCTCGTGTGGGTTGAGTTTCCATCAAGTAAATGAAGTTTCCAGGGCCCGCTCCTTTTTTTCATTCCCCCCTTCTAAGACTATTCAGCTCTCTCTCTCCCCCTCTCTCTCTCCAATGAAAAGGTTTCAGGAGCTCTCTCTCACTCCCCTCTCTCTCCCCTTTCTTAGCGAAACGGTTGCAGGGCTTGGGTAATCGAAAGTTGAAATATAATTGAGAAACGGTTGCAAGGCCAAGATGAAAAAAAAAAAAAAAAAACGAAAACACAAAGGTCCCACCCACATCAGAACTTGTTGCCCCCTTTCGCCTGAAGCTAAAACCTAATCGAGAAACTCTTTGTCATTGCAGGTCTCTCTCCCAGACATCATCCCTCTCGCCTGGAGATCAGTTGAACGTCTCTCTCGCTATAGCTCTCTCTCCAGACAACGCCTCTCTCGCTGTAGCCCTCCCTCTCTCGTTTCTGCCTCCCAACATCAGCTGCGAGACCATCTCCACCCCTATCTTGTGTGGCCTCTCTCCCTCTCGCACAACATCGTACAGAAACCCTCCCTGACGCCATCTCCTTTATTCCACCCATCTCTCGTATATAGCACCCTACTTGCCCTTTTAGTAGACTTTTCCAAAATCTTCTTTGTTGAAACCTCTCTTGAAACGAGGATGGAGAGGAAGAATATGTGCTCTCATCTACCCTTGGCAGTGGCGGGTACTCTCTCCCCTCCCTTCCCACAAACGATTCTCTCTGTACGTTTTGTACCTTCTATTAGAGTCTTCTCTCTGCTTCTCCTCTTTCGACGATATCTAATATTTATATTTCTTGAAGTAGAGTTTGTGTGTTTTCATCTTTTTACAATTCTAAAATGGGTTATGTGTTTTCCCCTTATTATGTGATTTCTTCTATTCATTTCTTTTAGACATAGGTTTTTTCTGAATCTGTCCCCCAAAAATGTGTGTTTTGTTTTGGGAAAATAATGTAACTTTAGAGTTGTATTACCATAGTACAGTCTTTTCAGGATTATTTGTTGTTATTTGGGTCGTGTAGGTCTTCAGGAAAGAATATGAAGGATCTTGTGATTTAGTTTTTTATGGAATTTTTCGTTTATGATGTCTTGGACTGCAGAACCGAGTTGGTATTTTATTTTTTAGATCTGGGGTCAATACTTATTCGTTCTAGGCAGATTTTCCATTTATCTATCATTAATCTTTGTATTTTCAATATCATTATGAGATTGTTCATCTCTTTCCATCGTTTTGGCACCCTCCATCTCTGTCTCTCCTTTTATTAGTAGCCTACTTTTAATTATGTCCAGATTAGTCAAAATGACATTCACATATTTATTGGCAGTGGGCAGAATTGCAAAACATAATTTAAATTTACAATGCAGCCTCTAGCATGGGTCTTTTCTTTTTAATAATGTTTTTCTTTGTATAGGTTCAAAGACAATGGAAGTATAGCTGACATGCATAGGAGTAAATAGTTGCAAAACTTTGAAGATTTTGAAGTGTTCAATGATACGTGTTAAGGGGTTGAATGTTGAAGGTTTATGTAAAAATGATGATTCAACTGGTTTTTTCTTTCTTTTTTCTTTTTTCTTAAAGATAAAAACATGATGTATCAGATTCTAGTGGATTTTCCTATATGTGATATGATGTAGCACATTTTATTGTTTGAGTCATAAGTTTAAATGTGTTTCTATCAAATGTGTGGTTATTGTTGTTGAGTTTGAAAACTTTGCTCTATATTTCATAACAGATTGTCATCAAAACATTCCACTTGAGATGCCCGCGGGTGCATTTTTGCAATCTTCATCACAAGCAAAGAACTGATTTTCACCCTAGATTAACTGCATTTTTACATTTCAAAAAATATGCAAGGAATGAGAGAGAGAGAGTTTTGAAGGAAACTCAAAATTCCTTATGAACTAGTTGTAAGTGCCTAAATATTACAAACTTCTTTATATGGGATTACTATAAAGCTTCTTGGGAAAGACAGTATTGCCTGAAACCTGAAAGGGAAGGAAAAACAAAGGTCAGAGAGCCTGGCTGCAGTCAGCCAAAGGCACTCCGATGCCTAAGTTAGTGCAATTACTGAACAAAGGATGAGTGAGGGAGATAAGAGAAGAGAGTAAGAATGTATGTGTGAGCATTAGCGTACCTCTTTTGGATCAATCATTTGCATATATATAGACGGAAGTCCCATTGGACCATACGTGGTAGTTGGAGGTAGAGTCTCATCAGACCATACCCTAACTCCTTGGAGGTAGAGTCCCATCGGACCATACCGTGATTTCATGGAGGTAGTTGGAGGTACTGTCCCATCGGGCCATACCCTGATGTGGATCCCGCTCTTTCAGGGATAGTAGACGTAACCGTCGGATAAGGATAACTCATTATCTATATCCAATGATCATTTTATCTGTCAGCATGTTCTGCAACATGGCAGTACAGTCAAAACCAATGGACCCTTAGTGCTTATCTCTGTTAACCGAACTGAAGATGGTACTGAGGTTAAGCATGACCTTAATGTGGATGCACTCTGACACTGTTGCCGAGACGCATTTTGCCAAGCCGGTACCTTTACCAAAACTAGAACAATCACACCGAGACCAACACATGCCTAACTGGTACCTTTACCGAAACTAGAAGAATCTCACCGAGACCAAGACATACTTAGCTAGCACTCTTACCAAAACTAAAATAATCTCGGTATTATGAAAATGTCCCACACACTAGTCATCCACAGCATATCATTTGGAGCCCAAAAGAGGACAATCCCATACAGTTAAACTTACATAAAATATTTCAAACATTCAAACATTCGATCTTTCACAAACATATGCTCAAAAGTCGGTAAATCAGGGTAAAATACAAACAATTGAAAATGGTAAAAATTGCATTATTGATCTCAATCAAAATACATTTTTATTAAGAGAGTGTTGTGTTGTAGTGTACAATCTGAAGTCCATGAATAATAGGTAATGCTCCAAGGAAAAAGATATAAAGAAACATAAAATCCTTTAAATCATGATCCCCCAGCCTCTTCCAAGTTGGACTCCATTAAATGGACTCGGTCTCTCACAAAACTCCATCTGATCCAAATCCTCCACGCCATCCTTCAAACCCTTTTGGCCTAAAAGAGTAGAGTTCTTGTTCAAGCTCTCAGAGGTGATGACCACTTTTTTCCTATACATAAACATAGAAAAAAAGTCATAAATAGAATTAGAGAATATAAGTTTATTCTCATAACATGAAACCCACATCACATATAAAAAAGTTGCAATTGTAATGGATTAAAAAAAAAAAAAAAAACACTCAACCTCGAAGTCTCAGCCTAAAATGAGATGAGCACACTAAATGTTGAGATGAAACATACATGTGGGAAGTTTAATGAAATCAGAGAACCCCCATTTTGAAATCAATTAATATCACTAAAACCCCCAATCTCAACTCCTAAACATCTTAAAAGTTTAATTTCAACACCATAAAACCTAAAAAAAAAAAAACTTATTTTTGAATCATAAAACCCCCCAACTCTTCAAAAACCAGAAAAAAATTTAAATCTTCCCCCTAGAACCATGGCATAGAGAGAGAAAGAAAAAACCTAATAAGAGAAAGAGAGCATCGCAAAAGGAAAAGATATGGGTACCAAACCCATGGCATAGAGAGAACCTAATCTGAAAGAGAAGACTCTAATAGAAGAGTGCGGATGATACATAGAGAATTGTTTGTGGGGGAGAGAGGGTACCTGCTACTAGGAGGGGTAGATGAGAGCACATTCTTCTCCATCCTCGTTTACTACCTTCTTCTCGGTCGTCTCTTCCTCTCCTCTCGTTTTGTCAAAATAAAAATTTGGGCGTGCCCTCTAGAAAAGAAAATGCTGCAAACAGTTCCATCATATTATGTCATATCTCGGTCCCGAATCACCCTAGTCTAGGGTAATTCCCGTGGTGAGAAACACATACTCCCGTGATGCTGTACCTGTCTCGAGCCAAATACAACACACGAACGAGAGAAAAATAACTTTTCACATATGAGTCAAGCTCACTGAAACATATTCCTAACATTTGATAAATAGTGGAAGTTGTAATTCATATACATGAAGGTATCATTTCACATTCAGTCCATAAACATTCAAGTTTAATACAAAAGAATTATACAAGTATAAACATTAATTACAAAAGAGGTTGTAACAAAAGAACTCTATACAACACTACCAAAAATATAATTAAAATAATAACTACACATTAAGTGTGGCCCACGCAAAAAGGGGCTACCCACACGAACTGCGACGTCTCCAAAATGTACGACACGCACTCCGAGGAAGGAAGAAATCTACGCTGGCCTTGGCTCTGGCCACTCCTCCAATCCTGGAGGAACCTCTTGGTAACCTCTTCTCCATCCTTGGCCTCTTCAAGGCCAGGAGTTGCACCTGCGACTGTGATACTAATAGTAGTATCTCAATACGACGTTTTCGCAAGTATAAGCAATAAGAAAGTACATAATGTTACAAATTGAATTGGAACAACAATTAATTTAATAGATATCAATGATAAGTATCAACTAAGAAAATTGTGCTAAAATCGAATGATTTATGCTTGTGAATCAAATAAAATAAAAACTTACTAATTGACTACTACATTGAGCTTATCCTCTCAATAAGAGAGCGAATCTAGTTGGGATGTCACCAACGGCCCTACCAAAGGCTAGCTGGCTACCCGGGTTTAGAGTTCCGGTGCTCCAGATTACTTACTGCAGCAGTCTCTAATAACTAAACCAAGTTCAACCCCGTCAGGTATCACGGGTCGAAGCTAAGTAGTGTCAACTCAATCGAATCAAATAATAATTGAATTTGAGTAAGTCTATATTCTTTTGTTCATAATCAAATCGAATAGTACACTTAATCATACAAATACTTACTCAATTCATACTTTCAACGAATACTAAAACAATTGTACGATAATCAAGCTACAAATTAAAATTTGGAAATTTGACCACAATTTATACTACTAATGCAATTAATTACTTACTTAGGATTTGATATCAATAAGAAAGATTTGACTTCAATATGACAAGTAATAATTTGAAGAATCAAAACATATGTTACTAACCATTACTAGGCTATTGCTTATAGTCTCTTATGAAAGTCCGGGATCCTAACCCGAGGGGGGGGGGGGGGGGGGGGGGGGGTTGAATAAGGTGATCTACACTTAATGACTAATTATGACTAATTTTAATTTCTTAACAATTAACTAGTCACATGTGATGATTAACAAATAATATGCGGAAGCTTAAACAAAACAATCACCACAAAGCAAACACCACTACACAAGGATTTATAGTGGTTCGACCTTAATGCCTACATCCACTGCCGGCTTGTGATCCAACACCCCACCGGATTTCCACTATTTATGCTTTTGAAAAAGGCTAAGCAATAACCTCTACAATATGCTTTCCAAGGCTAAGCAATAACCTAACAATGTTGTTTTTCTAGGCTAAACAAC
The DNA here is from genome assembly GCA_003546025.1 of Camphora micrantha. Lineage (NCBI taxonomy): Eukaryota > Viridiplantae > Streptophyta > Magnoliopsida > Laurales > Lauraceae > Camphora > Camphora micrantha. The sequence continues at coordinate 45,585,976 of QPKB01000001.1, forward strand.
AACCTATACAAGATGCTTTTCTAGGCTAAGCAATAACCTTTACACAATGCTTTTCTCTCAAGGTAGTGTCTTCACAAACACTCTAAGAGAATACAATTAAGCTCAATTACAATGCCTCTTAATTAGGCTGATATGAAATTGAAAATCTAGCTCACACAAACACTATATGAATGCAAATGTGTATGTTCATGATGTGTGTGTGTAATAACTTCAATCAAGTTAAAATGAAGGCTCAATTAATGTATGCTTAATGCATTTTAAAGTTAAAAGCTCACAAAGATTTGATTGAAGTGAAATGCAAATCACATGTATAAAATACTAACTTATTGATGATATGAAAATCAAAAGCTCACAAGTTGTATGAAATTAATTATGTCTAAACATGTGATGCATATGCTATGTTGTTTTCAAAACCAAACTATTTTAACTAAAGTTTAAATGAATGAAAACAACAATGTGATTCAACCAAGTAAATGAAACATGTTATAAAAGAAATCAAAGGATTTGACAAAACATGTTTTATAAAGTTTTAAAACAAACTTGGTTTGAAATCAAGGGTGAAGAATCCAATCCAACTTAGATCAAAGATTAAATGAAGAATGGATTCATCACATCATAGTTATCATGCTAAAAATCATTTACCAATAATTTAAACAAAGTATATAACATATGATTAATAAAAGTAAAGCTTACTTAGAGATTTAACTTCATTAATCCAAGCTTAACCTGTACTAATGACCCCTTGGTCTCTCTTAATTCATTCCCCTTTTTCTTGCCTCCAAACACCTCAAGGAAGGCTCTTTTCTTTTCTTTGATCAACTTCTTTTTCAAGGGAATGAACCTCATTTTATAGTCAAAAAATGACTTCTGGCGTGTCCCCGGTCGACCTGGTACATGGCGCGGTCGACCTGGGCTCAACGGTCATAAATCTGACCGTTTGAAAAGAAGCCCAACGGCTCTTTTCCAGGTCGACCCGCAGTGTGCGCAGTCGACCGGGTCCATGGGCTCGGTCGACCGAGCACACTACGGGTCGACCCGGGCCCAGGGACCAAAAACCCCAAAAATGCATATTTCAAGGAGATTTTCTTGTGGGGTCTTTTGGGCCATTAACTCAAGCTTGGAATCATGATTTTAATTCAATCTAAGGGTTTTAAAAACATGAAACCTAATATGCCTAAGATGATTTGAAAGATTTAAAAACCAAAGGCTTGGTTGATTCAAAAAGATCTTTTCAAAACAATTTGCATCCAAGTTTAAAATCTAAAACATGCATGAATCATTATTTCTAAAAGACATAAAACAATGCATGAGAAAATCAAGATTTCAAGTTTTCTAAATCAATGCATGTGTGAAAATTCAAATGATGCTAAGATGATAATGCATCCATCAAATTGCAATACACAAAATTCCTAACATCTTACCATCCAATACAGGGTAATTTCGGAATGACAACGTAATACTACCTTATTAGGTGTCACTGTTTATGAGAAATATGTTGAATTTCCAAACTAACCCTCATGGCATAGTACTAGACTAATAATTGCCCAATGGACCAATTAATGAGGTTAAAGGTTCCATTTTAAAGTCATAAGGGTCTCAAGGATCCTAACTTCCTATGGAAACAAGGTGAGCAACATAATTATCTATTAGGGATGATTATGGTGGGCTATGATAGATTAAGAGCGATAATTCACCCTAAAATTGGGTCAAAAGAAACCAGTCTACAGTATCAGGTTCGCTCAAGTGGTCTCCATCCAGAGGGTTGATCGCTCGTGCAACCCATTTCGATCGCTTGAGCGGTAGATTCAGAAGGGTGGTCACTCGAGCGGACCCCATCTAGAGAGGTAATCGCTCGGGAGGTCCTTTTGATCGCTCGAGTGAGTGTTCAGTAGGGAGGCTCGCTCGAGCGAATGCTCCAGAATTCCTGAATTCAAAATTTTCATTGTTTCTTCTCTCATCCATTTCTAACTCCTTTCCATCACAACCCCCAACTTGAAAAATGAAGCCTTCATGCTTCCATTCACAACATATAACTCCCCCATCCAATCATCAATTAAAATCATAAAACCATTCATTAATTAAGAGATGAATCATTGAAGAAGAATCTCCTTCGAATCAAATGAAATAAACATGTAAGTTCAAATTTATGCTTATGCTTGCCTCAAATAGAGATTTCCAAACTCTCTCACTACACACTTGACTCGAAAGAACCCAAACTCCCCCAAATCACAAACCCTAATTACAAAAACACAAAGAAAATGGAATGATTATGCATGCAAGATTAACCATGAGTCCTTTGACTCTTTTTCAACTCAAAAAGCTAAACAAAAGGACTTGATGCCTACCACTTATCAAGAATTCCGAATTTGGAAGAAATAGGAGAGGGTGGAGATGGTTTCTTGGCCACCAAGGTGAGAGGAAGATGAAGAAGATGAAGAAGACGAAGAAGACTCCACTCCAATCCCCCAAGACACATGCAATCACTCTTGATGACTGAGGAGGAGAGAAGAAGAAGAAGAAGAAGTGTAGAGAGGTGAGGAAATGGAAAGGAAATGAAAGAAAGAGAGGTGAGTCTTATATATATATATATATATATAAGGAATAAGAATGTCTTTTTGCAAGAAAGTCCACCAAAATAGTATATTTCCATTTTGAGTCAAATGGGAGTCCTAATACTCAATGATAGCTCGAATGATGTAGAGTCTAATACAGAAATCGACGTACTCGTTAAAATACACGCGATGACACCAAGATGAAGTGCAAATGATGTAAAATGAGAAAATCGATGATTGTGAAAAAACCCTTGACTTTATCCAACCGAGTCAAATCGGTTCCAATTCACCTGTCTAAGGTTCAAGACTCAACTAACTCAGTCTATAGAGGTTAATTAACACTAATTACCATAATTAACAACTGAGCACCATTAATTAAGCTAAAACACACTTACTTAGCACTAATCAAAGTTAAATTGGGTCGAGGTGTAACATATTATGAGTTCGTTTCCACTGGTTTTCTTCTCATTAAGAATTCCCACAAAAAACACTTATAAATTATTTTGTGGAGGCATTTTAAAAATTTTTGAAACATCTGACATGCTTTGTCCTCTCACATTGAATTTCTTCATGGATCCATAACCCAAGATCAAAGATCTAACATCACAGACCATGGAAACACAAAGAAGATTTTAAAAGACGAAACCCTACAATTGGAAGCATGAAAGAGAAGCAGAGATTATGGATCTTACCTTTTTGTTGTAGAAGAAAAGCCCCTTTTAGATCTAGGCGGAGATGGGAGAGCATGGCGCTACAGCCGAGAGATTGGGGATGGGCGAAGATGGTCGCGCAGTAGACGTCAAGAGGCAGAGACGAGAGAGGGAGGGCTGTAGCTAGAGAGGCGTCGCCCGGAGAGAAAGATGTAGCTAGAAAGACATTCAACTGATCTCCGGGCGAGAGGGATGACATCCAGGAGAGACCTGCAGTGACAAAGAGTTTCTAGATTAGGTTTTAGCTTCAGGCGAAAGGGGGCAACGGGAGTTTTGATGTGTGCAGGTCCTTTGTGTTTTCATTTTTTTTTTTTTTTTCATCTTGGGCCCTGTAATCGTTTCTCGATTAGGTTTCAGCTTCCAATCACCCAAGCCCTGCAACCGTTTCGCTAAGAAAAGGGAGAGAGAGAGAGGGGAATGAGAGAAGCGCTCCCGAAACCTTTTCACTGGAGATAAAGAGTGGAGAGAGAGAGAGAGAGAGAGAGAGAGAGAGAGAGAGAGAGAGAGAGAGCTGGAATAGTCTTAGAATGGGCAAATGAAAAGTAGGAGCGGGCCCTGGAAACTTCATTCACTTGACGGAAACTCAACCCACACGAGCGGATTGCTCCCCTAAGCTGTAGCTTAGGTGAGCCATTCCCTATATATATATATATATATATATATATGGGACCCCCTTAATTGAGCACCGACACTTGTGGGGCCCACATTAGGCCCCATCTAGGCTCGGTCCCCCAAAAATAGTCAGTGTATGGTGACGGTTACCAAAATATCATGGAACCCATGCGATGTACGACCAAAGTTTTAATTGTCCAAAACAAGTGTACACTCGATCCAACGGTCAAATTTACTTCGATGGGTGATTCCCGAATATGTGACTAACAAGAGGATCCCTATTTCATGGTCTAGTCAAATCGATCAAAATGTGGGCTCCACCATGTGTTTCGGAGAGCCAGTGCACAACTGGAGAGTCCGCGCTCTCACCTTAAGGGCCCCTACCCCTATCTCTCATTTAAGGTGAGAGATCTCTGAAAGAAGCATCTCATTTTATAGTGCAAGGCTCTCCTAAGTTCAAGGATAAAGTAAGCTCAAGTGTGTGGTGAGGCCCATCTGGGAACCCACATGGGGATGGGGATAGGGATGGGGTGAATTTCAGGGACTCCCTAAGATCTTACTCTCAACAAAAAATCAGCCCGAACCGTGATTTCTATCATCTCCATATGGGCCCAAAAGTTAATGGTCAACAATACATTTGGATCTATACATAGTCGATCCAACAGTCAAGTAAATTCGGATCTGACCGAAAGTTTGTAGACATTTGCAATTTAGGGGAGTCATGTGTTTGGTCCATTTGGATGGACCAAAGGTTGGTCCCACAAGCATGAGCTTACAAGATTTTATCCTAAGCTTGAGCTTAGTAGAGCCTTTCATGTTCATCCATCCATCACCATAGGGTGATGGAACTTTCCCTTTTTGTACATGAATATTCCTTTTAAGCATATGACCATATATGACTTTTCCACTTTTGGACATAAAAATTTTCAATTATGGAAGTGTCCCTCACCCTATGGTGAGGGATGGATGCACATGAATATTCTACTATATATATAGATATATTTTTTTTCTTTTTTATTTTGTTAAATATATATGCAGTTGAGTGGAATTAAAAAGGGTGGATGCAATAGGAATAAGAAATTTATTCTCCCAAAGAGAATGTTTGCTCAGGGCACTTGTTTATGACCTACCCATCTGGGCATGTGACTTCCAGAGGTGGGCAGTGTTGAGTTGTTGACAGATACTTCAATCGTGAGCTATAAACATATCATATGCAAATATAATCTTTTTAAGGAGGGAAGAAAGAGACAAGGTGCATAATTCATATTTAAAAATACAGAAAATATCCATTGCTTTCCTGCATATGAGAGAGAGAATTGAGTGAGTGGGTTCTTGGGCCACACCACGAGTTGTTCACATAGTGCATAGAGAGGTTACTGTGGAGTATTCTTGCATGGGATGGAGATGGAGATGGAGATGGAGATGGAGATATTGAGTCAGAAAGACAGATTAGACCATGGCTACATAGAGTGGACGGTCTAATCTATGTGGTGCCGGTGCTGATTGGAACACTTACTAATGTGGGGGCGCTCCCCGGATGGACAGTGGCCCTATCATTTTCCAAATCCACTTGCCGGTTGGTGTGCTCTTGGACCGACGTGAACTCGTGAACATTGAAGCAGTCGTTGACTTGGCACAGCACGTACTCTCAGTGGACAAGAGTCTCCTGCAAAACTAAGGGTGTAAAAAACAAAAAAAAAAAAAAAAATTGAAAAACCATCTAACCAAATCCAAGTGTATCAAACCGCGGTTAACTATAGTGTTTCATGGTTCGATTATGGTTACAGTTATTGAAATCGGAAAACCGTTATTCACGATTCGGTTACGATTTTTGTTTCGACTCACGGTTATTAACCAAACCGATAACCGTGGTTTTGTTAACCGTATTCCTAAAATACACGGTTAACCAAACCGTTTTACAAATAAGAATAAAATTTAAGGGTTTGAATGAAAATTACTTTTTCTTTTTTTTTTTTTTTTCACAGTAACATATTACGCCATTCTCCAATTAATGGATTTTTTTTCATAGTAATTTTTATTGGTAAATGGAGAAATTTTCACAATTTTTTTAAGTGATAATTAACCGTAACCGAACCGTTAACCGCGATTCAATTTTTAACGGTTTTTCACGGTTCGGTTATGGTTACGGTTTTTAAAAACCCAAAACCGTGAAATACGGTTCGGTTAACGGTTTTTCCAAAATGAACGGTTAACCGAACCGTTACACCCCTATGAAAACCTAAAATATTTTGGATGTGCGTGAGCAAATATAAAAGTGTGTACAAGCTTTTTAGATAGAGGTTTTTTTTTTCCCTAACAAGTGAGAACCTGGACACACACAGGAAGACGACCCATTCAAATGAAAAAAAAAATAGCCTGCACAAGCGGAAAGAAAGCCCATGCAAGTGAAAGGGAAGAGTTGGCATACCCAACTTCCATGCCACTCCTTACTACTCGAGTAAGGAGTGGTTGTGAGCTTTTTAGATAGACTTTTTTTTTTTTTCCTAGTAAGTGAGAACCCTCATACACAAAGGAAGAAACCCATTCAAATGAAAAAAGAGCCTGCACAAGCGAGAAGAAAGCCCACGTATGTGGAAAGGGAATAGCTGGCATGCCCAACTTCCACTCCTTACTATTCGAGTAAGGAGCCGTTCTCAGCTTTTTAGATAGAGTTGAGATGAGAATGAGTTGTATAGAAAAGGTTAAATAATTTAGAGTATTATTTAGGTATGAGATAAGTCACATGTGTACATATCTTAGCTATTCATTTTGTAAGGTCTCAGATATAAAATGAGCCCACTTGTAACCATCTAATGAATAATACAAGCCCTTCTTCTCATATGTCGGTGACCATGTTCACCTTTGACACGTACTTGTTTCAAAGTTTTAATGACTTACAAGGAAATTTCCTTGTATCTCAGGGAGATTTCCTTTTTTTAAAATAAATTTCCTTACGTATTTTATGCTTTGTAATGTTTTTTGATAAACTAGGTTATTTTTCATTAACCAATATATTTTTTTAACTAAATATATATATTTTTTTATCATCATGTTTTTAATTTTTTTATCATTTGTTCCAAGTCACAACTAAAAAGATAATTAAGATATTGGAAGCAACTGGTGAAAATGAGGTATATAAAAGATGCATAATTTTATTTTCCATTATTAATTTTATTGTAGGGGGTTTTATCCGAAAAACCCCCTTAAGGTGGGTGAAGACCAAAAAGGCCCTTACATCTCAACATAAACCATAAAGGCCCTCCCGCCACTTATTTATTTACCTTTTGTTTTGTTGAGCAGCAAAATCACTGTAGAACGTGAGCAATGATATCGCTGCTTGTGTCATCTTCTTCTTCATCTGCGTTCGAGGCCCACTGTCAAGCTTCGCCGAAATTGACTCGGCCCTAGGGCTTTTGATTGTTCAGATTCTTTTCCAAAGATGAATATCTCACATTGAAACCAAAAAAAAAATCTTTAGCACATTTGATAGGGAGGAAAAAATAAAAAGTACAAAATCTTTACAAATTCCATTGATAGTTGTGGTCGTGGGAGTTTGTGGGAGTTTGGGCAAGCTTCTGGTCCGGGGGATAGAAAGGAAAAGATGACAAGGGTGTATGGTTTTTGCTTAGTGTCAAGTTTTATTTTTGAAGTTGAATCGGAAATGAGGGAGAGACTAATTGTCTGTGGGTGTGGGTCGGTCAAGTTTGTTTGGTTGCTTGATTTGCAGGTTTAATTTAGAGATGATTTGATAAAACATGGTGAGTCCTTTCGAAGTGAATATAAAAAGTGGATAAGAAGATGATGCAGTGAGCAACAATCACTACTAGAGAATAGGCCTTTGGCGCATGAGAAAGCGTGCGACCGCTAGTGGCAGTCGCAAAAAGTAGCTTTAGCGACCGCCAGTGGCGGTCGCTAAAACCTTTATGGCGGTCGCTAACGCCCTCCTCTAACATCACCCGAGCCCTTCGTTTTTTTCCTCCTTCCCACTCCTTTTTTCCTCTCCCGCGCCCAATCCCTGCCCCTCCCGCGCCAAACGCTGCTCTCCCGCGACACCTGCCACGCCACCGCTGGTGCCGCCGCCGGTTCTTCGTCTGATTCCTTCTCCGTCTCTAAATCCCTCTTCTTTTTTTCCCTCTCCTGCCTCCAAAATTCCGGTCATTTCCTCTCATTCTCGCTCTCTCCGCTTGTCTCACCCTACGCTCTCGCTCTCTCTGCTCTTCTCTCGCTCTCGCTCTCTCTGCTCTTCTCTCACTCTCGCGCTCTCTCTCTGTCGGGCGCTCTCTCTCGCTCGATCTCTCTGCTTTCTCTCTCTCTCTCTCTCTCGATCTCTCTCTGTTCTCTCTCTGCTTCTGGATCTCTCTCTCTCTCTCTCTCTCGCTCTCTTTCCCGCCGTCGCCCCCTTCTCTCCGGTATGCTCTCTCCTCTACTTCTCTATTTTTATTTTTTTTTAGTTTGGGCAAAAAAGAAAAAAAAGGTATGCCCTAGAGATTCCTCATCTCTATTCTTTCATTTTTCATTTTTTTTTCTCCCTCAGGTTTGCAATCCATCTCTCTGCACTCTCGCTCTGTCGATTTGCTCACGATTTCTGCAGCCATCTAAGGTATGAAAATTTGTGGAATTTTTTTTTTTTTTTTGAAGATATCGTCTAATTTGATGATGAACATCTTTGCTTTTGATAATTTTGATTTGTAGTGGGTGAATATGAAATGCTTAGTATGGGTGGTTGATAATTTGATATGTCCTTCCATGACTTTGTATGCCTTCCTTTTTTTTTTTTGGGAATTATGGTTTGTGTGATTTTGTTATTAGATGGTTAATCATTGCTAATACTTGGTCATGGGCAGGGATTCATGTGATTTCAAGATGCGTTCCAAGAGAAAGTTTTAAGTATTTAATTTGAATCCCATCTGCCCATTTTGGTAGACAGTTCTTGAGTGGAGTGGGGTTGATTAACAGAACCATCTGTTGCTGGGGCCCACAAGAAAGGCCATGCCTTTTCCTGTTTTTGGCCAATTTTATCGTCCAAGCGATTTTCCATTTTGTGCAATAGACGGACATTTTAGGACTTCAATTTTTCTACTACAGCTTGGTCCTAGAAATGCGTAGAAATGGGGGGGAAAAATGAAAAGAAAAAATATCTAAATGTTTTGAGTTTGATTCTAATTTTGAATGGATTTTCAAAATGCCGTCGTTTGAGGCTGTGTGTTGGTTGCAATTTTTCATCCAACTGAATTTCTACACTGGTTTGTTGTTGTTGGGCTGCTATGTATGATGGCTTGTGCCTCCTTCCACCTCTCCTCCCTCCAACCCATCCCAACATTGAGAAACTTGCTGAAGCAGTAGCAGCCATGGCAGATTAGTCCTTGCTTGATATTTGCTTGGGCTTATATTACATGTGTGTGAATGAATGGATTCTAGGCCTTTTGGTAATGTCAGCACCTCCAACCACACATATACCCTATCTCTATTGTATGGTTTGTTCTCTCTTTTGAGAGGGTTACTCTATTAGAAATGCCCCACAATAAAATATGCATGCCTTGTACATAATCTCTTGGAGTATATTTCAAATAGCAGTGATGGACCCGATTCTTCCTTCT
>QPKB01000001.1:45595456-45817643 GCA_003546025.1 Camphora micrantha
TTGCGTCATGTCATTTTGTAGAGATACCCTTAAGGAAGGAATTTGTACCTCTAAAAGGGACAACAGCTTCGCATCCATAGACCAAGGAGAATGGCGTGCTATGGGTCGGTCCTCGAACGGTGGTTCGGTAGGCCCACAAAGCTTCGGATAGTTTGTCGCCCCAGTCCCTTTTGTGGCTAGAGACCATTTTCTTGAGAATTTTGCAGAGTGTCTTGTTGAAGGCCTCTGCCAGTCCATTCGCCGCCGCCGGATTGTACGGAGTTGAAGGACAACTTTGGATTTTGTATTTGTCGCAGAACCTGTAGAATCTGTGATCACGGAATTGTGGTCCGTTATCATGGACGAATCTTTTAGGTATGCCGAAGCGACAAATGATGTTGGTCGTAGCGGCGAAGATGAAGCGATGACCTTTGCTTGACGGAGGGGAGACAGGACCTACGATGTCCATACCCCAGGCTTCGAAAGGCCATGAAATTGCTGTAGGATGTAGCCATTCTGGAGGCATGTGGACATAGTCTCCATGAACTTGGCATTGTTGGCAGCGTTTAGCAAATTGCATTGCGTCAGCTACCATGGTAGGCCAATAATAACCTAACCTTTTTATCTGATCGTAGAGCTTTGGACCAGCCTGATGAGCTCCACAAAGACCAGCATGCACCTCTTTGAGAGTTTCTTTAGCTTCTTGTTGTGATAAGCAGCGTAGAAGTACTCCATTGTAGGATTTTCTGTAGAGCATCTTTGAAGGAATGTCCAGATGAAAGTTTGGGGTTCGTCTTTGAACACTTACCCGTTCTTTTGGATCTTCAGGCAGGATTCCGAACATAATATAATCAATGAACGGATCCCTCCAGTCGCCGATCGGAGGTCTGAGGATGGAGATCCGACTTCCAACCAGTTGGTGGCACTCAGCAACTGCTTGGTGTGTATTGAGGGAGAGGAGAATCCTTCTCTCACACACTGTAACTTGCATGTGTTCTCCTTCTTGGACCGCCATAGAGGCTGGGAGATCATCCTGAGTGGAGAATCTTCAGGCAACGGATGCTCTGCAAGAAAGTCTGCCAGAGCTTGCCTAATATCAATTGTGACAGGAGGATAGACCATTTTGCCAGTCGGGCATTGAGGGAACCTGCTTTTGTGACAAGGACCTTCAGGAGATTGATCCTCGAGATCAGGTATACTGTGTTGGACAGCAGATAGTGACGTAGCTTTTTGTACAGCAAACATCACTGCAAGACATTCTTTTTCGACTGGAAGAGTAGCGATGCTCTGCACCTACCAGCATGCGGCTGAGATAGTATAGAGCAGCTTCTTTTCCCTCGTGATTTCCTTGTGCAAGTAGAGCTCCCAAAGAGTGGTCGAGGGCTCTTGTGTACAAGATAAATGGGTTTTCAGTTGTGGGGGCAGCCAGTACTGGAGGTTTGGTCAGGTATGACTTGATGTCTTGGAACGCAGTTTCGCATTCAGCATCCCAGACAAAGTCCACGCCCTTTTTCATTAGGCGGGAGAATGGACGGCATTTCCCTGACAGGTTGGAGATGAACCGTCGAATGTATGCATCTTCCTTGAAGCCCTTTTTAACTGTCTCAGGGTTTTTTGGGGATGGCATTTCTAGGATAGCCTTGACTTTGATAGGGTCAAGCTCTATTCCCGCTTTCCCGAACTACGAATCGAGGAACTTACCCGATGATACACCGAAGAAGCATTTTAGGGGATTCATTCGCAGTTTGTGCCTGCGTAGTCGGAGGAAGACTTCTCGAAGATCTTTGAGATGGTCTTCTTTCTTTTTGCTTTTTGACGGCGAGGTCATCAACGTAGCATTCGACCGTCTTATGCTGCATATCCTGGAATATCTTCATCATAGCCCTCTGATATGTCGCACCAGCATTTTTCAGACCAAATGGCATTACAGTGTAACAATACACGCCAAATGGGGTCCGAAATGATGTGTGTCTTTCATCTTCAGGATGCATTTTTATCTGATTGTACCAGAGAAACCATCCATGAATGTCATCCGCTCGAATCCACAGGTGTTGTCGATCATCACCTCCGGTATGGGGAGCGGAAATTCATCTTTAGGACATGCATTGTTTCAGGTCTCTATAATCAATACAGACCCTAATCTGCCCATTTTTCTTTGTCACTGGGACGATGTTGGCCAACCATTCAGGATGCTGTTCCTCGCGGATGAAGCCAACGTTTTTGAGTTTCTGAACTTCTTGTTCAATTTTGTCCATTATGTCAGGACGAAATCTTCTTTGGCCTTGTTTGACAGGCTTGATATCTTTTTGTAGATTGAGTTTGTGAACTGCTATTTTGGGGTCTAAACCAGGCATTTCAGCGTAAGACCATGCAAAACAATCAACAAACTCACGAAGAAAAGCGATATACTCGGGTAACTCATCATCCTTTATATTCTTGCTTATGAATACAGGACGTGGGCTATCTGGCGTTCCCAAGTCTATCTTTTGAACAGAATCTTCTGTTGGAAGACTTGAAGGTGGTTCCTCCATAATATTTTCGGAGGCTTCCAACTCAACAAGACCTTCCGGAGTTTCAAAGGTATTCTCAGATCAAGGCTGTGCTTCTGACCATGGGTCTTCTTGATCGGCACTCTTCTCAAGACTTGCTATGAGATGGTCCCAATCGCCTGTTGAAACTGGATCGAAGTATGGCACTTCTTTTGGAGATGATGGTTCTTCTGGACCAGAAGACTGTGCATTTGTATCATCGAACAATTTCTCTTCATCATCAGAGAAATCGTACCAATTGGAGGAGCTTCCTGGATCCTTGACGGGTAACTCTTCAAAGAGATATCCAGGGAGATCAATATCTTCACAGACACGAGATGTTGAGGCTTCGTCGGCCAGACGACTTTGTAGCCTTTGGGTCAACTGTCTCATGGGAGCATCAGGGTCGTAGCCCAGTCCGTATGAAGACTTTTCTATATGACGATAGAGTTTCCAATCCTCCTGCTGGCCTTTTGTCAGGGTGGGCTCCAATGGTACGAGAATACCATGGCCACCTCCCAAGCCGATTGGATTTTGAGCGTCATAGCCCATTTTCTTCATGATAGCTTGCGCCATTGGACTATACAAGGATAGTTGTGGCATACCTTCGTTTTGGAAAGGCTCAAGCGAAGAGTTTGATGAAGAAGCCGCCGACCTGTGGAAAAAGATCGGCTTTTCTTTTGGTGAGGTTGTCGGAACAACGAAGGAAGCTGATGCTGGATCGTCTATGCCAGCAGGTGCCTCCAATGGAGTGAGAGCAGGTTGAGCTTGCTGAGTATCAGCTTGGCTTGACGACGTGTCGTCTTCTGTCTCTGAATCTGAATCTATGTCTTGCATGATAGACACAAAGGAGATGACAAACTTGCCCCCAGGCTTTTGTTTGGTCTTCTTTGCCTTGGTAGTGATCACCAGCGGCTTTGAAGACTTGAGGGAGACAACAAAAGGAGATTGGTTGATCTCCTCGGTTTTGCCGGATGGTTGATTTTCTTCCGGTGATTGCTGAGGAGCCTTGCCTTTATCTTTCTGGAGACTTTCGGCAAAGGATGCTATTTCTTTCTCATTTTCTTCGTTTTCATCTTTGTACATCTGCGAGTCTGCAAAATGGACTTCTTTGCCTTTGAAAGGCTTTTTGTCCGCAAATACCCGATGTACTAAGCCATCGTCGCCAACAAACTTGATGCACTGATGAAGAGTTGAAGGAACAACACCACTCTCGTGTATCCAGGGCGTCGAGAAGGATGTTGTAGCATGAGGGGGTCTTTATTGCATATACAGTGACTTCAGAGTTAAGATCACCGATTTGCAACTTGAACCTAATCTTGCCGATAGGCCTCTGAGCGCTTCTATCATATCCAAAGATAGACACGGATGTGTGACTCAGCTTGCTAGGCGGGATGCCCAGCTCTTCGAGTGCCGAGTAGAGAGATGAGGACCCGGATCAATCTGTACTCTGTGTATCGGCATCTCTTTGATGTACCCTGTAAAGTATAAGGGCCGGTTGTGCTTTGTTTCGCCTAGTAGGAGGTCTTCCTTAGTGAAGGCGGTAGTTGCACTTGCTGCTTTTTGAACTGAGAGGCAATCATTGCAAGATCCCTCAGTCTTCTTCTTTTCTCCTTTTGATGATATATTTGATTTTTTAACCCTATAGTCCATTTCAATTAGTAGGACTTGTGGGGCATGCTTGTCGACATCCACATTCAGTCTTTGCAGTTCTGAAATGAGACTATCACGAGTTTGGGGAGACATTCGTAATAAGTCTAGGATGTGCAGACGTGCAGGTATGTGTCTAAAGTGCTCAATCAAGTCATACTTGAAAGCCTCCTTAGGGCCTGCATTTTCATTAATGTTGCTACTTGGAGCGCTTACATTCTGTCCCGAAGGATTTACATAAGAAGAAGAAGTTAGATTGTAGTTTTTGTGGTAATCCCGGCCAGAGCGGGTACCTTTACGAACTTCGAGAGCTTCTGGAGACGGTTCTTCATTAGGAAGTCCACCCTCGGGATTGAGGGGCTGATCCTTTTCATTTGCTGAAGATGCTTCCGTGTCAACATTACCATCCTCAGTGATTGCATTGCATGGAGCATTTTCCGGGAACAAGTCCTGAACAACGTCCAGCAATTTGTCTTCTTTGTTTACAATTTCATCGGTCCAGACATCACCCATGAGGTTGGGCATCTGGGACCAGTTGGCTGGGTAGACTTCATCGGTAGAGATGTCTTCAAGGTAGTCAGCCAGAAGAGGTCTGTACTCTGATGTGACAGTCTCAGAAGACGAAGGTTGAGAAGATGCCATCTCCGAGGTAGTACTATCAGAGGATATACTACCTGATGTAGTATGGGAATTTGTGGCCTCGGCAGATGAAGCTCCAGAGGCGCTGTCGTCTCGAACTATCGCATTGCAAGCAATAGGAAACGTCTCCGGAACGGATTGTTGGGAGTCAGATTCATCCTCTGATGTAAGGGGATCATCCACCCAGTAGTTTTCTTCATTTTCAGGAGTTACTGGAGGGGACTCTTGTAGATTTTTCGGGACCACCGGTTCTGGATTGCGATGAAGCTGATTGATGTGATCTTGTCCTTGCTCTATGGCAAGACGCTGCAATATCCTTGCATATTCTTCGAGATCAGACATAGGAGCCAGATCTTCTTCTTCATCTACTCCTTGTGGTTCCTCCTGATCGGATTCTACCGGAGCATTGGCAGGTGCTGTGTCAACAGCATTTTCTTGAACAACCTCTTGGTCTCCTTCATCATCAGACCAAGATCCCTGTGGTTGTAAAGGGTTATACCAGATCACCGGCATGAGGTGGGATTCGGGGATCCATTCCTCGTCGGAGAGGTATTCTCCTGTTTCGAGGGATTCCTCCCATTCATCGGTGTCGCTGGCGATGTCACTGGACTCGTACCCATCCATGGGGAATCCAACTACTGAATTGCAAGAGTATGATGCCCCCTGCATGTCTTCAGTCTTTAGTAGTAATGGCATGAAATTACGAAGGGTGAATTTCCTTGCCGGCCTCGAAGTCTCGAAAGGAGACTTTTCTGCTGCCCCCAGTGAAGGGGTAGGGGAAGTTTCTGTCTTTTCAGGAACTTCTTGTTTTAGTTGAGCTTTCTCCTGCTGTTTAAGCTTGCGGAGTTGTCTCCTGGCTTGCCTTCGCTGTCGAGCGGTCGGTTTTGTTTTGACGATCTCCCAGTTTTCATCTTCTAGGAGATCGGGATGTACCCATATGGGTTGTCCATCTGGTGTTGGGCACGGGACTAGCTCTTGGGATGTTTGAGCCATTTTTATCACCTTGAAGGAAGTAGTGACCTTCTTCTTTGGTGACTTTTGTGTTTGTCCATATGACACCATGTTGACGGAGGCAGACCCATAGTTTTTGTCAAAGGTGATGACTCCATTTTTCCACATCTCATTGATCTTTTCTCTCACAACGAAGCATTGGTTGAGAGGATGCGAGATCATCTGGTGGTATGGACAGTACCGGGGATCGTTGGTTTTGCCAACATCTCCTGGTCTTTTGGGTTCAGGCAGGGTGAGCTTCCCGTTTACCAAGAGAGCCTCGAAGATTTCTTCGACATCTTCATCGAATGGGTATTTCATTTCTACTCGTTCTTTGAAGGCATCAGAGAGTTCAGGTCTCTTACCTGCACCTTTGTTTTCAGCTTTCTTTGGTGGCTGCGGAGCTAACTTGGTTTGCACATTGAGAACCTCCTTTTCTTTTGCTTCGAGGTTGCAATGGCGGTCGGCTCCTTCTTTGATGATTTCTGACTGCTGAGGTCCTTGATCACCGTCTCAGCCTCCATTGATGCTTCTAGGAGTTCTCCCAGATTCTTTGATTTGTTGCCGATAATCATGGAGCGTATCTTTGCTCTCATGTTGTTACGGCAGATGTCGACCAGCGACGCTTGTGGCAGTACATCTGAACATTTGTACGCCATTGCCTTCCACTTGTTCTCGTCGAAGGTGATTGTCAGCGAAGCTGCCATGTTAGTTTTTGAAAAACCTTTCTGAAACAAGACCGGATCCATTAGTAATCACAAGAATGTGGTGATCATAAATGGAAATAAACTATGGTTTTGTCTTTTCAATTTGCTCGAGGGGACAAGGCCCGGCCCAAGCAAGATGAAGAAGGCAAAAAGCCACAGAGTATACAATTGCTCTAAACGCAAGTATGAAAGGCTCAGAGTGAGCGTTCCAATGACGGCTAGAAGCAATTGTGAACCTTAATTCAGATTACCGAGGAGCAAGGCTCACTCGAGGTAAAATGATATAAGGTTGGGAGTACAAATGTGTCGGTCGCGAATACAGTAGACCCAAGAGGGCGTACTAGCACCGCTAGGCACAGATGTTGTAAATCGCATCCTTGAAATGGACACGAGATGGGATTTTTTTGAAAGGTCAAGGTTGGGTTCACAAAAGAGAGCAAATGGCACTCCGATCCGAACACGTGCTCAACATTTCTGCGAGCACAGAGTCCGAAAGGGAAATAACCAGAATTTCTCGAACCTGGACCCATCAATGACGGAAGTTTTTTTTTTTTAGAAAAGTCAGGATCAGATTCATCAAAGAGAGCAAATGACGTTCCAACCCAAACACGTGCTCAACATTTCTGCGAGCACAGTAATCCAAGGAGGAAGAGGTCAAGATTTCTCGACTTTGAACCTAGACGTGACAGAATTTTTTTTTTTTTTTTTTTTTTTTTTTGAAGATTTTTTTTTTGAAAGTCAGTATCGGATTCATCAAAGAGAGCAAATGATGTTCCGATCCAAACACGTGCTCAACATTTCTGCGAGCACAGAGTCTGAAAAGGAAGAGATCAAGATTTCTCAAATTTGAACCAAAAATCGACGAAAAATTTTTTTTAGGGCTTGAGAATACGTCGAGTTCTCACGATTCGTTCTTATGAAACCAATGTTGATAGACCAACCCCCAGGTAAGGGTAGGATTACTTAATGAACCCGTTTGGAGGACCCTTACCTAGAACAGTCTAGCTGCCTCCAAACTCTGGACAAGGCTTTTCTTAGATCAACCTCGATTAAAGAACGCAATCGGTAAAACTTTCGTGTTCTCATATGCTTCCCCTTTTTTTTTTTTTTTTTTTTTTTTGAACTCATCAGAGAGAGCGAATGGTCCGTTTCCAGTCTGAATAGGGGCTCAAACAATTTCTGCGAGCCCTAAGTCAGCAAGGAAAAGAAAACCAAAATTTCTCAAATTTGGATCCAAAAGAGAGAAGATTTTTTTTTGAAAATCTGACAAGTTTGAAATCAGATTTTTTTTTGAACTCGTTAAAGAGAGCAAACGGTCCCTTACCCAATCTGAAAACGTGCTCAAACATTTCTGCGGGCACTGAGTCCAAAAGGGAGGAGATCGAGATTTCTCATATCTGAATTCAAAGAACAAGAGAAGATTTTTTCGAGAAGGAGAAAGATTGGAAATAGACTTAAAGAAAGAAATTTCCAACAAAAACAAAAATCCCATCTCATGTTTTTTTTTTTTTTTTATGCAAGATTCAACATTGGCCACCAACTAGAAAGGTGCCGAAGAATCTAAGTTCATGTTCTCAAATGAACGTGTCCCACCGGGTGTGCCGGCTTGATGGACCCGATTCTTCCCTCTCTCCCGCTGCCTCCGCCCCGGGTCTTTCGGGGTACGGCGGAGGGGAGGAGAAGAAAAGTAAATGGTATCAACATCTTTTTTTTTTTTTTTTTTACGGGTATGCCAATTTCACTTTTCTACTTGGAATTTAGAAACGGTGATCCGAAGATCCACCTTCACAAGTAGAAAGGGGAAATGAAACTTTTTCTAGTTTCTATTGCACACATATTTTAAGAAAAGAGACAAAAGGGGTTTTTTTTATATGCCGTGAAAGGCGATTTCATTTATTGCCGTGAAAGGCGATTTTGCCGTAAAAGGCGATTTACAAATCTTATCCATCATGAAAGACAAGAGTTGTGATTTTTGTCTCTAAAAGAAAAATAAAGTACAATAGAAATCAAGAAAAGGAATCTGACTTCTCATTCGATTGTGGGGACACGTTCAGATCGACGGTCGCGAGTCATGTATGGGCTCCTCCGTCGTCCATGCAGATGAGAACACGATGCTTGGATTCTTGGCTTGGCTTTTTAACCTCAGATTTTTAAAGGACAAAGACCAAGAGAAGGTCTTATATCCGATAAAAAGCTAAGTAAACGAGCTGAAAAGCCACGTTTTAGCCATGTTGGTAGAAGAAGAGAGGTCTTTAGGGGGGGTGGCCCCCCCAAGGGTGCTTCAATCACCTTTTGGTGGTATTTGCAGCAGAGTTGCAGGGCCTCTGGATTTTCTGGGCAATTCTCTGGCGATTTCTCTGGATTCTTTTTCCGTTCTTCGTCTTGTTTTTTTCCTTTGGAATGCCCTCCTATTTATAGGCCTTTGGTAGCCATTTAGGAGGGTTTATGAGCATTGAATGCATTAATGCTCATAACGGGAGGAGTTACAAGTTTTAAAGTATTTGTTTTGTAACTCCTTTTTCCTTGAATTTGATTGGTCGATGGAGAATAATGAGCTTTTAATTGCCTTTAATCCCCATCATGGGAGGAGTTTCATGGTTTTAATGCCATAAATCCTCTGACTTGTAACTCCCATTTGCTTGCTTTTGATTGGGCCGTCCAAAATAATGAGTTAATGACCGCAATAACTTGTCATAAAATGGGTCATTTAACCTCATTAATTGGTCGCCAAGTCGCTTGAAGAGTCGCGGGCCGCGCCGCGTTTTTTGGAATTCTTCTTGCGATGACCGCCGGTGGATCCACATGTTGTTTGATGTCAGATGGCGATGCAATTTCAGACATTGATTAATGTCAACGTGCCGGCAACATCTGTCCTGTCGATTTCACGATCGGGCAAGCAGAAAGTGTGCTTTCTTTGTCGGCCGGTCGGCGATTTCGAGGCATCTAATGATCATCCAATGATTTCGGCGGCGAATCCGTGATGTTGACGAAGATCGACGGATTTCATGCATGAAAAATCAGATTTTGGAAAAATCACAGGGGCCAATCAACTCGAAACGCGAAATGGACCCGAAAAGGGGGGTTTCCGGCGACTTTTGGGTCGCCGGAATTCCATGGTCGCCGGCGACCATGCACCCATGGAATGAGATTCCGACTCCCGGATTGCTCTTCAAGCTGAAACGTATGTTTAACTCAATACGATAACTTAAAACATAGAAAATCGGCCTCCGGGCGCCCAAAGCGAGCAAACGGGCGTCGTTGCCCGTGAGAGTGGACGGGCACGTGCCCGTAGTCATTCCTGACTTGCAGGAACTGACAGAACGAGATTCTGACTCCCGAATTGCTCGTAAAGCTGAAACGTAGGTTTAACTCGATACTTCAACTTAAAACTTAGAAAATCGGCCTCCGGGGGTCCAAAACGAGCAAACTGGCTCCGTTGCTCATGAAACAGGACGGGCACGTGCCTGTAGACATTCCTGACTTGCATGAACTGACGGAACGAGATTCCGACTCCCGGATTGCTCGTAAAGCTGAAACGTAAGTTTAACTCGATACATTAACTTAAAACATAGAAAATCGGGCTCTCGGCGCCCAAAACGAGCAAACGGGTTCCATTGCCCGTGAAAGTGGACGGGCACGTGCCCGTAGTCATTCCTGACTTGCAGGAACTGACGGAACGAGAATCCGACAGTTGGATTGCTCGTAAAGCTGAAACGCATGTTTAATTCGATACTTTAACTTAAAATATAGAAAATCGGGCTCTCGACGCCCAAAACTAGCAAACGGGCTCTGTTGCCGGTGAAACTGGACGGGCACATGCCCGTAGTCATTCCTGACTTGCAGGAACTGACGGAACGAGAATCCGACAGCTGGATTGCTCGTAAAGCTGAAACGTAGGTTTAACTCGATACTTTAACTTAAAACATAGAAAATCGGCCTCTCGGCGCCCAAAAGGAGCAAATGGGTTCCGTTGCCCGTGAAAGTGGACGGGCACGTGCTCGTAGTCATTTCTAACTTGCAGGAACTGACGGAACGACAATCCGACAGTTGGATTGCGCGTAAAGCTGAAACGTATGTTTAATTCGATACTTTAACTTAAAATATAGAAAATCGGGCTCTCGGTGCCCAAAACGAGCAAACAGGCTCCGTTGCCCGTGAAACTGGACGGGCACTTGCCCGTAGTCATTCCTGACTTGCAGGAACTGACGGAACGAGATTCCGACTCCCGGATTGCTCGTAAAGCTGAAATGTAGGTTTAACTCGATACTTTAACTTAAAACTTAGAAAATCGGCCTCCGGGGGTCCAAAACGAGCAAATGGGCTCCGTTGCCTGTGAGTCTGGACGCACACTTGCCCGCAGTCATTCCTGACTTGCAAGAACTGACGGAACGAGATTCCGACTCCCGGATTGCTCATAAAGCTGAAACGTAGGTTTAACTCGATACTTTAACTTAAAACTTAGAAAATCAGCCTCTGGGGTCCAAAATGAGCAAACGGGCTCCGCTGCCCGTGAAACTGGACGGGCACTTGCCCGTAGTCATTCCTGACTTGCGAGAACTTACGGAACGAGATTCCGACACCCGGAATGCTCGTAAAGCTGAAACGTAGGTTTAACTCAATACTTTAACTTAAAGCTTAGAAAATCAGCCTCCGGGGGTCCAAAACGAGCAAACGGGCTCCGTTGCCCGTGAAACTGGACGGGCACGTGCCCATAGTCATTCCTGACTTGCAGGAACTGACGGAACGAGATTCCGACTCCCGGATTGCTCGTAAAGCTGAAACGTAGGTTTAACTCGATACATTAACTTAAAACTTAGAAAATTGGCCTCCGGGGGTCTAAAACGAGCACACGGTCTCCGTTGCCTGTGAAACTGGACGGACACTTGCCCGTAGTCATTCCTGACTTGCAGGAACTGACGGAACGAGATTCCGACTCCCGGATTGCTCGTAAAGCTGAAACGTAGGCTTAACTTGATACTTTAACTTAAAACTTAGAAAATCGGTCTCCGGTGGTCCAAAACAAGCAAACGGGGTCCGTCGTCCGTGAAACTGGACGGGCACGTGCCCGTAGTCATTCCTGACTTGAAGGAACTGACGGAACGCTATTCCGACTCCCGGATTGCTCGTAAAGCTGAAACGTAGGTTTAACTCGATACTTTAACTTAAAAATAGAAAATCGGCCTCCGGGGTCCAAAACGAGCAAACGGGCTCTGTTGCCCGTGAAACTGGACGGGCACTTGCCCGTAGTCATTCCTGACTTGCAGGAACTTACGGAACGAGATTCCGGCTCCTGGATTGGTCGTAAAGCTGAAATGTAGATTTAACTCGATACTTTAACTTAAAACTTAGAAAATCGGCCTCCGGGGGTCCAAAAGGAGCAAACGGGCTCTGTTGCCCGTGAAACTGGACGGGCATATGCCCGTAGTCATTCCTGATTTGTAGGAACTGACAAAACGAGATTCCGACTCCCGGAATGCTCGTAGAGTTGAAACGTAGGTTTAACTCGATACTTTAACTTAAAACTTAGAAAATCGGCCTCCGGTGGTTCAAAACGAGCAAATGGGCTCCGTTGCATGTGAAACTGGACGGGCACCTGCCCGTAGTCATTCCTGACTTGCAGGAACTGACGGAACGAGATTCCGACTCCCGGATTGCTCATAAAGCTGAAACGTAGGTTTAACTCGATACTTTAACTTAAAACTTAGAAAATCGGCCTCCGGGGGTCCAAAACGAGCAAACGGACTCCGTTGCCCGTGAAACTGGACGAACACTTGCCCGTAGTCATTCCTGACTTGCAGGAACTAACAGAACGAGATTCCGACTCCCGGATTGCTCGTAAAGCTGAAACGTAGGTTTAACTCGATACTTTAACTTAAAACTTAGAAAATCGGCCTCCGGGGGTCCAAAATGAGCAAACGGGCTCCGTTGCCCGTGAAACTGGACGGGCACTTGCCCATAGTCATTCTTGACTTGCAGGAACTGACGGAACGAGATTCCGACACCCGGATTGCTCGTAAAGCTGAAACGTAGGTTTAACTCGATACTTTAACTTAGAACTTAGAAAATTGGCCTCCGAGGGTCCAAAATGAGCAAACGGGCTCCGTTGCCCGTGAAACTGGACGGGCACTTGCCGGTACTTATTCCTGACTTGCAGGAACTTACAGAACGAGATTCTGACTCCCGGATTGCTCGTAAAGCTGAAATGTAGGTTTAACTCGATACTTTAACTTAAAACTTAGAAAATCGGCCTCCGGGGGTCCAAAACGAGCAAACGGGCTCCGTTGCCAGCGAAACTGGACGGGCACGTGCCCGTAGTCATTCCCGATTTGCAGGAACTAACGGAACGAGATTCCGACTCCCGGATTGCTCGTAAAGCTGAAACGTAGGTTTAACTCGATACTTTAATTTAAAACTTAAAAAATCGGCCTCCGGCGGTCCAAAGCAAGCAAACGGGCTCCGTTGAACGTGAAACTGGACGGGCACGTGCCCGTAGTCATTCCTGACTTGCAGGAACTGACAGAACGACAATCCGACAGTTGAATTGCTCGTAAAGCTGAAACGTAGGTTTAATTCGATACTTTAACTTAAAATATAGAAAATCGGGCTCTAGGCGCCCAAAACGAGCAAACGGGCTCCGTTGCCCGTGAAACTGGACGGGCACGTGCCCGTAGTCATTCCTGACTTTGCAGAAACTGACGGAACGAGAATCCGACAATTGGATTGCTCGTAAAGCTGAGACGTAGGTTTAACTCGATACTTTAACTTAAAACATAGAAAATCGGCCTCCGGGTGTCCAAAACGAGCAAACGGGCTCCGTTGCCAGTGAAACTGGACGGGCACGTGCCCGTAGTCATTCCTGATTTGCAGGAACTGAAAGAACGAGATTCGGACTCCCGGATTGCTCGTAAAGCTGAAACGTAGGTTTAACTCGATACTTTAATTTAAAACTTAGAAAATCGGCCTCCGGCGGTCCAAAACCAGCAAACGGGCTCCGTTGCCTGTGAAACTGGACGGGCACGTGCCCGTAGTCATTCTTGACTTGCAGGAACTGATAGAACGAGATTCCGACTCTCGGATTGTTCGTAAAGCTGAAACGTATGTTTAAATTTCAAAATTTGAATTTTAAGACTTAATTTTCTTTTATATATTTACTGTAAATTGCCAATTTTTATAATTAACTATTAATATTTGTTTCTCTTTTTTCTTCAGGTTTGAGAGCATCGTATCCATACGGCAACCTACACAGACAATTTGATTTCTTTTTTCTTTTATTTTTATTGCTGGATTTGTAATGGATATATATAATTTGTTGAAACTTTTGTAATATTTTGAATATTATTAATATAAGATTTTGTTTTTGTTATTAGTTGTTGTAATGGATTGTAGTAGTTGTTATTGGTATTTGTAATGGATGGTAGTAGTTGTATATGGTTTATTCATATATGGTCTATTCATGTACAGATTCAAGTGCAGGAATAAAATTGAGAAATTTGAAAAAACTTAGAAAAAGAAAATACACTGACTATTAGCGGCCGCCAATATGACTATTAGCGACCGCCAGTGGCGGTCGCTAAAAGTATTTTTAAAAAAATTAAAAATTAAAAAAAAAATAAATTAGCATTTGCAGCCGCCAATCAAGTATTAGCGACCGCCAAGTATTAGCGACCGCCATGGCGGTCGCTAATACTATTTAAAAAAAATTTATAATTATAAAAAAAAAAAATTGAACATTTGCGGCCGCCAATCCAATTATTAGCGACCGCCAAGGCGGTCACTAATACTATTAAACAAAATTAAAAAAAGAATAAAAAATGACTTTTAGCGACCGCATTAGCGACCGCCACTTGGCAGTCGCTAATACTTTTAGCGACGAAGTTTCCGCGACGGCGTCTGCGCGGTCACAAGGCGGTCGCTAAAAGTGACTTTTCTAGTAGTGAATAGTATATAAACGACCAAAGATATCTCTTCTTGGCGGAAAGAAAGAAAAAAAAATCTTCGAAAAGGGCCTCTGGGACCAGTCTGGTACATAAAAAACTTTGAGGAAATTTTTGGTCTTCCACCTGATTTAAGGAGATTTTTTCAATAAAATTTCCTTATTTTAAACTTTCATAGTTAATATTTTTGTATTATAATTTATTGTAATTTATTTAGAACATACATTAATAAATTTTATTTAAAAAAATCTACACCAATCTTTTGTCCTAAATAAAAAATAAAAAACAAAAAAAACTATTCTCGAACAGTATTTTATTTTAAAGGTTTTCGATCAAATTATTAATTTTGAAGCTTTCTCTTTATTTAGAAATGTATTCAATTATCATTAATGAAACCTACATGGAATACTTAAATATTTTAGCTCATTGAATTTAGAAATTGTTTATCCTGACATCACATTAATAATCAGAGCGCAATGGGTTAGATTGTGATTAACTAGGTTTGGTCAAGACAGATGTTAATGTATATAATATATAAATTCAGCAAACTTGTACAAATGTAGTATATTCAACATCCAATCATACCTTATATTAGAATCAGAAACACGCCATCACATGTCAAAGAATATTGAGAATAAAAAAAAGAGGGATATAAAGGAAAATTAGAAAAATAAATTACAAAATCAGGTACCTGGGTAACCTTGTGCAAGAGATGATAAAATATATATATATATATATATATATATGAGAGCAAGGTTCTCCTAAGCTCAAGCTTATGATAAAATCTTGTAAGTTAATGCTTGTGGGGCCCACCCTTGGACCATCCAAATGGATCAAACACATGACCCCTCTAAATTGCACATGTCCACCAACTTTCGGTCAAATCCGAATTTACTGGACCATTGGATCGACTATGCATCGATTCGAATGGACAATTGACCATTAAACTTTTGGGCCCATATGAAGATGATAGAAGTCACGGTTAGGGCTAATTTTTTTGCAAAGAGGAAGATCCGAAGGAGTCCTTGAAATCCCCCCCACCCCTATCTCCATGTGGGTCTCCAAGTAGGCCCCACCACACACTTGAGCTTACCTTATCCTAAGCTTGAGCCTAGGAGAGCTAACCCCTATATATATATATATCATCCATATCCAATGCCAAAAACTTAAATGTGAGGGCTCTCACACTTATCTCTTATAGTAAGGCGAGAGATGCTCTCATAGGAGCACCTCCATATATATATATAGTCTCAATAATGAATCATAGATTTGTCAAAAAAAAAAAAAAAAGAGTGTATGGATTTGTAGAGGAAAAACATATATGTGAGTTTCTATTCATCTTTAGCTTAAAAAAAAAAAAAAACATAATAACATAGCTGGTTTGGAGCTTGGCTTGACTGTGAGGAGTTGGTTTATTTTTATTAGAGGCAAGTACTCGAATTAAATTGCATAATATGTGTGGTTACACTTATTTCTTATTAATCATGTTATGTTAATCATGTTTAAGAAATGATTGCTATTAATCACATTGGTTTGTAAATGATTAGTGTTCCTTCCAAGGGTTTCAATGGGTTTTGTTAATCATGATATATGGTTGGATTGGAGTTAGAAATTGAAATAAATATTAGGATTAAACCTTGTTTTTGGGCCAAAACATTAGTGGATGTACCTCTTTTAATCCCCTTTAAATCAGACATATTGACCCCACCTGAAAATCCACGTGATATCCAGCCAGTCTGCTAGCTGCCAGCAGCTACTGTGACGCCCCGGAGCCCCACATTGACTATAGAGAGGAAAGTGAATGGGATTATATGTAGAGCTTACACCCTTACCTTGCATGAGGTCTTTTGATAGGTTGAGACCCATCAGAAACAAAACCGTGAGGTCGGTAAGCCAAAGCGAACAATATCATGCATGCGTGTAGGGGTGGGACGTTACAAATGGTATCAGAGCATTGGGTGGTTTCTCAGAGTAAAATTTGTAGAAGCCATAGGACACATGTGAGGATTCTATTAGTCAGTAGGTTAATTTCTTAGTTCTACCTCTAGCATTGTGTTGTTCGATTAAGGCATATTGGATCCAAGCCCAGATTAAGGAATATGACCTCAACGAGCTAGTTGAGAAGTTCAGGAAGAGATTTCCACCAGAGTTCCATGGCATATAGGACCCCGTTGTTGTTGATGAATGGGTTGTCCAGATGGAGAAGATTTTTGAAGTGTTCAAGTGCACGGGTGTTCAGTAGGTGTAGTTGGCAGCCCACATGTTTCGTGGGGCGGCAGAGAGATGGTAGAAGACAGTCAAGAACCCCTACGAGACGGTCGCTGAAGATGTAGTATGGAAGACCTTCATTGAGCAATTCCAGAAATTTTTTTTATCCCCGAGCATTACAGGGATCAGAAGATGGAGGAATTTGAGCGATTGGTGCAGGGTGATTTGCCAATGCAGAAGTATGAGATCTCCTTCACACATCTATCCAGATTTACAGAGGCTCTAATTCAGCCCAAATCAGAGAGGGTTTGAAGGTCCATCAAAGACCTACGAGCAGACATCAAGATGTAGGTTTAGCACAGCAAACTCACCGACTATGATGATGTGGTCAAGGAAGTATATTGGGCCGAAGAGTCTCTGACGGATGTGATTGCATTGGAGCAACAGAGAATCTTGGCATTGACACCTCAACCCAAGTTACAGAGTTCATCATCTCATCACTTTCAGCAACCAGCACCGAAGAGACCGTGCTTCGAGCCAGTGCTTAGACAGTTGCCGCAGTGGATCACTTGCACATATTGTGGGGGAAGTCATCATGCTCGCGATTGCGGGAAGCAGTCTGGGGCATATTTTCATTGTGGGGATCCATAGCATAATGTTTGCCATTGCCCAGGGAAGAAAGGAGTGGCACTACCAACATTCCCAGCTCCGGTGCCCAGGCCACCACAGCCTGCACAACCATTGAGACAAATGCCTCCTGCATAGGCTAGACCCTAGAATCAGCAGATGATAGTCAGACCACCCCAGCCACCGCAGCAACGTCCTCCCGTACCACAACAGCGATTCCAGCAGAGACCTCCAGCACCACCCAGACTCCAGGTTCGTGGTCCTAGGCCACAACAACAGTATTACGAGTAGCATCCCCAGCAGGCAGGGAGAGCTTATGCTCTGACACATGAAGAAGTAGAAGCTACGGGCAATGTTATAGAAGGTACACTTTCAGTTTGTGAATTTGATGCTAAAGTTCTACTTGATCCTGGATCCACACACTCATTTGTTGCACCAGCTTTTGCACTTCACTTGAGAGAGGATGAGGAGACACTACCATACAATTTGATAGTAGCCCCCCCTTAGATCAGTACCTTGTAATGTCATCTACCCTAGATGTAGTGTTCAGATTGGAGAAGTTCAGCTGACCGCCAGTTTGATCATCTTACCAATGTCGGAGTTGATGTGATACTTGGTATGAATTGGTTAGTAACAAACTGAGTGGTGTTAGATTGTTTGAACAAAACCGTGAAGTTGCGGAGTGCAGACCATAGTGTTGAGTGTGTTGGTGCTGAGAAGCCCATCTCCACTCTGTTAATTTTTGCATTGAAGGCAGAACGGTTGATGAGGAGCGATTGCGAAGGCTTTATTGCATTTATCGCGGAATACAAAGAGTTCAAAACTGTTGATGAGATTCCAGTGGTGCGAGAATTCCTGGATTTGTTTCCGAATGAAATTCCTGGTTAGCAACCTATTCGTGAGTTGGATTTCATGATAGAATTGTAGTCAGGTACAACACCTATTTCGAAAGCCCCATATAAGATGGCTCCAGTAGAATTGAAGGAGTTAAAGACTCATATAGAAGATCTGTTGGATAAAGGTTTCATCAGGCCCAGTGTTTCACCATGGGGAGCTCCGGTGATATTTGTGAAAAAGAAGGATGGGATAATGAGGATGTGCATAGATTACAGACAGTTGAATAAGGTGACTGTTAAGAACAAGTACCTGTTACCGAGGATTGATGAATTGTTCGATCAGTTGCAGGGAGCTCAGTTATTTTCGAAGATAGATCTGCGTTCCAGTTATTGATAAGTCTAAAATATCACATATTTAATTAATTAATTACTTTCTATCTCCACTCTATCACACGGCCATCATTCTCTCCCCATTAATCTCTTTCCATTTTTTTTCCCTCCATCATCTACATCTCTCACTCACCTATTATACGAAGCCAAAGAAAAAAGTTGATTATTTGGTGAAGGAAGAAGAAGAAGGATGGAGGGGTAGATTTGCTACTTGTAATCTAAGGAGAAAGGGTGTAAGTTGACTTATTTTTATTGATTGATTATGGGCGAGCAATTTTAATTCAAAATTTGATTTTCAATTTATTAATTTATTTTCTTTATTTATGTCTTTTTGATGCCTTATTTTTTAATGATATATTGCATGCTTAAAGGCCGCTAAATACTGAAAATATTAGAAGGAGACTAGAGTCTTTATGAAATTTCTCAATATTAATAAATCTGATTTTTCATATTTTGGGTGCTTAATGAAATCACCCATATTTTCAGTATTTAGAAAACAACTGAACCCTAACCCTTAAATTGCAAGGCTCTCTTTCAATCTTAAATTTCAATTGAATTATTTCTGAATTTTTAATCTCTCAAATTGGTTTTCTGATTATTTTTATGGTGAATGCAGTTTTTAGTATAGATCTATTAGATTAGGTCTCTAGTTTAGGGATTTTCTTTAATTCAGATTGTAATTAATTTTATTCAGATTTGTAATTAATTTTTAATTAGAGTAGGATTTTTTTTATTTATTTTTGATAGGCTAGCACTAGTTTTCGATTAGGACATATACATTGTGATCATTGGCTCCCTGTGGATCGACCCGGTTTCACCAGTTGTTACTACAATCGTGACGACCCTACACTTAGGGCATGATCAAGTTTTTGGGCAATTTTAATTCAAAATTTGATTTTCAATTTATTAATTTATTTTCTTTATTTATGTCTTTTTTATGCCTTATTTTTGAATGATATATTGCATGCTTAAAGGCCGCTAAATACTGAAAATATTAGAAGGAGACTAGAGTCTTTATGAAATTTCTTAATATTAATAAATCTGATTTTTCAGATTTTGGGTCCTTAATGAAATCACCCATATTTTCAGTATTTAGAAAACAACCGAACCCTGACCTTTAGATTGCAAGGCTCTCTTTCAATCTTGAATTTCAATTTAATTATTTCTGAATTTTTAATCTCTCAAATTGGTTTTCTGATTATATTTTATGGTGAATGCAGTTTTTAGTATAGATCTATTAGATTAGGTCTCTAGTTTAGAATTTTTCTTTAATTCAGATTGTAATTAATTTTATTCATGTTTGTAATTAATTTTTAATTAGAGTAGGATTTTTTTTATATATATTTTTGATAGGCTAGCACTAGTTTTCGATTAGGACAGGTACATTGTGTTCATTGGCTCCCTGTAGATCGACCTGGTTTCACCGGTTATTACTACAATCGTGATGACCCTACACTTGGGGCACGATCAGTTATCATCAGTTGTGAGTCAGGAACGATGATGTTTCTAAGACTGCATTCCGAACAAGATATGGCCATTTTGAGTTTTTGTGATGCCTTTCGGGTTGATGAACACACCAGCAATTTTTATGGCACTGATGAATAAGGTGTTTGCCCCTTCCTTGGATCAGTTTGTAGTTGTCTTCATCTATGATGTGTTGGTATAATCGAAGTCTAAAGAGGAGCATGAACATCAGTTGAGAACATCGTTGCAGCTTTTGATGGATAACCAATTGTATGCTAAGTTGAGCAAATGTGAGTTTTGGTTGGAGCAAGTAGCATTTTTGGGCCACATTATTTCTAAGGAAGGGTGGATAGTAGACCCTAAGAAGGTAGTAGCAATTGTTAATTGGGGTAGTCTATGGAATGTAGCGGAGATTCGCAGTTTTCTTGGACTTGCAGATTACTACAGGAGGTTCATGAAAGGGTTTTCTACCATAGCATCTCCACTCACTAAGTTGACGAGGAAGGATATCCTGTTTGTGTGGATAGAAGAATGTGAGAAGAGTTTCCAAGAGTTGAAAGACCCGGTTGACTACAGCACCCATACTTGCCTTACCCTTAGGAAGTGGAGGATTTGTGGTTTACACAGATGGATCAAGGATAGGATTGGGCTGTGTTCTCATGCAAAATGACAAGGTGATCGCATATGGGTCAAGGCAATTGAAGGATCATGAGAAGAAGTATGCCACACATGACTTAGAGCTAGCAACAGTAGTATTTGCATTGAAGTTGTGGAGGCATTATTTGTATGGAGAAAGATTTGAGGTGCATACAGATCACAAGAGCCTGCAATACTTGTTTACAAAGGGTGATCTGAATAACAGACAACTGAGATGGATGGAGTACATAAAGGACTATGATTTTCCGATCAAGTACCATCCTGAGAAGGTGAATGTAGTAGCAGATGCTCTCAGTAGGAAGGCAGCATTCAGTGGATGTATAATGGCAGAATGGAGATGGATGGAGCAGTTCAGAGATATGGATATAGAAGTATGGCCAGTTGATAGACCCGTTTCCTTTCCTTCTCCTCTCACCCGTCCCCGGGGCTGCCGAAAGGCCGAACGGAGGGAGGGAGAGAAAAGGCGGGTATCAACATTTTTGTACGAATATGCCAGATTTTCTATTCTACTTGGAATTTAGAGATGGTGATCCGGAGATTCACCTTCATAATTAGAAAGGAAATCAACTCTTTTTTCTAACTTTCCATTACACATATTTTAAGAAACGAGACAAGTTTTTTTTTAATGCCGTAAGAGGCGATTTTTGTTTTGTTTGCTGTGAAAGGTGATTTTGTTTTGTTTGCCGTGAAAGGTGGTTTACCGTCAAAGGCGGTTTACAAATCTAATCAATAATGAAAGACAAGAATTGTGATTTTTTTGTCTCTTTAAAAGAAATACAAAATACAATAAAAAAAAGTAAGAAAATGAATTCTGACTTCTCAGGAGATCGTGGAGACACGTTCAGATCGACAATCGCAAGTCATGTATGGGCTTCGCCATCGTCCAAGCAGATGAGAACGTATGATGCTTTGATTCTCTTGGCTTGGCTTAGACTTCAGTTTTTTAGAAGATAAAGACCAAGAAAAGGTCCTATATCTCATAAAAAACCAAATAGACGGGCTGAAGAGCCGCGTCCCCAAGGGACTTCAATCACCTTGTGGTGCTTGCTACAGCAGAGTTTCTTTGCACAGTGTCTGGACTTTGGAGATTTTTCTGGCTCTCTATGTGGGTGGCCCTTGGATTTCCGATTTCTGGTTTCTAGACTCCTTCTTCTTGGAATGGCCCCCTTTTTATAGGCTCTTGGTAGCCATGGGGTGGGTTTATGAGCATTGATGGCGTTGATGCTCCATGATGACGAGGAGTTACAAGTTTTTATTTCTTGATTTTGTAACTCCTTTTTCCTGGCTTGTGATTGGCTGATGGAGAATGATGGGCATTCAATCGCCTTTAATCTCCATGATGAGGGGAGTTTCATGATTTATTGTCATGATTGCTTGGACTTGTAACTCCTTTTTCCTTGAATCTGATTGGGCCGTCCAAAATAATGAGTTAATGACTGCATTAAGTTGTCATGAAACGGGTCATTTAACTTTATTAATTGGTTACCAGGGCGCTCGAAGAGTCGCGGGCCGTGCTGCGTCTTTTGGAATTCTTCTTGCTATGATCGCCGATGGATCCACATGTTGTTTGATGTCGGATGGCGATGCGGCTTCAGACGTTGATTGATAACAACGGACCAGTGGCATCTATCTTGTCGATTTCTTGATCGATCAGGCAGAAAGTGTACTTTCTTGGTCAACTGGTTGACGATCTTGGAGCGATCAATGATGATTTTATGCTCTTGGCGGCGGATCCAAGATGTTGACGAAGATCAGTCAATTTCAAGCATAAAAAATCAGATTTTTGGAAAATCACAGGGGCTGGAATTCCCGAAATGCGAAAAGAATCTGAAAACAGGCCTTCCGGTGGAAATCTGGCAACCATGGGGGATTTTCCCCTTTTGGTCGCCTTTTCTTCGGCCGTTTTTCGATCTTTTTGCTTCTTCTTCTTTCTCCTGTATTTTTCTTGATACTTTTCCTCATTTATTGGCTTGATTCTTCTGAAGAAAACCTGATGAGAAGCTATGCAAACCAGAGCACAAAGTTTCCTATTTTGTGGAAAAGCCGAAGACTTTGTAGCTGATTTTCCATCAAGCATCAAAACTAGGTCAAACGATGTCGGAATGACCTGAAATTTGAGATAAAGCTTCTTAAGAAATAAATAGGTTCAACCATGGACTTTTATTTGAGTTTTAAAGCCGTTTGGGGTCCCATCGCTGCTCGACTTGATTTTGCGGTGAATAAGATATCGCGCTTTGATGTGCAGTCAACCGATGTCCGATTGATCTGAAATTTGACAGAGAGCCTATTGGAGTCATTTTGAGATGACCCATTAGCTCCAATTTGGATGTCATCGTCCTAGGGTGCTCCGCCGCCGGTAAGCTTGATTTTGTTCCCGAGCATCAAAACCAGGTCAAACGTTATCGGAATTACCTGAAATTTGACGTGTAGCCTTTTGGAAACATGTAGAAGCTACCCATGTGCTCTGTTTGATGAGTAATGACATCGGTGGTTCTTGCCGCCGAGAGGCTTGATTTTGTTGTTCGAGTATTGACGGATGGTCAAACGTTGTCGGTTTGACTTGAAATTTGATATGAGGCCTTTTAGAGGTATTTTGAGACCATCCATAGGCTCTGATCGAAGATTTGATGTCTTCGACGCTGTCGCCGCCAGGAGCGCCTGTTCAGCTACCGGAGAAGTGAAGTTAAACCAAATGATGTTAGAATGGTCCAAAACTTCATGTGTATCCTCCTCTTGGCTGTTTTGAAGGATCATGCAATTTTTATTTGATTTTGACAGATCTGATGCTTGAAGTGGCATTCGCCTATTTGTGATAGGATGCAGCTCCATGTTGCTTTGATGTTGAGAATGTGTGAAGAGGCAAAGTGACGTTTTTTGTGTCATCACCAGTCAGTGAGAAAGTTTTAGTTGCTACTATGGGAGTTTGGGAGCTAGAGATAGTTAACAGGATCAAGGTAGCTCAGAAGGATGATCCAGAGTTATAGAGAATCATTGAGCATGTTGATGACAAGCCAAAGTTCAAATTGATTGATGGAGTACTGTATTGCAAGGATAGGTTGTGTGTACCAGATGTTCAGGGCATCAAGTCAGAGCTGATAACAGATGCACACCATACCAGATATTCTATTCACCCAGGGAGTACCAAGATGTATCAGAATATGAAGAATCACTATTGGTGGGCGAAGATGAAGAAGGAGATTGCAGAATTCGTTACTAGGTGCATGACTTGTCAGCAGATTAAGACAGAGCACAAGAAGCCTCCTGGTTTGCTTCACCCGTTGGAGATTCCACAGTGGAAATGGGAGAATATCACCATGGATTTTGTGCCAGGGTTGCCAAACACCAAGAAGGGCAATGATGTTATTTGAGTGATTGTGGATAGATTGACTAAGTTAGCACATTTCCTGCCATTTAAGACTAGCTAGTTTATGAATAAGATGACTAAGATGTATAGAGACAATATAGTCAAGTTGCATGGAGTGTTGTTACATCCCACATCGCTCATGTGAGTGTCCAAAGTAAAGGCTAAATCTGTGATGCCTTCCTAACTTGGTGTGACGCGTTTTAAAGCCTTGAGGCAAGATTAGATGCGCTTGGGCCAGGTCCTCTAGTCGAGTAGCCCATGAGCTAAAGAGGACAATATTGCATCGGGCCTGGGTTGGGTCATTACAAATGGCATCAGAGCCAATGACGGCTCTCCTCTGAGGGTGAGGGATTGTTACATCCAACATCACTCATGTGAGTGTCCAAAGTAAAGGTTAAATGTGCGATGTCTTCCTAACTTGGTGTGACGCATTTTAAAGCCTTGAGGCAAGATTGGATGCACTTGGGCCAGGTCCTCTGGTCGAGTAGCCCATGAGCTAAAGAGGATAATATTGCACCCGGCCTATGTTGGGTCGTTACAGCTACTCTGCAACAGCAGCCTAGCAGCCAACAGCCAACCAGCAGGCTGCTTGCTGCCTAGCGGTTGCAACATCTAATGGTCAACAGACCAGCAGCCAGCGGGCCCTATTGTGGGCCCCGCTAAACCACTTTTGGATTGTTTTTAGGCCCTTTTCTAGGGCTATTTTCGCTCAATGTTCTCCCCCCACAAATTATGAAAAACTAAATTAGAACTTAGAAAGGGAATGTCGGTGGCACCCAAATTATATAATTCCCACAAATGTGGATTTCTTTCCTAAAAAAGGAACTCGGAACTTAGATCATTGGTGGATCTCGTACCACGACCTTGACCTACCTCCTTTCTAAATGCATTCTAATCCGAGTAAATAAAAAAGGGCATGTGGAGCACGGTTACTTGCATTTTTATCTGACTTAGGGCTTGTTTGGTATCTCTACTCTTTTTTTTATAGATCCATCTAAAATAGATCCATTAAAAAAAGAGTCATAAAAAAAAGAGGCTAGAATAAAAAAAAACGCGTTCGGTAATGCACGAATTTATTTTAAATACATTGCCTCTATATTTTAAGACCCAAAAGCTCTATTTCTCATCTGCCTACTTTTGGAGCATTTGGATTTTAGAGGATTTGGCTCTAAATGTCTAAAGCGGAAAGAGTCTAAAATCTTGTGCCAAACGCTCTAATTGTTCAAATCTCTAAATTATTTAGACATATAGAGAAATAGAGGCATGAAATAGAGATGTCAAACATGGGCTTAGTGCCTTGGATATTCCTACCATCCGAAGGCATCAAGTGTAAAATTACACATAATATCCAGTCCTGTGAGCGTATAATTTTGGGAATCACCGTACTTGCATGTTTAAGATGATTTTAACCAAACTCTTCTTACTTTTATCATATTTGATGCACCCAGTCAACCTAACCTTAGTATTATGCTCCACGGGATATCCTTGGGTCTTAACGCACGATTCTCGCTCTACTTGACCATTAGATGTACTCGAATCCTTGGATGGTTTCTCGATTGACGTGCGGGCTTCCGCCATGATGATCCTCTTGGATCGAGAACCTTGCAAAATCTCACATAGCGGAATCCTGTTGGTGAAACTAATTGGCGCACTGATCAAGTATTCACCTATCCTCATCTTTCGTGCGCTGTCGCGGCCCCATTAGCCCCTAATTGCATCTTAATCCTGATTAGGGATTTGGGATCATGACACTATTCATACAAACTCTCTCACCCTCTTTCTTGGCCTTATTAGGTTATTTTACTATAATAACTGCTATTGTTATTTTATAATAATAATAGAGGATTTGTACTTGAAAATTCTCATTATGCGGCCGTTGTACGAAATAGTACCTCGTAACTCACACAACACGAAAGTATTCCTCCCGTCATTTTTCCTTTTTCTTAGTAGTTTTCCATAGCGACGATAGCGTCGCTGGATAAGAAATGAAGTGACGCTATTGTCACTTTTAGTATATATACCCACTTACAAAATCCCCCCTTTTTCCCATCTCTAGCAGTTCACATCTTCCACCAATTTGCCGCATGCCTAATCTTCCTAAACTCGCCGGATTTCAAGTACCCAATATCGGTTCTTAAGGACTCGGCAAAGAAATTAGAGAGGCAGGAGGAATTGTACCTTTCCACGAACCTCCTCGCCAACTCGGGCCTGAGTCACTCTTTCTGTGCCAAAACCCATTCCAATGCTCTTTGGCGCAGATATGAGTAATCTATCCCTAGTAACTCACTCTTCTCGTTTTCGATTTCCAAAGCATCTGGGCGGGCTACTTCATGGAAAAGGATGACGATGAGATAGTACATGTATTGGTGATGGCAAACCACCTAACGTTTTGTAGAAACAGATGTCCTGCAGCCACCCACGACGGAGGATGATCTTGAGGGTGGTGAGAGGATTGTGGGCCCAAGCACGCCGTATAAGCTCCCTCAGCTTCTCTAGTGGTGGTAGTGAGGTGTACTGGAACAACGTGTTGAAGAGATCCAGACAGGGGTTTCCCCGATGATAGGGAGCACTGAGAGAGGGTTCCATGGGCCGCATCGGCGGTTGTGATTTTGTTTTTGGTTTTGGAACGGCCGCCTCCTCCTCCTCCTCTAGGATATATAGTGTTGTTGATAGGGTTGCTTGGTGATGTTGCAGAGGAAAAAAACATTAATGGAGGATGAGGAAGAGATAAAGGTGGGGAGTGACGCTAAGGTCGCTCCTCTCAAATCTATAAAAATAATAAAAAAAAAAAAGAATCAAATAAGTATGACAGAACTCGTTTGTGTTGTGCGAGCTAGGAGGCATGTTTTTGTACAATGGCCACTTAGGGGGAATTTCCCCATAAAATCCTCGTAATAATATCTTCAGTAACATTTAAATTAATTTCCATCTTATTTTGGATTGTTTCTTTGTCTCTCTCTCTCAACATGCAAATGGAAAAAACAAGTTTGAAATTCATCTAAACGGTTTCC
This sequence comes from Camphora micrantha, assembly GCA_003546025.1. Taxonomy (NCBI): domain Eukaryota; kingdom Viridiplantae; phylum Streptophyta; class Magnoliopsida; order Laurales; family Lauraceae; genus Camphora; species Camphora micrantha. The sequence goes on from QPKB01000001.1 coordinate 45,622,441, forward strand.
GTGTCCTCATCAAGTCTTTTATGATTTTCGTAGCAATAGAAAATCAGAAAACCACGTGGAGCATTGGTTAATTACTAATTAGGCATTCGAAAGACCGATTTAATGCAATGGAGATGGAGCATTCATGTGATTATTTTTTAATTATTTAATACGTTATCATGGCCCTCTTGATGGATGCCCTCTTTTCAATGACATCAAGTTCGTATTATCATAAATTTGGGGCCATTCGGGTGGGTAATATAGGAACATATTTTCTTAATTAAATGATAAATTTTCCTTTATTGTTAAAAGTCAACTTCTAATATAATTTGATAGAGCTTTGTAGCAATTGATTTTTTATGATTTTATAATCATGTGGAGAGCTTTTTAATTTTGAAGGTCTGATTTCTCTAGAACAGAAATTTTGACTTACTAAGAGATATTTGTTTCCTACAAAATAGGGTTGTTTTTTAGTTATAAACTACAGACATTGAGAATTTTATAATTAACTTAGATTCATCAAGGAAGATATCATATTTTAAACTTCTCATCATTCTTTTCCATTTCAATAAAATTTATGTAGAAAATATTATATTTTAAATTTCTAATATTTAAAAAAAATTGCATATTGCCTTGCTGGTTAATATAAATCTAAGAAATGATTGGATTTTTTTTTTTATTTGAGAAGCTAATGCTGTAAGAGAGGCACTAATCAAATTGAGTTTGGTAAACTCAATGATACTGGACCTTCAATCAAACGTAAAATCTACACACAAGAGGACATGTATAGAAAATTTGTTATTGTTGATTGCAAAAATCCACCGTATAAGTTTTCGGTCCAATTGGGAGAGGGAAGAGAAATAAGTAAGTTGCAAATATGCAACTTTAATCAATTTCATAAACAAAATATCCAAAACTAACTTGATTATTCCTTACAATGATATATATATATATATATATATACGGAGGTGCTCCTATGAAAGTATCTCTCACCTTACTATGAGAGATGGGAGTGTGGGCCCTCACATTTAAATTGTTGGCATTGGATATATATGTGATCAAGACCCCCACCTTATCTCTCATAATAAGGTGAGAGCATCTCTCATAGGAGCATCTCCTATATATATATATATATATATATATATAAGGTTTTTAAAACTCATAAAATGTCCCTATGAGCCAATATTACATCTCAACCATTATTTTTAATCACTAAACACATCAAGCCTTGTCCTCTAAGAATCCTAAGATTTGCAAAAGAGAAAAGAATTAAACTCAAAGAATCCCATTATAGTTGCTCGTTTCAATGGGCTATGGCTCATGACAAAAATAATTAAAATCTTAAATTAAAAATATTTAAATAAATATTAACATATAATTCATTGCATGAAATTCGAAATCCTAACTATTAAAAGAAAGAATAAGTAAAATGATCCAATTGTATTATCTAATACATGATATTGAAACACTACCTCAATTACATAGAATAATGGGTCAAACAAAAATGGAAAAGTTGAAAAATAATTATGAATAATATAATAAATGATGAAGAAGAGAATATATAAAAGAATAATTAGTTTGAGTTGTTGATAGTACGAATAATGAATTAATTTATAAAAATTGTTCATACTTGGAAGACTCTATCTATTACTTGGTCCAACATCTTGATTTACTGTATTTATTTTTCCTTTGTTTTCGCATATTTATTATTTAGTTAAATTAAAAATATATATAAATATTAAAGAGAATTGTGATAAAGATTAAAACTCTTAAGAGCTGCAAGATTTTAGGGGTAGAATAAGTAAATAGTAGATATTTTAGGACCTTGATTTGATTATATTTGTGCTTAGGCATAAATTGAGTGTCGATTGCAAAACTAAATGTGAATTTTGAAATCAATTGGCTTCCACAATGAGCCCCATAGATGAACCCTACCGAATACTAAAGGGCAACTAAGGAGGAAAAGAGTAGAAAAATACAGCCTATGAAAGTGGCCCCCGTAAATTGTTAATTTAGAAAGAAAAGAAATTTGGCTTTCACATTGGGACCCAAAATTTTATTTAGTTAAATTAGTATATGTAAATGATAATAAAAGTTTTTGTAATAAAGATGAAAACTTGTGAGAGATAGTTTAGAGAGCTGCGAGATTCTAGAGGAATATCAAGTAAATAGTATATGCTTTTATGACTTGGATTTGATTATATTTATGCTTACACATATATTGAGTGTCGATTTCAAAATTAAATGTAGATTTTGAAATCAATTGACTTCCACAATGGCCCCCATAGATTAATCCAACCAGATATAATAAAAAATTTAAAAAAAAAGGTCCCAGCCATTGAAGCTGGGGTACCAAGAAAAAAAAAAAAAACGGACACTAAAAGGAAAATAAGGAGAAGAAAAGTAGCAAAATAAAGCCTATGAAAGTGGCTCCCATAATTTGCAAGTTTCGAAAGAAAAAAAATCAAAAGATTTATGTAGTTAAATTAATAAATGTAAATTTAATAAAAAAAATTGTGATAAAGAAGGAAACTCATGATAGAGGTTTTAAGGAGCTTGGAGAATTTAGGGAAGATCAAGTAAATAGTAGAGATTTTAGGACATTGATTTTATTATATTTGTGCTAGGCATAAATTGAGTGTCAATTTTTAAATTAAATGTGAATTTTAAAATCAATTGGCTTCCACAATGAGCCCCACAAATTAATCCTATAACACTACAACAAACTGTAGTTTTAGCGACGCAATTTTTTGTCGCCAAAAGCCCATAAAACGTCCGTAAAACCATTTACCGACGAAATAATTTTCATCGGCCAGACATCAGTGGAAAGTCGTAGACAAAACATTTTACCGCCGTAACAATTTTTCGTCGACAAAAATTAGCGTTTTACCGACGATTATTTTACTTTTCCCAACGTTTTTAAAACGTCGGTAACTAAATTTTATTATTGTAAAAATTGAAATTAACTTTTACCGCCATTTTATTTCCGTCGGCAAAAGAAAACACAAAATAAAATAAAAAAATAAAAATCATTTTACCGACGTTTTATTTGAGTCGGTAAAATAAAAAGAAAATAAATAAAAAAATAAAAGCTTTTACCGACGTTATATTTGCGCCGGTAAAATAAAAAGTAAAATAAATAAAACGCAAAATTCATTTTCCCTTCGTTTCATTTTCATCGGTAAAACAAAAGTAAAAATAAATAAAAAATTAAAAAACATTTAGCGAAGTTATTATTTCGTCGGTAAAATAAAACATAAAATAAATAAAACAAAAAAATTATTTTACCGATGTTTAATTTTTGTCGGCAAAACAAAAGTAAGAATAAATAAAAAATTAAAAAACATTTACCGACGTTATTATTTCGTTGGTAAAGTAAAACATAAAATAAATAAAACATAAAATTTATTTTACCAACGTTTAATTTGCGTCGGCAAAACAAAAGTAAGAATAAATAAAAAATTAAAAAAAGTTTACCGACGTTTTATTTTCATCGGCAAAATAAAAAGAAACGTTTGCCAACGTTTTAATTTCGTCGGCAAAAAATAAAACTAAAAATAAAATACTTTTACCGACGAAACAAAAACGTCGGTAAAAGTATTTTATTTTTTAAAAAACTATATTCGTTTTTCCAATATATTTTTCCTGTGAACCTGTTTATTTCAATTTAATTTTCCTGTACACCTGTTTATATACTTGTTCATGCACCTATAATCAATATAAAAAATGCATGCAAACCACCATCGCCATTTTTTATCAAATCATTCATCTCATTAAACAAATATTACAATCAATAATGATACAGTCCCATATAAATGTCCAATATACATACACAAATGAACTAAAAAAGAATAAAACACATTTAGCTAGTCTGCAACCGACCCCAAAGCGTCCATCAATCTGCAATGACAAAAACAACATTAGAATCTTTTTCAATGAATTAAATTATAACTGAAAGATAAACATGAATATATATAAATCTTAAGTGTAAAGATTTAAGCGGTTTTTTTGTTTAATTCGTTAACCGGATATCTGATTCATTAACCATCAATTCCTACAAGTTACTTTGGCCTTGAACAAGATAACAAGATACTCATCCTGGTTTCTGGGCTATCCGATGGTCATTTCTGTTTTCGACCTCCGACGGCCTATTTTCGAGACTAAGTGTTAAGAATCCAATATTTTTAGGTCTAATTAGTTAACCGGGAGTCCGATTTACGAACCGTCAGTTCCTACAAGTTAATTTTGCCTCAAGCGAGGTGTTCGTGCCATTTTCCAATTTTTCCGGGGGCCGTTTCCCGATCCGGACCCCCGGCGGGCCGTTTTCGAACCTAAGTGTTGAAAAATCATCAATTTTAGTTTCTAATTCTCTAACTGGGAGTCCTATTTGCGAACCGTCGGTTCCTACCAGTAACTCTACTCTCGTGCGAGGTGATCGTGCCGGTTTTCGATTTTTCTAGGAGCCGTTCCCCGTTCAGGACCCCCGGCGAACCGTTTTCGAGCCTAAGTGTTGGAAAATCGTCGATTTTCGCTTCTAATTCTCTAACCGAGAGTCCTATTTGCGAATCGTCGGTTCCTACAAGTTACTCTACCCTCAAGTGAAATGCTCGTGCCGGTTTTTGATTTTTCCGAGGGTTATTTCCCGTTTCGGACCCCCGGCGGGCCGTTTTCGAGTCTAACTGTTGGAAAATCATCGATTTTCGCTTCTAATTCTCTAACCGAGAGTCCTATTTGCGAACCATCAGTTCCTACAAGTTACTCTACCCTCGTGCGAGGTAATCATGCCAGTTTTTGATTTTTTCGGGGGCCGTTCCCCGTTTCGGACCCCCGACGGGCCGTTTTTTAGCGTAAGTGTTGGAAAATCGTCGATTTTCGCTTCTAATTCTCTAACTAGGAGTCCTATTTGCGAACCGTCAGTTCCTACCAATTACTCTACCCTCGTGCGAGGTGATCGTGCTAGTTTCTGATTTTTCCAGGAGCCATTCCCCGTTTCGGACCCCCGGTGGGCCGTTTTCGAGCCTAAGTGTTGGAAAATCGTCGATTTTTGCTTCTAATTCTCTAACCGGGAGTCCTATTTGCGAACCGTCAGTGGATAATGCCCAAATTTCATTGAAGGGGAATTGAAACTTCCATGGATAAGCCTTCCGGTTTGAAACCCAACTGACTGCATTAGAACAATCACTCTTCAGTCTCCACAATAAAAATGCCATGGTAGTACCTCAAAAAACATCCTACAAATTCCAAAATAGCTATAACATTTGCTTCATTATATTCACATACCTCCACAATCCACATTTTTGGAGAATATAAATAAAACGTCCCCATTGCAGTTCCGAAGCACCCCTCCAAGACTAGCTGGTCCTGAATTCCCTCTTGTAGCCCCATCAACATTAAACTTAAGCCAACCAATAGGAGGATGTTTTTCAATTCCTAAAGTTTTGCATGTTCTCTAGATTCATTGTATCTCTTAGAGAAATGGCCTAAATATCATTCCAAAATCCCTGTCAAGAATGTTGCATTCTCATGGATAAAGTATTCTGCACACATTCATATCAATATCTGTGTGGATTTGCACATATGTCAAAGTGTCAATGCATCCAAGTTCAAACATGAAAGTCCAAAAAATGACTACATGACATGGTTATGGGTACTTATGGAAATATAATTTAGATTGAAAGGCTTGATTATGCACATCTTTTATTTTACTTTGTCTTTAACATGTTTTAATTAGGCTCCAAGCTCCATACACAGTCTTGTAAAAGGGACATCCCTCTGAAGAGACCGAGAAATAGAGGAACTGAATGCTCTACCAAAGCACAGGAAAGGGTCTACTTCCATTCTGGATTGTGGGATTTATGCGAATGGCGGCCGGTGGTTCTTGCCTGTGGTGTTTTTGATGATCCAACCACTAACAAGCTACTGAGTGCAACAATACTGGGCTAGCAGCAATTTAGTCTCATGATTTCTTGTGTTTAAACTCAGGGTTGTGAGTAATTGACAGTTTTACTTAGTGAGGATCATTTCTTACAGAAGATAAGAACCCTTGAAAGAGAAAAATTATTGTGGGTCGCTAAAAAGAATGAGAGAGGATAGCAAAGAGTGAGAGAAGAGCAGAGAGAGCGAGAGCGCAGAGAGAAGCTAGAGCGAGAGCGAGAATGAGAGGAGCAGAGAGCGAGAAAGAGGAAAGAGGGCTTTTGGAGGGAGAGAGTAAGTGGGAGCGAAAATAGGGCTTTTGGAGGCAGGAGAGGGAAAAAAAGAAATGGGACGTTTACACTATGTTTGGGAAGGGGGGAGGGGAGGGGAGGGAAAATTTGAGGGGGAAGGAAAATGAAGGGGAGGGGAGGGGAGGGGAAATTAATTTTACCTCCTCTTATTTGGGAAGTCAAAAAGTAGAGAGAAGAAAAGTGAAAAAGTATAATTTTGTTTGTTTGTGAGATAGAAGGATAAAGACCATTTTATCCTTACTTAGGCAAAAGTTCCAATTGGAAAAAGGGCAATTTAGTAATTTCCCCCCCTTTTCCCCTCCTTTGCCCTCTTTTCCCCCCTGTTTTGGGGGGAAAATCTTTGTGTGGGCCCCACACTCTTTTTCCCTCCATTTTCCCCTCCCCCACTTTCCCTCCCCCCTTTCCAAACACCCTCATTTTTTCATTTCCCTCCATTTTCCCTCCTCTTTTTCCTCCTCCACCCCCCCCCCCCCTTTTCCCCCCTTTCCAAACGATACCTTAGGGACGTTTATATTTCGTCGCAAAAAACGAATTTTCATCGCCCAAAACTATTTTATTTTTATTATTTAAAAACAAGTAAAAAAGTCTATCAAACTTTATAGACGTTTTATATTAAGTGTCTGTAATAAATTTTCCGACGCTAATTTTTGTCGAGAAAAAAAATTCGTCGGTAGAGGACTCCGATTTTTAATTTTCATTTTACCGACGTCATAAAATTCGTCGATAATGTTTCATTTTATTTTTAGAAATGTTTATTTTCCCTAAAATCAAGTTAATAATAAAATTGAACTTTGCCAATGGTTTTCAAGGAAACGTCGCTAAAATTCGATTTTACCGACGTTTTTTAATTCGTTGGTAATAATCTCTGATTTTTACTTTTCCTAAAATTAGACCGAGAGCGAGAGAGAGAGAGGGAGAGAGAGAGAGAGAGAGAGAGAGCAGAGCGAGACCGACAGATCGGAGAGAGCAAGAAATCGAAGAGATCAGAGAGGGTAAGAGAAAGAGAGAGGGCTGAGCGAGATAGAGAGAGAGAATAAGGTCGAGAGAGAGACAGAGAGAGAGACCAGAGAGGGCGAGAGAGAGACAAAGAGAGAGACCAGAGAGGGCGAGAGAGAGAAGATCAAGAGAGCGTAGAGAGATCAAGCAAGAGAGAGAGAGAGAAGAAAATAGGGCTTTTGGGTGGCGAGAGAGGAAAAAAACAACAGGGCTTTACCGATTGCTAAAATTAAACGTCGGTAATAAATTTCCCGACGATAATTTTCGTCGGTAAAAAAAAATTCGTCGGTAAAGGTCTCTTATTTTAAAAAATTCGTCCGGAATGGGAAACGGCCCCAAAAAAATTGAAAACCGACAAGAGCAGTTCGCTCGAGGGTATAGTAACTTGTGGAAACTAACGGTTCACAAATATGACTTCGGGTTAGAGATTTGGAAGCGAAAATCAACGATGTGCCAACACTTAGGCTCGAAAACGGTCCGCCGGGAGTCCAGAATGGGAAACGGCCCTCGGAAAAATAAGAAATCGGCATGAGCACTTCGCTCGAGGCTAAAGTAACTTATGGGAACTGACGGTTTGTAAATAAGACTCTTGGTTAGAGATTTAAGAGCGAAAACATTGGATTTCCAACACTTAGGCTCGAAAACGGCCCGCCAGGGGTCCAAAACGGGAAACGGCCCCCGAAAAAAATTGAAAATTGGCACGAGCACGTCGCTCAAGGCTAGTGTAACTTGTAGGAACTGACGGTTCGCAAATAGGACTCGCGGTTAAAGATTTAGGAGCAAAAACATTGGATTTTCCAACACACTTGGGCTCGAAAACGACCCGCTGGGGGCCCGGAACAGAAAACGACCGCCCCCCAAAAATCAGAAACCGGCACAAGCACTTCGTTCGAGGCTAGTGTGACTTATAGGAACTGACGGTTCTCAAATAAGACTCCTAATTAGAGAACTAGAAGCAAAAACATCAAATTTTCCAACACTTGGGCTCGAAAACGGCCCATCGGGGGTCCGGAACGGGAAATGGCCTCCAAAAAAAAATAAAAAATTGACACGGGTACCTTATTTAAGGCCAAAGTAACTTGTACGAATTGACGGTTGGTGAATCGGGCTTCAGGTAAACGAATTAAACACAAAAAACCGCCTGATTCTCAACACTGAAGCTGGAAAACAGGCCGCCGAAAAACTTAAGAAAAGATTTATATATATATATATATTTTTATCTTTCATTTATAATTCCATTCATTGAAATGATTCTAATGTTATTTTTGTCGTTGCATATTGATGGACGCTTTGGGGCGGTTGCAAATTTCTGGGGGTGTTTTTATTCTTTTTAGTTTATTTGTTTATGTATATTTGACATTTATATGTGATTGTATCATTATTGATCATAATATTTGTTTAATGAGATAAATGATTTGATGAAAAATGGCGATGGTTGTTTGTTTATTTAGCAACTTTTATATTGAATACAGGTACACGAACAAGTTTATTTTTTGATAAAGGTGTATAAACAGGTTAACAGGATAACTATATTGAAAAAACAAATATATCATTTTTAAAAAAAATACTTTTAGCGAAGTTTTTTTTCATCGGAAAAATCAAAAATAAAAATAAAAAGCATAAAACACTTTTTACATATATTTATTTTACCGACGTTTTTTTTTTGTCGGTAAAATAAATATATGTAAAATATAAAATCCTTTTGCCGACGTTTTTTTCGTCGGCAAATTAATAAATAATATAAAAAATACGTTTACCGACGTTTTTTTTTTCGTAGGTAAAATAATAAATAATATAAAAATATAAAAAACTTTTGCAGACTTTTATTTTCATCGATAAAATAAAAGAAATAAAAAAATAAAAATAAAAAAACGTTTACTGACGTTTTTTTTCGTCGGTAAAATAAATATATGTAAAATATAAAACCCTTTGGCCGACGTTGTTTTTCGTCGGTAAAATTAATAAATAATATAAAAATACGTTTACCGACGTTTTGTTTCGTCGGTAAACGAATAAATAATATAAAAATACTTTTGCCGACGTTTATTTTCGTCGGTAAAATAAAAATAAGTAAAGAATATGATATACTTTTACCGACGTTTTTTTACGTCGGCAAACAAATAAATAAAAATAGAAAGAATATAAATACAATTTTACTGACGTCCTTTTTCGTCGGTAATAATATTCAGACGTTTTAAAAATAAAATAAAGAAAAGTAAATAAAATAATAATAATTTTACCGACGTTTTATGATTCGTCGGTAATAATGTTCAGATTTTAATTTAACTTTGCCGACGTTTTATACAAAAACATCGGTAAGAGGCACGCCTTTACCGACGTTTTTTGAAAAACGTCGGTAAAACCTATGCTTTGGCCTACATTTTACTATAAACGTCGATAAAAGTTCGATATTTTATTCATCGGCAAAAGTATATTTTTACCGACGAATTTATAAAGGTATCGGCAAAAAACGTCGCTAAAAGTGTAACTTCTTGTAGTGTATGAAATATTGAAAGGAGAATAAGGAGAACAAAGTGGTAAAATACAGCCTATGAAAGTTGCCCCCATAAATTGTGAGTTTGGAAAGAAAAAAAAAAAATCTAACTTTCACAATGGGACCCAAAGATTGTACAAACTTAAAACCAAAAATACGTAAAGAAAAAGAAAAAGAAAGAATTGGATATGACAGCTGGCACTATAGATTGATTAGAAACAACAAAGATAAAGCAAACTATATCTATATGTGCGCCCGAAAATTTTGCAACTTGGTTATGACATGAGGGACCCACAAGTTGATCTGCAATAAAATTTAACACCTATCATAAAAATCAGAGGCAACTTGATCTCTATATTTTCATAAGTATGTAGTGCCCACTATCAAAGTCAAATGCCAGTTGTTCCTTTTTGAAAATGATTTTTGGAGACTTTAGAAAATTGTTATCTCCTTATTATTTTGCGAGTATTTGCGGGAGAGCTACTTGGTTCATGTTGGCATTGAATTGACATTGAGTAGCATGTATGGGCTGAACCCAAACTCAACCCATTCAACAATCAAGTTGAAAATATGAGAAGACTATAAATGAAATTTTAAATGTAGAAAACTATATAGGAGAAAACAACTTAAATAGATTTTACAAATAAAAGCTATTTAGCTTATGGGATATGGAGCAAAAAAGTCTTAAAAAGATGTTGACGAGAGTTAAACAACTTTAGTGATATTATCTGAATTTTGATCATGAAATTGAGAAAATTGAGTTTAATGAGAACTAATATGTCAAGACCTCTAACTAATATGTCAAAACCTCTAAAAACAAAAAAATTAATAAAATCAATCTCATTAGAGAAAGTGGTGTTTTGTCCATCCCGTTGAGGATAGTATCTTTTCTCCTACACTTCTATGAAGTAAGTCCAAATACATGAAAACCCATTAGCAAGAAAAAATACATATGTCGTCTCTGCTTCTCTCTGCATCCAAACGGCCCTATAAAAGTAAATAAGCCTTAACCACACACAGTATAGATATAAAGATGGGGCCCGTGGATGGTTTGAAACCCTGGAATTGCCACAAGGTCTAGCCTGCTTTTCAGCACACATACATAACCATAACAACAGGGGCGGATCCAGGACTTCTAATTTGGGGGGGGCTGCACTAAAATTACACTAAAAAAATAGCAACAATGTCTCACCAAAAACTATAAAAAATAGCAACAATATCCCACCAAAAACTATCTATGTACTATCTTCAAAGAGTGATCATTTTTATTATACTACTCAAAATCAACAAAAAAATGTCTTCACAATAGATCTTGATAAGTATGACAAAAGACAAACAAACGTTAAAACACGACACTAGTGAAATCTTGACTTGCGTGGCTTCTTATCAAATTCATCTATTACCAACTCTATGTCGACTTCATTAGCAAACTCTCTTTCGATGTAAATAACCATGCAATCCGCGAGAAACTCGTCATCCATCTTGTTACGAAGTTGTGTTTTGACAAGTTTCATAGCTGAGAAGGCTCCTTCAGCAGTCGCCGTGGAAACAGGAAGAGTCAAGACAAGATGAATCAATCTATCAACCAAATGATAAATAGTTGACTTTTCTGTTTGAATTAAAGCTTGACATAACTCAGAAATGATAGACAATTTCTGAAAATGGGGATGACGATGCACATCAAGCTTATAATGTTGCAATTGACTTCTCAAAATATGTGTCTCTTGTTCCGTGAAGTCTTCACAATAAAACTTATCAGCGAGTTTGCAAATATCATCAATGAAAGTACTTAAAAGTACTTATAAAAACTAGGTTTTTTTTTTTGGGCTGAAAGCTTGGGTGGGCTGCAGCCACCCCGCCCCCCCCCCCCCCCCCCCCCCCCCCTTGATCCGCCCCTGCATAACAAGAAGAAAAGTAAAAAAGAAAAGCAACCCAAGCAAATAAACCATAGATTAACCAGCCATGGGTACCACTTCAATAAGTTTCTCCCCAGTGGGGCGGGTTGGAGGAAGGAGAGGAGGTAGGTGGCAGGTGGCACAAGAGATGCTTTGTAACAGTCCAACAAGAAGCCAACGTAGAACAGCAGCAACAGAAATTGAAAGTGCAGAAGCAACGGCCTCTGCCACCCAGCAGGCACAATGGAATGCCAAGAGAAAGAACATGAGCAGGGAATATGGTGGCCAATGGCTCAGCTGCTGCACACGCCTGCAAGGATCTATGCAGCTTACATAGACCCCGTTACCCGTGCCTTTGATCAGACCCAAATGGATAAGCTAACACTGATGCTTGACCCCACCAAGGAGTTTGTTTGGACCACTCAAGCATGCAACAAGGTTTATGTCTACTTCCAAGAGCTCTGCGACCAGTACAAGCTATGATCTTTTTAGATGTTTTTACTTCTTATGCCATAGTAGATATTATCCCATTCAAGAACATAGAAGTAGCATTTAGTTCTCAAGAAGATTTCATCAAAAGAGGGTCATGATCATCTCTATGCCGCGCACTTAAAATACACCTTATTATAAGAAATTACACCTAAATGCAAGTGTCGGAAGACAAGGGACTTGGTTTCTTCATAGTCGTAACTGTAAAGCTTGTCAAGCGACCCTCGAATTGATTGGATAAAGCTAAAATGATGATGATTATTATCATTATTTAGTCTCTGTCACAATCACATGATTTATAATCAACAGTCACGAGTCAAATGCATGACTAGTCCTGTTAGAGATTGTCAGTCTAGACAATTTTCATCAAGGACCCAACCTCAAATAGGTGGCATGAGGTTCTGATGATCATGGCAATTCCCAGCAAGTTGCAAATAAAGATGGGGCATCCAAACGAGTCCAAGGTTCAGTTAAGGACCCAGAAAAAGAAGGCCTGTTGATGACCTCTCAACAATTTTACTTTCTTCTTTGGTTTGTAAATAAACATGGTGAAGTCCAAGTAGAGCATTGAGCTCGCTTACAACTTGGTGATCCATGATCTACTTGGACAAACTTATTACACACACGAATATGCCCTATTCTTCGGCCTTGTCTGGATCCTCGTATGCCCAGTTCACATGTAACTCCATTTATAAAATTTTGAGGGTTCATGTATTTGGACAGGCAGCTTCCAAAGCCCAATTATGGAAACCTAACAGTGGAATCAACTACAATTTTCTCTTACTTAGATGGTCAAGACAGCAGCTAACTTTACACCTCCATCCTCATCGAACTACTAGTATATATAACAACTCCTCTTGGTAATACATAGCAGAAAAATAATAACAATAAAATAGCTCTTTTTGAGAGGCTCAATCTCACTATCATATTTAGATATGCTATGACTTACATCCAAGTTGAAGAACCACAAGGAATGGGAGCATCTTAGTCTCACAAAGAAGCAATGACCTTTTTCGACACTTATAGGCTCATGATTTTGGCATCTGACACTATCATGCCATATATATATATATATATATTTATATATATGGGGAAGTTTCAAGTGCATCTATCCCTCATCATAGGGTGAGGGATACTTCCATAATTAAGAATTTTCAAGTACAAAAGTTACTTTTCAAGTACATAGGATGAGGGATAGATGCTTGTCTTCATGTGCAAAAAGGAAAGTATCCCCCACCCTATGGTGAGGGATAGAAGCACTTATAACTTCCCATATAAACTTCCCATATATATATATATATATATGAGTAATATTCAAGTGAGGGATTCCCTCACCATAAGGTGAGAGACACTCCCCTTTTTGGGAATTTTTAAGTACAAAATTGTACTTGAAACTTCCCAAAAAAGGGAGTGTCACCATGCCTCACTTGAATATTTCCTTTTATATAAATATATATATATATATATATATATATATATATATAATCTTGCTAACATGTTGAAGCTGAGAAATTTGATTCATTGCTGTTACAGGGGGGCTAAGCTGACAGAGTACACCCTCCGTTTAATCCGATCAGACATTGAGCATTGTGTACGCAAGATGTTATACGATGGGGAGATCAGAAACAACATGAAAGCAAAGGTGCTCAACTTCGATTCATACCTAAAAAGTAATAACCACCAACTTCCAAATGTACAAATGTACAACTTTTACCAAAAGAAGAAAAAAAAACAAAAAAGAAAACTTCCAAATACTGGTCTTTACCAAAAAAAGAAGATATAGACTGGTATTGCTGTAGCATAATATAGTCAGAGGCCAATCAATAGAATATCATTCGAAATCTCTATAGGCTGTACTTCAGACTCTTCGGTGCCTGAAACAATTTCAATCTGAATTGGCTGTATGTCGGTCACTTCATTGACGCCTTCAGCCATTTCAATCTGAATTGGCTGCATGCTGGTCTCTTCTTCTGTCACGTCTGCAGGCACTTCAATTTCAATCAGCTGTATGTCACTTTTTTCTTTGATGCCTTCAGGTATTACAACCTGGGCTGGTGTTGCCGTCTCATTAGCAGAGAAGAGAACTATCTGACCGTCTTGGGGCAATGTTCTCCATGGCGGAAATGCCCCTTCATGAGACAAATTCTGCACACAACAAAGTTATGCCAGCACCATTGCTATTAGAACTTCTGGATGAATGAATTCTATCTTTTTGCACAAATAAATTCATCACAAAGATCCACATTAAACACTCGGGCACATTTGTGTAGCCAGTTTTCCATAGGAAAGTGAGGCTTGTGGAAATGGTTTTTCATGCTATAGTAAAATCCATGTTTGGTGCAGCCATTTTTCCTGGCAGCAAAGCACAAAAATGGACTAAATTTTCCACAAGTCCTCAGAAAATAAATTCCTATGGGGGTGGGGTTTTTTTTCTTTTTCCGCAGAGGAAAATTTCCACAGAACCGCTTTTCCCAGCGTGTACACAACCGTGCTCTAATTTTCACCTATTTGAAATCTGAGTAATCATACACTCATAAGGCCCAAGGAGATGCACATGTACAAGTGCGTCAACGACAGATGGAGGGTGCTCCAAAAATCTCAATGGGACTATCAATCTGTAGCCCAAGAGTAACAAGAAAAGAAGAAAAAAGTGGCAGGATAAGATGGCAGGAAATTCAAGATGAAAATTTTTGGACATCCCAGGTATGACGTATCACGAACGCAATTGATTGCCCACTTGGAGATCATATAATTTATCTAGATATCTACCAACTAGAGATACTAAATCCAAGTCTATGAAAACAGATTGATGTCCAGAAAGGAATAGCATGAATGCTATCTCCATCCACTAGCATGAACATTAGCCCTGTTTGCCTTGTCTGGAGGCTTCTACTGGAGGGCTCCAGAGTCGCTTGCTTAAAAGTAATGTTAATTATGTATCAGCATTTGCTTGGTTTGTAAATCCAGTTTGATCCTATATATGTAAATCCACTTTCCACTCATGTATTATCACAGAAGGCTGCCAGGTTTCAGACAATATATGCATCATCATCATCACCACCACCACCACCAAAGCCTTGTCCAACTATGCTGAGATCAAACATTGCCTTCAAGATAAAGACTAATGTTGAAGTAAACATATGAAGATGAATACGCAATAAATTAGAAAAATTACCTTTAGCCAGAAGAAGAAGCCACGCAAGAGGGCCAAACTTTTATGGGGATTGGAAAACATGATTTGTCTTTCGAGATCTAAACAATGAAAAAATAAATAAATTAATAGCTTAATAACAAGAATCTGCTAGAGATCATATGAACAGGATATTAAAGACTAATGCAACATTAAAAAGAAGGAAAATAAATGACTCCTCTTGATGGAAAAATGGTGGCACCACTATTACTATCCTATGAATTTCCTGCCACAAATGAAGATACATAGAGATCTGACCTTATAAGACCAGGACCTATATAAGATAACATGCAATCCCCTTGCGGGATCCACAACACCTGTGGAAGAAGGATTTTTGCAACCAACAACATATGCCAAGACACTCTATTACCAAACAGTGGCAATTTGAAATAGAAAAATAATCATAATAATAACAGCAAAGCTACAAAAGTATTTGCATCATGCCAAATTTATCGAGGAAATTGGTCGGCCAACTGCAAAATCCACTGAACGAAAGGGGGAGGAGGAAATTATTCTCCATATTTCAAAAACTGCAAATAAATAGCATTATAAAAGAACAAAAAGGGCAGACCAAACAAAAATATGCACTTCTCTTCTTACCCGGATAATGATCAAAATATGAAGAGCTTCTTCCTTTTGTTGCATACGATACAGACCGTGACCGCAAATCTCTACTCCGTTCCAATCTTTTCTGAGTTTTTGCTTCATCCAATAGCATGTCATGCTCTTCTTGGTCAAATGGCCGGTTAAGACATACCATAAGTTCCTCCTTAAATAGAAATTGATTGCCACACCAGCCACTTTTCAAAGAACTAACATCATGTTCACATGCCTGAATTTTCCAAATACGGTAATCATTTACTATGCATGTTACCCCCAAAAGGAAAATCATAAAAGAAAAGTTGGTGCTTAAACAATAACAACCATAGTAAAGGAACCAAAGCAAAGTAAAAAAAAAAAAAAAAAACAGTCTAGCTGAATAAAATGCTTACAAAAAAATCAGAATGCTGCTGAGAAGTTGTATGTGATTCTAATTCTGGCTCACCGCAGCATGGAGTGGACTTTGCTGATAATCCTTTTGATGCAGTACAAACTTCATTTTCTTCTTCACATTTGACTACAACATCATTATCTAATTCCAACACTAATGAGTCACCATGTACTGAAACATGATTTAAGAGTATCTGGTAACTTTCATCTACCAAAGAGTCATTTTCCTGTGAACGATGAATGGTTTGACCAGATTTTTCACTTGTACTTTTATTCTTCCCATTAGAAATGAGTCCTGATGTATGGGATTTCTGTTTCTTCTTGCGTGAACAAGTCCTCCTCTTTCCCAATAAAATGCCTGAATCCCTCTTATCTTGTGGCTCTCCTTCATCATATTTTCTTGTTGTTGGTATCTCTCCCCTGTCAGATAACACATCCTCTCCCGATGATACAGTTCGAACTTCTACTTCTTCCTCATATTTGACAACAACACCGTTTTCAAATTCCAGAACCAATGAGTCACCATGTACTCTAACATGATTCAAGAATGTCTGGTAGCTTTCATCAACCAGAGACTCATTTTCTAATTCCTCTGCCAAGGAGTCATCATGTACTCTAACATGATTTAAGAATGTCTGGTAACTTTCATCGACCAAAGACTCTCCCCTGTCAGATGACACATCCTCTCCTGCTGATACAGTTTGAACTTCTACTTCTTCTTCATATTTGACAACAACACCGTTTTCTAATTCCAGAACCAATGAGTCACCATGTAATCTAACATGATTCAAGAATGTCTGGTAGCTTTCATCAACCAGAGACTCATTTTCTAATTCCTCTGCCAAGGAGTCATCATGTACTCTAACATGATTTGAGAATGTCCAGTAACTTTCATCGACCAAAGACTCATTTTTCTGATTGTTTTCTGGAGAGGATGAATGAAGACTACTTTGGCCAGACTTATCACATGATATTCTTCTATTCATCCCATGACAAGCAAGTCCTGATGTATGGGATTCCTGATTCTTCTTGCCCAGACAAGCACTTCTTCCTTTATTGGATATTCTATCTGAATTCATCTGATTTTGTGGGTCTCCCTCATTAGATTTACTTCTTATCGGTATCTCTCCTTCATCAGATGACACTTCGTTTCCTTCGTACTTCACACAAATAGGCTTACCATCATGTGCATCTAACATTTCTAGAACATATGATTTTCCATCTTCCCTCACATGCTCTAAGAACATCTTATATCCAAAATCAATATCATCTTCCAGAGAACATGCATCAATTTTCTCCCCTGAAACTTTCAGGAACATATTTTGGTTTTCATCTTCTGAATCAGAACTCAGTTCGATAATGCGTGAGTTTTTATATTGCAGACTAATAGAAGAATTATTAGAACGGAGGCATCTTCGTTTAGCATTCAAGTCACCCTGACTGTACCCTTTTTTACTACATCCTTTGAGACGCGTGAACTGGAACTCCGGGTTGCCATTATTCTTTCCCATGTTGCTTTGCTCAATAACTCGAAGCTTTGTGTTCAACTTTGTTATTTCAGTATTCATCTAAGCTCCATGTCTCCCAAGTTTCAAAAACCCCTCACGACAGTTGTGCCTAAAGAAGACAAAAAGAATGAAAAAAGTCCAAACTCACTAATTGTTAATGAAGTAGGCATCTTAGGAACATTTCTGCAAGTACAATGCAGGTATTTAGCTTTCACATGATGCATGCATAGAATTTAATCTTCATGAAAAAAAGACATAAATAGATGCCTACTTTTAGTTGCAGTAAACATGTTAAAGAACCACATCCATAGCATCTTTGGCAATTCCCAAGAAAAGCCAATATAAATTTGCTTGACGAGAAATAAGATCAATATGGAGTGGCTTAAAATCAGCTTAGAGATCAGACGGCAGTAGTGACAAAACCAGTTTGGAACTAAACAGCTGGCAATAAAACTGATATCTACTTGGCAACAGAAAATAGAAGTAAAATTTGCCAGCATAGAAATTAAGACTCTCCTGTCCCGTTTGGTAAATTTACTTGTAGAGTTAAGTGTGGTGAAGTCTAATAAAGAGAGAGTAAAATATGAGGGGGTCTAATCATAATGTGATGGCCTTCAGTCTTTAGTGGCTTGATAAGAAATCATTTTGACTTTTTTCTGTAAAAGTAGATAATTTTTTTTTTTTTTTTTTTTTTTTTTTTTTTCATTTAGTGGCTTGAGAATGTTGCTTTTTGACCTTTTTTTCTTTTTGAAAAAGAAGGGGGAGTTTTGAATTTTTATACTTCTGATATGACTCCCTCATCTTTTTCATCTCTCAAACGGAGGCTTCACCCCACTTCGCTTTAATAGTTAGGGTCCACATTGAAATCTTGTTCAGAAAGAAAACAATGATAGACATCATTATCAACAATAAAAACAAAATGGGTAGTATCACTTCAAGGACTCCCACAACAAATCTTAATTTTGCTAACAAATGTGTACAGGTATTTGACAAAATGAGAGAACCTTTGACATACTCCTACTCCAAACTTAGCCAACTCAGTACTTATTCATACACACTCCCCTCCCCTAGTAGAAATTAGAAATAGAAATAATCATTCTAGTCATATTACAGACTGCACACGATATATCTACTTTATGTTACATCTTTCTTAACATCAACTTCTTCTGTATAACATAAAGAGCTTTTGGAATATACCCCGTAAGGTTTCTAGGATTTTTAAATAGGTTCGTTCAAGCTTTTTCATTTTAATACCTTTTCTATCCCTAAAATCAGTAGCCTTCCGGCCACCAAAAGTTTTTAATGTAAAAAGACACTTTTGCCCATCTCTTTATCCCAATATGCATAAATTCAAAAGCTTGGAATTATTTTTCTCTAAAGCTTGCAACATTAATAATTATATTTAGTATTTAGTTGGAAAGAATAACCACACATAAATTTATTTTTATCAATAGAGGGCCTATGTCGTGAAATCCAAATCGATTATAATTCTTGCTTATAATTAGCTGTAATTGGTCCATTAAAGTTTCAAAATATATGATTAGACTTCACGTGCATTAAAGAGTAATTGAAAGAGACCGTTTGGACTTGGGATAAAATAATGTTCTATTGTAAATAATAAAATACCCATTTTTTATTTAATAGATGTAAGGGCAAAGCTGTTGTTTATATAAAAGTTCCGCACAAATCTTGTGGTGGTTACCCATTCTCACTAGAAATACTGATTTTGGGGACATGAAAGGCATTGAAATGAAAAGATAGAGGCATATTTACATATACTAAAACCACAAGAATATATTTAAAAATCTTAGATACATGAGGGGGGTATATACAAAACACAAAACTCTTACATAAATGCCACAGATGCTACATATGTATCACCCTGTTGTTATATTATATGCACAGTAAGTAGGCAGGCCATCCTTCTCAGACTTGGCTAATTAGTGATAGCTTGCTGTAAAAATTTATATCCATTGGTGCCAATTAGTGGATGCTAACAACAAACAATAGATAATGAAATCGCTGCAATGACACCACCAAAGTATATCTTCCAATTTGTGATACCCAGGCACCAAGATTGCAACTATATGATTGACGGATTCTCCCATCCCATCCCATAAGAAAAGCAGAGAAAAGCAGAGAGAGAGAGAGAATAAAAAACCTTCCACGTTCACCGAGTTGAGTTAGAAAAGAGAACAAAACAAGTGGGTAGGGTAAAAATAAACGAATAATGCAAAACAGCCACCATACACGTTGTATGCGATGCATGCTCCTTTTGATTCTATTCTGGTATGCAGTTGCAGCCGCTGCCGTCTTCTTCTCTTCTCCTCCTTCCGCTTTTCTCCTCCTCCTCTCTTCTATCTTCTCCTCTTCTCTATCGGTTCGACTTCGATTGAAAAACCAAAATGGCAACTTATATTGTTAAAGACCTAAGCTCCTTAAAATAAAAACTCTCCATGCTACTATCTAAATTTCACTCTAATAGCCTTTTTTAAAAACAAATTACAAAGAAACCCTAAAAATTGAGTGTTTTAAAAAAATCGGATAAAATCTCAGGTGTTGGTTGTATAAAAATAACATTGAATTATTGGTTTAGTATGATAAAATAAATATATTATTTATATGATATTTTTAAATTTTGGTATTTAAGGAGGAGCCTAATTAGAGGACTTTTCGTGTAAATTTCCTCAATATTTAATGGTCATAAAAAAAAAATTTAGAGAGGTCATAAAATATTTGATTTTAATTAAAAGTTTTTTACGGAGATTAGCGTAGACCCCATAAATGAGAGGTTTAAGTGCTTAGATTACTTCTTTGGGATGTCTGTAATTTTCAGAAATATGTAACGCCAATATTTGAAACACATCATTGTCTAACGATGTTATCAGACAATTTAAACTTTGTAATGGGACTTGTAGTTGTTTTTAGTGGCCATGCATTATCATATCGTTATTACTATTTCTATATCCAGATCCTGCATATCCAGTGCCGTCGCCAAGAAGTACCAAAGGTTTGGGTCTTACCGCCTGGGGGATATGGGTGAAATGTCTCGATCAACATTGTGTTTTATTGTTATCGATTGTTATCAGTATTTCTATGTCCAGCTCCTGCATATCGCAGTGTGAGACTCTACCTTTCCAGTGCCACCATCAGGAAGTCCCAAAGGTTTGGGTCTGCCTAGGATTACCACCTTGGGGATATGGGTGAAATGTTTCGATCAACATTGTGTTTTATTGTTATCGGTAATTTTTATCATCAGCTCATGCATTGGTATAAGCCTACTGTATTATTTTCATGTTATTCGATTTCTACCCAATCCTATTTATATTTCATACCTTGTTCATGTTGACATGAAGAGACGGAGCTAGAATGTTCTTCTAGTGGGGACAAAGTTGATTGACCAATAATATTAATAGGTCTATTTATGAAAATTCTAAACCAGTCAAGAAATGGCCCTTTTCCTTATTATATACATAAAATTCACTTAGGTCATGTTTGGCAACCAAATCTTTAGGGAAAAGATTTTTAGTTTCTCTAAAGTTGTAGTAAATCCATGTTTCGCAATTGTAAATTCTTGAAGATTTGAACGAATGAAAATCTTCATCTGTTAGGATTTTCAGATCCAACCATCCCCTATAAGATTTGAAAATCGTCACTTAAGTGAATTTGCATACTGAACCTTATTTTTCTCAGCTATATTCATCAATACATACAAATATCAATGTGAAATCCTCAACTATACAAATCCCCAACGAGAAATCGTTGTTCAAGTGGTAGTGAAGAATCATAAGATCTATGGATTCCTCACTTGTTGTCAAGCATGCCTTAAAGAATAAGAATTTTATTACAAGTAGATCACATGCAAAGTCCAACTCTATGGGTCAGGGCCTACTTGACCCAACCTTAATTTGATCAATTTAGCTCCTTGCATGCAAATATCTTCACCTTGATTTGGCACCATGCCAAGTTTTGATGCCCATCGATCTTTTACCAACTATTGGAATGGATCTCATAAAAAAGAAAAAGAAATAAATTATTACTAAAATATTGTTAGACTTTAATGTTGTTAAATCAAGAGCTAGGATGATTTCAATATCCTTGGATGTCATTTACATAGTAGAGATCGTAAAAAAAGAAAAGAAGAAAAAAAACATGATAAAAGAGTTCCGCGGAAATAGGCCCACTTAAAAAAATCTAAATTGTTGAAAAACAACATCTTTATATAGTGTATAGATCTTATCAAATTTCACTCAAATGACATAGCTTAAGATTATTAGCTTAAAAAAAAATATTCCATGAAATTCTAATAAACAAACTCAATTTCTTCATATAGATCAATTTGACTTGGGCCCATATCATATTGTGTTATATTTTTTATTGAGAATTAGAGCATTTATGTTATGGGTTTATGCTTTTCCAAAGTATGCCCCAATCAAAAGGACCCACATTCCAAGCTTGTTTAATTTTATTAAGCAGGCTCTACTCAAGAGCTTCATTAAATACTCTCTAAATATGGTTGGATGTGGCATGGGACATTGGCAATGGATGAGATGAGAATGATGAGAGAGAGATAATCTTAAGATCCTATCTTTTAAGAAAAGAAAATGTCTATAATACCCTTACTAACACAAGAATACCCGTGTTATTCTGTAAAGCTCTCAAAGAGTATAGAAAGTTGAGGAGGGGCAAAAGGGCATAAAATAAATGCTCTCACCCCTATATTTTCTCATGATTACACTTTCATGCATTTTAATTAAATTATTAGATTTAAGCAGACTGTTATTTCATGTGTGTGCTTGTTATATCAGTTATTTGCTAGTTATCTAATGTAACCTTTGGCATTTCAGTTGTTGAAATCAAGAGATTTCTTAGAAGTCGCAGTTGAGATGTGCAGATGTCATATTGACATTGGGTTGCGTGAGTTACACCATGTTGGGATGAATTTATTTTAAGTAGTTGTACTGGACTCTGTTGGTCTTTGTGTTGGACTTGTAAATTAAATATATTATTTATTTTTTAATATTAATTTGGACACTTTAGTATTATGAATAAAGCGGCTAGCTCTCCTAAACTCAAACTTAGGATAAGATAAGCTTAAGTGTGTGGTGGGGCCTACCTGGGGACCCACATGGGGATGGGGGTGGGGGGGATTTCAAGGAGTCCCTGTAATCTTCCCCTCTACAAAAAATCAGCCATAACAGTGATTTCTATCATCTCCATATGGGCCCAAAAGTTTAATGGTCAATAGTCCATTCGAATCGATGCATAGTCGATCTAACGGTCCAGTAAATTTGGATTTGACCGAAAGTTTGTGGACATGTGCAATTTAGAAGGGTCATGTGTTTGGTCCATTTGGATGGTCCAAATGTGGGCCCCACAAGCATTAGCTTACAAGATTTTATCCTAAGCTTGAGCTTAGGAGAGCATTGCTCATGAATAAAATAGAACTATATATATATGTGCTATGTTCTTCTATCTAAATTGGTGATTATGATTTAAATATATATTAATTAACTTCACATATGATATCCTATGAGTGGAAGTGTGGGGAATGAGGTTTTCTATTGGCACACAGATTTTGACTTTTCCTACACAAATTCTCTCTACACACATCACTATAATTTAAAATTTACATTAATTCTTTTCACACACATCAAAATTCTCCAAAGTACCCATCCCTTCATTTCCCTCTTTCTTCTCACACACATCCTCTTCCAACACAGGGCTCTCCACCATTACCATTTCATTCTTCTTCCTCATTTTTCCTTTATCATTTTTTCTATCTTAAATTACCTTGTTTTTCATAAAAACTTGTTATGGGGATAGATTCTCATTCAATGTAAGATTTTACAAACAATGCTAGTATTTTTTTTTATTCATTT
This sequence comes from Camphora micrantha, assembly GCA_003546025.1. Lineage (NCBI taxonomy): Eukaryota > Viridiplantae > Streptophyta > Magnoliopsida > Laurales > Lauraceae > Camphora > Camphora micrantha. Next base: position 45,646,088 of record QPKB01000001.1, read on the forward strand.
GGGCTTGTTTTCATCCATCATCGCAAGGGTTTACAACCCAGAAATCGTAACTGTTCGGTCTCTGAGTAACCGAACAGAACGCAAATGTCCGGAACTGTAGTTCCGAACAAAATTAGAATGTTCGGACCTGAGTGTCCGAACAGAAGTGTTCGGACACTATCTTTCGAACATGTTCCTTCTGTTCGGATGTATAGTTCCGAACAAATGCAATATGTTCGGACCTGAAAGACCGTACATATCGAGATCTGCAACTCGTTCCAAGCGAGAAATGGAGAAACGGACGTTTTCATTGCTGCTCTAATTGAAAGGCACAATTTGATTGTTGTTTTTTTCATTCATTGCACTAGAAAGCCTTTAGAGATAGAGTGAAAAAAGATAAAGTACAAGAAGAAGGAAAGATGAAGGAGATGGAGGAAGATGGGTTGCCCAAGAGCAGAAAATGGAGAAAGATGAATTGCCCAATATGTTTTGAGTTTCTCTGGAAAGTGGAGAGTGAGAAGTGGAGAATGAGATGAGTGGGAGGGAAGAAGAGATGGGTGAGAGAGAAGAAGAGCTTGTGTGTGAAAAGAGAGGTAATGGATATTTTAGTCATTTCATAAAAGGATAAAAACATAATAAAAAAAAACAAATTCCTTGTGTTGGAAAAGAAAAAAATTGTGTGCCAATAGCAGCACTTAATGGGTCAGGCCCAAGTGACTCAGTCCACGATGGTGGGTCAGGCCCAAGTAACCCGAGTCCGTGATAAATCCAGGTCCAAATCCACCTATTAAAAGCCGGGTCCAGATCCGCGAAGTGACGAAGTCAGAGCAGCCGCGTCGTTCCTTTAACTCGCTTTTACCAGGTCCTGCAGAGGAGATCCTACCTGCCTCATCTGTTGAGGGCAGTTCGAAGACTCCGCCAGAATGGAGCGCCCGTTGATGAAGAGTCGTCCTCATCTGTTAGGGGAAGACTATAAATCAAAGAGCCCGACCAGCATTGGGGGACAAGTAATTTTCTTTGCACATATATTGTATTCTCCCCACCTGTAATCTCTACATCGAAGAAGTAAAATCATCAGTTTGGAGTGGACGTAGGTCACACTGACCGAACCACTATAAATCCTTTCTCTCTCTCCTTCAATTTTCACATTAATTATTCACTACTTGACCGGTGGTGCCCGAAAACACTTTTTGGCATCATCAGTTTGGCGCCGTCTGTGGGAACGACTAAATTCTCACTTCATACTTCTTTCAAAACTATGGTGACCACTACTAGGTCAACGAGACGACAAGAGGACAATCCAAGGCAAGAGGGCGAGAATGTGAAAGTTTATGCTAACCAGATCTGAACTCCCATGCCAGGGACATCCATGATGATTTTTAATCAGAAAATCAGATTGCAGAAATCTTTTTTTGGCAGCGCAAATCAGCCATATATCTATGCATAAAAACGTCATGAAATCATAATCAACATGTGTATAATAAAAGGAGATGAAAGAGGACTAATACCTTGCTGATATGAAGACTTCAAATCTCTGAAACCAAGGCTTCAAGGGACTGATTCTAGACCTGCAATCAGCAATGTGTGTTGCAGGAATTTTCTGCAGTAACTTTCCTTTGATCTTCTCCTCTATTCCACAACCCAATCTGATTGGCTATGATGGTGGGATCAAACTATGGAATCCTTGAGAGGTTTTCTGAACTATATTATGTGGAAAGACCCAGACCTGATTTCCTCTCTTCAAGGAAGAAAGAACAAGCCAGCAATGGGCGTGGATCAAAGGGTGTGGGCAGCCAATGGGATTTTCTTCTTGTTGCACGCCCTAGGGGCTCTCTCACTCTCTAATATTTTCCATTTCTTCTATTGCACTCCCAAAAGGGGATAATTATGGATAGCTTATTGCTCTTTAAGTTCTCTCCAATTAGAAATAGGAAACTAAGAGGTCCATCCCACAAAAATAGCAACAAGCTACCTTAGGTGTGCAATACTTTCTAATTTTTAGTTTCTAAAACAATTAGGAAACTTTTACTATAGGGATCCTTATCCAATGAGGAGTCCAACCTTCCAAGTAAAGAAACTTACTAAAGATTGGAAACCTCATACAAGGGACCCCCTTTATGGCTGGCCCACAAGATAGAAAAACACATCATGGCCCACAAGTCAATAAATTAGCTAGAGTTAAATTCATGTATGCCATCAAAGGCCTATTGAATTTAAACTCAAAAATATTTTTCCACAAAATAATTCAACCACATGTTATCTAAACAAATTAGGAAACCATGCCAATATAGGAAAGTGGCTAGAGAAGGGACCAAAAGACATATTTGCCCTTGGCTCCCAAAATGACCAAAATGTCCATGCTAACCCTATAGCAACATTAAGATCATTTTAACCCTAACTCATTCCACTAAAGAGTTATGGTTGCACTCCAAGGACAAATATTAAATATGAATTAAGCTCGTCATGAAATGACATTCGTCTTCGACCTACTAAGTGAAATGACCGAAATGCCCCTCTATGTAACATCCAAAATCAAGTCAGGTTATCCAATGTACTATCAACTTTCTTGATTATATCTTAACCTTAGAACTTCATATCCTTGACTTAATCATCATCCGGATATCATTCTCTTGGTCCAAGGAGCGACCCACAAGTTCAATATCCATATGGAACATCCATATACTAAGATCTTAGATTTTGATGATTAATTGGATAATTCTAAGGGGACGATCACTCCATCACAAGATGGCATAGATTCTTTATTGCATCTGCACATCCCAACTAGTCAAGCCCGAGTACCCAAAACACAGAGCTATCGACCCATGAACAGGATCTTACCCATAGTGAATTAAAGCACAAGAACTCGACTTCGTCAGTTCATTCAAATATGCTCAAGATTAAGAGCACTGGTCACTCAGTAGCATAAGGTGACTTGATCTCTCTCAGTGATAGTACTATTTTAGAGATCACACCTACAATGGTCCTGTTCAATGCATGACATATGCACTAATGAGATAAATCCAGAAAAGCCTCCCGTGACTAAGGTAAATCACCCTGAAAACAGGAGAGTATCTCACTTTAACTTATACCAAGATGAAGTGCCCAACTCCATCTCTCAGTTATGAACTAGTTTATAGTTTCAAGTGTCCATGACTCAGACTTATCTGTGTGTAGCCACTACACACCCAAGTCATTTACTAGAAACAATGGACCTTACACAAACATACATATATATATATATATGCAGTAAGAGAAAAAGAATATTCTAATAAATAACCAGTAAATATCCAGTAACAGAGATGTGAGTGCTGTCAGTGGGCTTTAGGGCATACACAAATCCCAATAGAATGATCCTCCACCGAATAATCCTCCTCCAAGCGCTACCGCTCCTGCTCCCACTCCTCAACAAATGTTGAAAACAATGCAGCAGCTGGTAACCCAAAACCAGCAGTTCCTACAACTCATACTTACGGGGCAAGGAGGAGTACAACTTGGAGGAGTACCGCAAGGAGCGCCTCGACAGGGACATCCAACAGCTCCTCGCAGGGGAGTGCCTCGCCCGGGCGGCCATCCACATAGCGCCCAGGGCCTGGGCGCCCATCCCCATGGCGCCCAAGGCCTGGGCGCCCATCCCCATGGCGCAGGAGTTCAACAGGGCACCCAGGGAGTTCCCCATGGTGCCCCTCTTGGAGTACTCTTGGTCGACCCTCAAGGTCGCGCCCATCACGGAGTTCCTCCGCCCCCCAGTGGAGCCCATCTTGGAGGACCCCCACCTCCAGGTAGAGCGAGTCATGGAGGACTTCCACCTCCTCCCTCTATTTCTAATGAGGAGCCTCATTTCCAAGAGGAGGAGAGCGAAAACCAAAGCATAGAGGTGGGGAGTCACTTCTACGATCGGTCCAGAGAAGCCCCTAATCACTGGGAAGAAAAGATCAGAGATATGCAAAATCAACTGGGTCATGTCTACAACGCCATAAAGGCGCATGCACCGGAGACAGTAGATTACCTAGTCGGGCGAACGGACACACCATTCAAGCCCGACGTGGTGAACTACCCACTCCCTCGGAAGTTCAAAATGGCATCCGTGGAGACCTTTGATGGAACGAAGGATCCATTGGATCATCTGGAGACCTATAAAACTAAAATGCAACTGCACAATATCCCTGATGAGATTATGTGCAGGGCATTCCCGACCACACTGAAAGGCTCCGCTCGGCAGTGGTTTGCCAACCTCGCCCCAGCCTCCATCGCCACCTTTGGGGAGTTGAGCAAGTCATTCGTCTCGCACTTTATCGGAGGGCGCTGCCACCAGAAGCCTGCCACACGTACACCTGCTCAGCATAAAGCAGGACAAAAATGAGAGCCTCAGGAGCTACCTCACTCGTTTTAACGAGAAGGTACTTCAGGTTGAAGAGCCTGACGACAAGGTATCCATGACAACCTTTCTGGGAGGCCTCCGCTCATCGAGCTTCCTCTTCTTAGTGATAAAGCGCCCGCCAAAGAGCATACCCGAACTACTAGCAAAGGCCCAGAAGTACATGAACACTGAAGATATCACCAGAGCCAGGCGGGGAGAATCCTCCAGAACAGGGGACAGGAGAAAGGAGGAGCGAGACCATTCGTTAACTCCTTCTCAGCCTGAGAAGCTCTATCATGTACCGCCTTCATCTCTGTGTCCGCGATAGTCTCTCTGAGCAAAGCCCTCTCGCGAGCCTTCACAAGCTTAGCCTTACTGAGCGAAGCCCTCTCGCAGGCCTTCACAAGCTCAGCCTCACTGAGCGAAGCCCTCTTGTGGGCCTTCACAAGCTCAGCCTCTGCCTTGGCCGCCCTCTCGTGGGCCTTTACAAACCCGGTCGCCCTCTCGCGGGCTACTGTGAGATCAGCCTCGGAAGTTCTTCAAGCAGCTTCAAGAGCAACAATCTTTCTTTAAGCAATGGAGAGCTCTTTTTGCATACTCTCATTCTCCTGTTTCAGCTGACTGTTATGACAGGCCTTGACAACAAGCATACGGACGCAGTAGAAGCCTGAAATAATAAGGGACAGAGAAAATGAGAATGCACATAAAAAAAAAAAGAAAGAATGAAAGTCTGGAGAAAAGGGAAACGTAAGCCGTTACCTAAGCCAGACCCTCTAGAAACAAGTCTATGACCCCTTCAGTGCCCAAAGCATTAATCTGCGTAACCTCAGGAGGAAACACAAATCTCCCGAGCTTTTCCTGGATCACCAGCGGATTGCCCAGCATGGCACCAGCCCAAGTCGTGCCCCTGCAGAAGCTCCCGAGCGTGAAGGACACGAACGAACGCAACGTCTTCTCGTGTGTCGAGCCCACGCCCGGGGACGACGGCGACTGGCGGACGACACCGCCATCCCCTTGGCGAACCCCCAAGCTGGAGCTAGTCGCTACCGCTCCTCGGGCGCCAGGGGCGCCCGCCGCTGCTGTAGCCCCATCGCGGGCGCCCAGGCTAGCGCCCGCCGTTTGTTTTCTTGGTGCTCATCATCAATGATTTTAAAAAATGCTGGGTTTCTTTCTTCGCATGTTAAAAAAATGCAATTGGAATTCTCGGAACTAAGTCAAATAGACTTTTCCAAGCCAGCTTGGACGTCCATACTAATACACCAAAAATGGCTGGAGGTGCTAACATGAGCCACATGTACTATTTACAAGCCATTCAGTGCCACTCTCTGCATACGTCCCTTTAGAAACTTTTTGGATCTTGCCACTTCCACTGCATTTATTTGTCTGCATTAAGGATGTGTCAAGTAGGCTTGACAAATCTTCAATTTTTCTAGTTATAATTAACAGGAGACTTAAATATAACACAGGCCCATATCAGACCCAAGTATGACTTGTGACGCGAGTGCTTGGCCCTTCTGAAACATGTTAGGCCCAAGCCAATCCATTTACTCAATTTGATCAGGCTGAGCTTGACTTTGGATCACTCGTTCAAGCTTTCTGTTACTTACGTGGGTAAAATAGTCTACAAAGCACTACTTCTTTGCTACCTCTACTGCCTCTGGCCGGGCCCTTGCGCGCACTCCTGCTGCTTCGCCAGCCCCTGCTGCTTCGCCAAGTCGGGCGCCCCTGCGCTGCCCTTGCTGCCTCGCCAGCACCTGCTGCTTCGCCAAGCTGGGCACCAGGAGCGCCCGGCGCTACCACTACTATCTCCCCCTGGCGCCCGGCGCTGCCCTTGCTGCCTCGCCAGCCCCTGCTGCTTCGCCTGGCGGCCGGCGCTGCTGCCTTTCTTGGCCGGGCGCCCAGGCCAGTTCCGGCCTCCATGCGAGCACCAAGGGCGCCCGCTGCCGCTGCCTCCGCGGCGTCGACGCCCATGGCTCTTGTCGCTCCAACGTCGGCTCCCGACGTGGCTGCCTCCTGACCGTACACCTTGAAACCCTTCGTCATCTGCACTCCGGAGCCTGGGGTTTCCATTCTTGCAAGAAGAGATTCAATACTTGTTTGTGTGGTTTTATTTCTTAGAAGGGGTTCTTATAGCCTAATAGTCTAGGGTTTTGCAGAGCAAAATGCGTCCAAAGCCAGGATGACTCTTCCGGATAAAAAAAAAAAAAAGAGTTTTGGAAGAGAGAAAGAACTTGAATATTTGAAATGTCCCCCTTTCAAAGTTTCTTTGAATGCAGGACATTGAGGGGCAAAAATGGGTCAGGCCCAAGTGACTCAGTCCACGATGGTGGGTCAGGCCCAAGTGACCCGAGTCCGTGATTAGTCCAGGTCCAAATCCACCTATTAAAGGCCGGGTCCAGATCCGCGAAGTGACGAAGTCAGAGCAGCCGCGTCATTCCTTTAACCCGCTTTTACCAGGTCCTGCGGAGGAGATCCTACCTGCCTCGTCTGCTGAGGGCAGTTCGAAGACTTCGGCAGAATGGAGCGCCCGTTGGTGAAGAGTCGTCCTCATCTGTTAGGGGAAGACTATAAATCAAAGAGCCCGACCAGCATTGGGGGGCAAGTAATTTTCTTTGCATATATATTGTATTCTCCCCACCTGTAATCTCTACATCGGAGAAGTAAAATCATCAGTTTGGAGTGGACGTAGGTCACACTGACCGAACCACTATAAATCCTTTCTCTCTCTCCTTCAATTTTCACATTAATTATTCACTACTTGACCGGTGGTGCCCGAAAACACTTTTTGGCATCATCAGCACTCGTGGGGAATATTACTATAAAAGTCGAAAGTACCGAAATCCCCACATTGGTTAGGCCTTTCGATTTGGGTTGCATTTGTTAATCCAAATCAGGGATATGACACATTAGTCAAATTTGCACCATCCAATATGTCAATCCTCTCGTGGTTGAAAATTAAAGTTTCTTCTTCACAATCAGAATGCATGTCAAAAATTATTTTCTCGTTGAAACCGAGATCTTGAGGTCTATCAAAGACTTGATCATATATAGGTTTGATCATCATCTTCGTATACATCACAAGTTGGTGTGTTAATATCATCATCGTGATCTTCACCCGGCTCATCATCGTACATCAAATCTTCAATATCACCATCATCATTCGATCTACCACCATAAATCGAGAAATCGGCATTGCCTTCATATTCCAACTCATGAAATAATTGATCTCAGGGTTCGATTTGATCCAAATACCAAGTCAGGGTCTCAACTTGCCTACGTAGATTTTGTATTTCCAGATTTTGCGGGTCACGTTCATTCACCATGTCGCTCTCAATGATAAGTCCTTAAAAATGCATAATTTCATCATCATTTTAGAGTAATTGAGGACTTAATCTTCAAATCATGCACCATTTTAGTAAAAAATCATGATTTTTATGTATATGGGCATCAAAGTTTGAATTCGAGTCAAAATTCATTGAAAAATCACATTTTCACATAAAATTATAAATTTCTCTATTTCTTGGCATTGAAAGTCACAAATTTCTCATTACTTTTTATTCACACATGAAATGATGAATTGTCTTTGCACCATTGATTTAATTAAGGAAAACTTGATAAAATGGTGACATTTTATGCATCTACTTAGCATGAATTGGGGCCCACATCTTGCAATGTTCTTTTCCTACATAAATAGATAATTCTTTTATCATTGATTATATTATTTATATTTTTGTAGGAAAAATCAATTTCTTGGGGCCCGCGGAAGAAATAAATTAAAGAAAGAAAACCAAGGTATAGAAGCTCCACATGGGGTCCACACTACCCTTGTTTGAAGATTCAAATCAAGCCAAATAAAGAAGAAAAAAAAGAATTGCAAAAATCCCTCCGAGGTGGAGGACGTCCAAGGCAAGGGAAATTCAAGCATTGCACACACAAGTGGGGCCCATCATGTGTTCCAATTTGAAATAAAAATCTGAGTTTCTGATTTGAAATTAATTAAGCCAAGGTGGAGAACGTCCATGCATGGTGTGGAGTTCAAAACATTGCATATTCTCAAGTGGGGCCTACTTCTATTTTATCATATGTTTGAAATTAATTTCAGATTTGAGGGGATATTTTTAAGAGAGAAAATGAGCCCATCTAACGACATTTTTCCAGCCATGAAGAGTTCTAAAAAAAATGGAAGATCTTGCTAAGCAATCCAAGTTGGAAACTAAATCAAGGAATCCAAGATTTTAGCACCAAGTTGTTAAAAGTTAACTCCAAGAAGATAGGCTTCAAGATTTGAAGTTTACAACCCAAGATTTATCCAAGAAGTTTCACACGTCCAACACCTCTATCCCATGCTATCACACATCCAAAAGAAAAGGGGCTGCTCGTTTCAAATTTTGAATTAAACCTGAATATTGCAAATTTGTAAGTTTTTCTTCAAAGTGGGCCCAAGAGAGAAAGTGGCATGAGACATGAAGAATCCTATTTTTACTAAGATTGTAAGCCAATCCCTAGGGACCCCAAGATTGTTCAATCACAACCCTCCTAATCCTAATCCAACTTGGACCCCACATAACTTATCCTTCCCAAATCAAAACCTTGCAACCCAAGTCATCAAAATAGTATAAAAAAGAGCCATAAGGGGCTGCACTTGAAAACCATTCCCCCCCACTACCTTGGACGATTAGCAACATTAAAGCTCCCATTTTCCATTAAGTTTTCTCCATCTCACCTCCTTCCATTACAATTTCATCCAAGGCCTTCCCTAAGGCACACCACCACTTGGATTTCTACGCTACCGTCGCGCCGCCGCCGTTACTATCGTCGCTCCACCATTGGATCAGCCATTCATCATCTTCTCTTGCTTGGATTTCAGATCGCAAAACGAGTGCTGGTTGGATCGCCATTCAAGACTGCGAGTCCCTCTCCTCCGTTTAATGTTTCATGTGTCTAGGGTAAGGTTGGATGCACTTTATTTTAATTTAAATAATTTTGTAATGGTTATTTGCTTATAATGGATCTTTCATTAATAAATTAAGTTTATGGGGTCTTGGTCTTCACCAATGGGTCAACATCGAATCTTTGTGCGTAGTGACAATGCGCACTTGGTGCAGTGTTCTTGATTTTTCTTCATGGCATCACGTAAAGTAACTATTGCAATATTTTAGAATTAAAATCCATTTTTTTTTATTCTCTGATTTTATTTTATTTTTATTTTTGTTTTTGTGCATCTTAATAATTATTGCAATTGGTTGGACTGACAAATCTTATGGTGATGGAGTAGTTAGATTAGGTTTCTAGATTAGGATTTTATTTTTCTTTGGTTGTAATTAATTTTATTCAGACTTGTAATTAAATTTTTTTTATTAAAATAGAATTTGTGATTTTTATAGATTTTTGATAGTCTAGAATTAGTGTTTCAATAGGATAGGTTTTTGCGCGATTAATTACTTCCTGTGGATCGACCTCGGACTTCACCGAGTTATTAATTACTACAATCGCGGCCTTGCACTTGGGGCTAACGATCACTCAACCTCTGGCCTACTATACCACTTTGGGGAGGTGGACTCACTACAAATCATATCTAAGAACCAATTTTCTCTACTCCTATTAATGCAATCAAGGAAGCACTAATCTCAATTAATAGTGAACCCAACGATATTCGACCTTCAATCCAAACAAAAAATCTACACACAAGGAGATAGATAAAAAGTTGTTTATCGTTGCTTGTGAAAACCCATTGTATAAGTCTTCGGTCCAATGGGAGAAGGAGAAGAAATGAGTAATTCGCAAATATGCAACTTAAATCAATTTCATAAATATACTATCCAACGCTAACTTGATCATTCCTTACAATAATATATAAGGCAAGGCTCTCTTAAGCTTAAGCTTTAGATAAGATTTCGTAAGCTAACGCTTTTGGGGCCTATCCTTGGTCCATCCAAATGGACCAAGTACACAACCCCCCTAAATTGCACATGCCCACCAACTTTTGATCAAATCCAAATTTACTAGACCGTTGGATCGACTGTGTACCGATCTAAATAGACCATTGACCATTAAACTTTTAATGCTCAAATGGAGATGATGGAAACCATGGTTGGGGCGAAGGAGGGTCCCAGGGAGTCCTTGAAATCCCCCACACCTCCATCCCCATGGGGGTCTCCAGGTGGGCCCCACCACACAATTGAGCTTACTTCAGCTTACCTTATCCTAAGCTTTAGCTTAGGAGAGCTGGCCTCATATATATATATATATATATATATTTTTGTTTTTTGTGTGTGTGTGTTTAAAACTCACAAAGCGTCCCTATCATCCAATATTACATCTCAACCCTTATTTTTAATTACTAATCATATAAAGCCTTGTCCTCTAAAGAATCCTAAGATTTTGCAAAAGAGGAAGGAATTAAACTCAAACAACTGATGGAATCCTGTATTTGCTCGTTTCAAGAGGCTATGGACATAATTTCTATTAGTGTGGAGAAACTCTCTCTTCAAATTTCATCCTAACAAACTTACGCCTGTTTGGATGCACAAGAAAAAACACAAGAAAATAATATTTTATATAATATAATTTTTCATTTTCTAAAGAAGAAAATTTTTGAAGAAAAAATTATTTCTTTCAAAAAGCTTAATATTTTCTCCTACTGTTCCCCCATGTAGAAAACTTTCTACAAGATATGAATCTTTCAAAATGACGATCGCAAATTGGTAAAGTAAATTAATTAAAGACTTTAGTTTACCAAATCCCTCATGATGTGTTTGTTTACATATATGGTAAAGTAAAGTAAAAGTTAATGTCATAGAACAGTAAATGTGGAGTAAAGTAAAGGTGGGATAAAGTATATGGTGAAGTAAAGTGGGAAGGAATGGTGAAGTAGTTTCATATTTTTTTTTAACTTTAGTTTATCACATTTTATAGGAGTTTTATATGGTAAATAAAAAGTAACTTATTTGCAGATGTTGTAAATTAAAATAAAGATTGATGTCATATTGTAGTAAAAGGTGAGGTAAAGTAAGGTGAGATGAAGCATGTGGTCAAATAAAGTGGGAGAGAGTGTTGTAAAGTAGTTATTTTTTGTATTGGCTTTACTTTACTATACTTTACTACAGTTTTATGTGATAAAAGAAAAGGAACTTATGGTAAAAACATGATAGTTGAACTTTACTTTACCACACTACTTTTTTTATCAAGACGTTGTAAATCAAATATAAATTAAAATATTTAATAAAAAATTATTCTAATATTGTAATTTTCTTTAATCATAACACATTCCAAACAACTAAATTTAAAATCTGTCATATTCTTCAAAAATTGTTAAACACTAAAAATATCATAATATTACATTATTCTATTTTATTCTTATAATATTTAAATCTATAAATATTTTATTCTGTAAACATCCAAACGAGCCCAAATAAGAGCCCATTTACAACTCATAAATGGAAAATTAATTCACTTATTAATTAGAGAGAGAGATTCACTAGAGGAGATCGAACCCAAAATACTCTCCCATGCACACATGTTTTAACAAGAAAAAATTAGCGAAAGGTCCCTCATAGAGGTCTTGTAAGGCCTCTAGTACATCAACTTTTCCTATAAGGCCTATAGTCTATGCGCCTGGACATATTTCGGCGAGAGGTCCCTAGATACAACTTTCATGACTGATTTACCCTTTCAACTGTTTTAGGCATAAAATTTTGAAATTTCAAATCTTATATTATCCATGTCCTTCTTCAACCTGGACATGTTGAATCGGTGCTTAGGGTATAAAAGAAATAGAGGAAGAAATGAGAGAGGAGAAAGGAGAGGAGGCAGCCGTGGAGAAACCCAAAGATCACAGACAGAAGAGGATTCAGGTTTTTGGTTCGGTCACCTTGCAAAAACCCCAAGATCAGAGGAGTGTTACGCGTAGGTTCTTCTTCCTGTTATAGAAACAAGAAACCGAAAAAGAAGATCTCCGCCAGAGTTTTCACCCGTCGTCGCTTGAGGTGGAGACCGGAACATTGGGTTCCCTAGATAGATTTCGTTGTGCCAGCTAGTTCTTGATCTCCGTGCAGAACAGAACAAGAAACTCTGTTGTAGAAACCCATTCGAAGAAGACAAAGACCACCTTGCATGCCGCAGTCGTCGCCGGAACCAAAAGAGAAGAGGATCACCGCCCGAGTTGTGACGCCCTTGTTGCCAGGTCCAGACAACTAAACCGCCATTGGAAGAGAAGCAGCGAGCAGGATCCGGATTCGCCCATCACCGGAACCAGAAATGGGGTCGAACTTCATCTCTTTCGGTCATTCTTTGCTAGTGGAGACCACCTTGCCACGTCGCATGTCGCCGGAGATCAAGAATAAGCAGCAGCAAGGCGCTGCATCTCAGTTGGGTCGGTTTCTCGCCAGGTGCAGATTGAGAAGCAGCAAGGCGCAGTTCAATTCAAGTTTTGGATTCTGCAATGACAACTGGTTCTAGATTCCAGCAACGTGCCAGTTCAGGTCATGTTCCTCGCCTTGCCAGTTCTGGATTCTGGAAGCAGTGCCTTGCTGCACCCAGATCCATAACCCAGATTGAGAAGCAGCAGCAGCAACCAGTTCTGTTACAGAAACAGAACCCGTCAGAGGAAGGAGAAAACCTAGTTGGGTTGATTCCTCGCCAGGCCAGTTCAGTTCAGGTTCGACTCGGTGCAGTCCAAAAGCCCAGTGAGGCAGAGTGATTAGCCAGTGTAGTTCAGGTTTTGGAGATGATGATGGGTTTGATTGGGTTCTGATGGGGGTTTGATCGATTGAGAAGGAAGAAGGTCTGCCGGTCTCGTTGTAGCCGCCACAGTAGTTTTCTGATAGTTGCCTAACGTAGTCGACGGTGCTACGCCATCGCCAGAGAAGGAAGGCAGCAGGGCTGTTATATCATTTTTGACAAATCTATATGAGTTTTTAGGAAATTTATCAAAGTTCTAACAAATTTATATGAGTTTCTATCAAATGTATCTGAGTTTTTCATTTTTTGCCAAATTTATTTAATTTTTGTGCAAATTTATCTTAGTTCTAAAACAAATTTCTCTGAGTTTTGGAAAAATCTATCTGAGTTTTTGGCTAATTTATCTGAGTTCTGGAACAAATCTATTTAAGTTTTGAACAAATGTATATGAGTTTGTAGCAAATTTATTTGAGTTTTGTTTTTTTTTTAAATCGCCGAGTTTCAAACAAATTTATTTCCATTTGGAAAATTTTAACTGAGTTTTTGATCTAAACTCAGGCTGTTCTTTTAAAATTTATTTTCATTTTTTCAAATAAATTTAACTGAGTTTTGGCAAAAATACTTGAGTTTTCGGCATTTTTTCTCTGAAATTTGGAAAATTGGTTTATCTTAGTTTTGACAAATGTATTTGCATTTTTTTTAAATTTACTTGCGTTTTTTAATTTTATTTAATTTTTTTGAAATTTATTTGCGCCTTTTGAAATTTATTTACAATTATTAAAATTTATTTGCATCTTTTGAAATTTATTTATATTTTTTGAAATTTATTTGGATCTTTTTAAATTTATTTGCGTCTTTTTAAATTTCTTTGCATTCTTTTGAAATTTATTGCGTTTTTTTGAAATTATTGCATTTTTTAAAATTTATTTGGGTTCTTTCGAATTTATTTGTATTTCTTTAGAATTTATTTTCATTTTTGAATTTTATTTACGTCATTTGAAATTTATTTTCGTCTTTTGCAATTTATTTACATTTTTTGAGATTTATTTGGATCTTTTGAAATTTATTTGGATCTTTTGAAATTGATTTTCATCTTTTGAAATTTATTTGGATCTTTTGAAATTTATTTGACCAATTAAATGGTGGTTGACCATTATTAATGGCATATCCTACGATTAGTGGGATATGATTTTGAAGAAAGGGTAAATTAGACATTTTAGGTCTTCAAATTTGAAAAAATGACATATCACATTGTGAAAACAAATTGTGGACTGTTTGTCTTAAAGTCATGTTTTGAGGGGTCTCCAACCAAAGCCCCCTTTTAACAATCTTCATTTCAAGTAGTGGGGCCCATGTATGGCACCTTTTGGGCCTATTTAGGCTTGGACGAGTATCATGGATTGATCCAAATTGGTCATGGGTATTTTGGGGCCTAAAGTATTTTGGATCCTCTAAGATTTTCCATTTACGCCCCTGCTCCTGAAACTTAGTCAACATTATTCTAGTTAGTAGAAATTGAAATCAATTGCGAAATTGAGTACCAAACGAAATTTAAGCAAATTTCAAAACTAAGGGTTGACTTTGCAATTGAGATCAACAGCTTTTATATATATATATATATATATATATGCACTAGCAGCAAAGCCCCGTGCCCAAAATCGAAGATATATAAAAATTTAAGAGTTTTTAAATATAATTAATGAAAAGTAAATCTAAAATAATTTATTATAAAGAATAGATGAAAGGAATTATATTATGATGGATTATAAAATCCATTAAATATGAAATCTTTATTTTTTAAAAGAAAATCCATAGATGCAGAAAGAAAAATCATATGCTAGTGGATTTGGGAAAAAAAAAAAACCTAATAAATTATAAAAATAAGATCTTGCTCTCCTTGGGAAAAAAAATAATGTATAAAAAAACCCCAATGAAATTCACAAAATGTGATTATAATCTATTTGAAAAACAAAATCCAAAAAACTCAACGGAATGAAAATGCCCAATATAATGGATAATAATATGATTTTCACGTCTTAGAAAAAAAAAACTAACAAAGCCCGCAAACATTATATGAGATCTTACGCACAATCTCAGTTGTATTGTACCCACCTTGGATTGAATTTTGATTCGTACATAATAATTAGTTGCGATGATTTGATTAGACTTCTTTGACCCTAGATTTCTTTGACCCTTGGAAAAAAAAAAAAAAAAAAACTAACAAAGCCCACAAACATTATATGAGATCTTAAGTGCAATCTCAGTTGTATTGTACACACCTTGGATTAGATTTTGATTCGTACATAATAATTAGTTGCGATGATTTGATTAAACTTCTTTGACCCGTAATTTCTACTTATAAAATCAAGATTTGTTCAAATATGTAGAGGCAAAATTTATTGAATTTTGTATTAATGTGTAGCTTTGCGTGTGTGTTGGTGTGGGTGGCGTGGGGTTGCTTAGTATCACCCAACATCATAATACAAAAGAGGGTATCTAGACATTGCTTGGTGGGCTCCTCAAATTCCTTCAATGGGCCCAAATGCAGTCTAAATTACTTCAATGGGCCTAGATTTATGCCGGACCCAGGTCAAATTTAGGCCCATTGACTGCCATAGATTCACTATTGATTAATCACTTAATGCAAAAACCCTCTTGAGATCTAAAACCTTTTTGAGGGCATGAAAGAGTTTTTTGAGTTCCTACACATTAAATCACTCCCCTTTCTTCTTATAAAATACAAAAAAGACACTACCCTTTCCTGTTTTATCTACACCCAATTTCATTTTCAGTCAAAGTTGGGCTCTCCGTGGACTTGGCTACCTCTAACACGCACAATTAAATAAAAACAAGATAAGTCAGACCACCAACTAAACTATCTTTTGCAAACCCAACCCGCCTGGTCCTGCCAAGTCGATGCAATTGCAAACCCCTAGCAAAGAAATTTATAAGGGTTTGGATGGGACCCTTTTAATTTGAAAAGTGGGTCTCGTTTACATTTCATATTTAATCGTCCGACCCGGCTTTTTTTAGGGTAAATTAGCCAACAATCCCTGAGCACAGTCTTCTAAGGCTTGAGGACAACAACTTTTTCTCTAATGTCTATAGTCCAGACAGCTGGAGATGTTTTGGTGAGAGGTCCCTAATATGCCACGTCATATATTTTCATGACTAATTTACCTCTTTCAACTCTCATTCCTAAGCCAAGTTCTCTCTTATTCTCTATTGTCCCAAAGAACTCCTTCCTTCTTTATCTTTCTCATTTTATATTTTCTGTTCCTTTCCATGGTTGTGGAGTATCGTTGCAGACCACTTTCCGTCGCCACCATGACTCCTGGTTTTCTCTCTTTCATTTTTTTCAAAGATAGAAATGGTTTTACTTTCTCTTACTATTTCATCTGAAGTCTCTTACAAATCTCTCTCTCTACAACTGATTTAAAAGAGAGAAGTTTGCTCTTTTGCTTGTTTTCCCTCTCTCTTTTCTCAATTGGATCATGGTCATCAAGTGTTCTTGTTTTGAATTTCGATTTTTATTAGAATCTGATTTTTCGTATTCTGACTTTTGGTGTCGCTGAGCTCAGATAAATTTCCCAGAATCTCTGATAAACTGGACAAAAATTCAGATAAATTTGTCTGAGTTTTTCTTGAAATTCAGATAAATTTATCTGAGTTTTGGCAAATTTATATGAGTTTCTGGCAAAACTCAGACAAATTTATCTGAGTGTCTGGAAGGCCAGTGCTTACATCGTATCATCCATTGCCTGTGCAAATGGAACTGTCGGCAATTCAACCGAAAGGGAGCCTGGATCAGCTCCAAAGATTAGAATGCATGCATGTGTTGTCAAAGGTGAATCTTTGAAGAAAATCTTGCAAATCCATGACCCCTTGGTCTTGGTTGACTTTATGCTTGAGAACATGCATTAGGCCATTCACCTTTGCTTGGCTTGTCTTGTTAACGAAGGTGAGAAATTTCTTGCTGCTCATAACGCTGTGAGCCATTTTTCGCTGAATTCTCCATGACTCGGAATCTGAATTGATAATAGATTCTCCAAAGATATCAAAGACTCTTGCAAATTCAAGTCCCCTGGCGAAACTAGAGAAGTTGGTGTTGTACATGTAGTTGATGTTGGCTGGGACGCACATGCACATAAGGCTAAGAATAGTTCAAGGTAGCTCCTTGAGATGATGATGCTCCATAAGGAGGCCATGATAGCTGCAGCCATTGGTGAGATGACTAAACTAGCTCTTAATGGAATGAGAAGAGTATGAAGAAGTTGAGCCATTAGGGATTTCTTTTGCCAAAACTCAGATAAATTTGTCTGCTTTTGCTGACATGTACAAGGGCGTTTTTGTCTTTTTAAATGCATTATTTTTACAAGAGGACTGCCGTCAGTACAATACAATATTGTGGACCGTTTGCAATAAAAACCACAGTTAAGGGACCTTCGCTTAAATGCCCCTTTTTTTAAGGCAATTTTTACCATCAATGTGAGATCATTTGAAATTTCAGCAATTATTCAATCCTATCCACAGGATGATTACCCATATCATAGAGATTTTAGGGATAGAGATGATCAAGAGAAAAATTAGGAAAATATAGATGGAGTGATAAGGTTTTACAACTACTGAGATAGAATTAGCAACGAAAGCCCGTGCTAAGCTCAGGCCCAAAAATGAATATACATTAAAATTATTTTTTTAAATTCTTTTAAGAGAAAAATAAATCTAAAAGGTACAAATATATTATTTATCATTCTTATTTTGAAGAGTCCCGAAAGATCTCTCATAATAGGATAGCTCCTAATATGGCCAAACACATTTGCCACACTGTCCAACTCTAGCTAAATGTTGATTTGAAGAGAAAACGTTGCATGTGGAGTCTTTAATTTTGATTAGGATTTGAAGAGGGAACATGCATGTGGAATTAAGCTAAGGAGTTACTGTAGTGAAAAGAAATAAAGGCTTGATGAGTAACAACATTGAAGAATCTTTTAGAGGAAGGAGTGTGGTAATTGTTAGAGGAGTTCGGATCACCTATCATAGTTGTTATACCTTCACCATAAGTGGACCAATAGCAATCTGCCACGTCATCCAAAAATTTAGGCAATTTTTAAGTTTAAAAATGTTAAAATCAGATGAAAGAAAATCATCTAAATTTTTGGATGACGTGGCGGATTGTTATTGGTCCACTCACGGTGAAGGTATAACACTTGCAATAGGTAATCCAGACTCTTGTTAGAGGGGTTAAAATTAAAGGTCGCAATCTCTAATTTCTACAGTCGGCTTCATATATAATATATAATAATGGTTTGACTGTGCAAATCATCAATTATTTTAGATTTTCCTTTACTATCAATTATTTTAGAATATTGTTGCAGAGTGTAGAATTGATCATTATATTTTGTACTTATATGTACAGTAGTGTAAAAATTTTAAATGTTATTAAGTGGGATACTTCTTCTCAACTTTTTCTTCTTTTTTCTTAACCTCAAATCAACATCACTTTTACCCCAAATAACTGAAGGATGTAGATATAGTGGAAGCACGGATCTAAATGAGTTGACTTCTATAAATGTGATAAGGACTGTGTTGGCTTAAATCAGGTATTAGTTGTGGAGATCTGTGACTGTCTACGAGAGATCAGTCACATGTGATTCACCCTGGATGTAAAAGATGATGAGGGAGAACAGCAGATCTAGTGGAAGATGTATTGTTGAAAGTTGGTGCTATAATTGTTATCTCTCATGTCTATATATAGCCCTTCGGGGCATGAGTGATAAGATCTCTATTCAAATTCGAATTGAGAGATGATAAGGATAATAGTTGGATCAAACTCTCTCAATTTGAATTTGAATGGAGTTATGATAAAGATAGAGAGTTGGATGAAACTCAAACTATTCTTATCCATATCACCAAGAGATACCTTGTGAGGGGTGTCTCTTTGTGAGTGGGGTCCACCCACATGTAAACACAAGTGGGCCACATCACAAATGCCAACAATAACACCATCAGTCATGATATTTTGAATTGAAAGGCACAATGTGGATAGAAAAGCAACCTAGCTAAGGTGGTTTGTGATTAATTCTACCCTCATAAGAAACCAAAGAAAAACCTCAGTCACCTAAAATTGTCACGGATATATAAATATTATAGCATTCAACATACAAATATGCATCAAAGAATTCATAGTAAATAAATCTATGTCCTACCAATTGAATGCATCTTGGTCTATAACATAGAATACTGTAAGAAATAGAAGAGTTAATAATAAAGCTAGAACCCACAGAATAACAACAACAACAACAACTTCTTTAAAACTCAAAATACCCTACCATCCATAAGCCATTTTCCATTAGAAGATATGTAAGCTCTGTAGTAAGGTTCAAATCAGTCAAACCTGTAGAACCTCTAATAAAATCCCATGGCTTTACCACTGTCTACATGAAAAGAAAAATAACAAAAAAATTCACAAAATGATATTCAAACTCCAAACACAGATGAACAACTACAAATCACATAAAACCATGAAAAATAGAAATCTGAATATAAAATGTCAATAAAATAGGAAAGGCCTACAAAAGCCCCTGAGAATCTCAATCCCCACGAACAACATCCACAAACAAATAAAGCCCAGATCAAAGAGAGAAAATGAAAAAAAAAATCTTATACCCCTTTGGTGGATGTGTGTCGGACTTTATAATCACATTCTTAATAAGTCAAAAGGTTTAATTTGAGTTTATAAAACAATCAAGGTCCTTTTCCTAATTCCCAGAAACTAAAAGGAAAAGGTGTACAATTTAATAGAATTCCAACTTCTGTACATAAGTGATGGACACACTTTCCATACACCCTAAGACCACCGAATTGCTTCATCTCTTCTTCTCATTAACGCAAGTTCTGTAACAGAACTCTAATAAAAAACATGAGCTTCTCGCCTGGGATTAAAATTGATGACATCGTGGGCCCCACTAATCAAGACCCAGATTTGTCCCCACCAACCAAATCGCCGAACCTAGTACGGCTATTGGAGCGGAAGAGATTTGTGATCAATCACCCAGTGGGCCCTGCCACGGCCTGATGTTCAAAATAAAAACCCATTTTGTGATGGACGCCCAAGCTGTGTAAACCCTTGCCTGGTTTGATGGCTTGGTCTTCAAGGTGGGCGATGGTAGGAGAGATGAACTAATGGAAGATGGTTGTGAGAAGAAAGGTCTGATGGGCATTGTGGAAGAATTACGAGAAGTTTTTTTTTTTTTAGGAAGTTATGTGGTTCAGTTTGTTTAGAGAGAGGATAGTGGGGAGAGAGGAAACTGGAGAGAGAGGAGATTCTGAACATGTTCTGTTGTATTTTAAAAAAGGGGGATTCGGTGAGAGGTCCCTCAAAGTATGACTTTGTTGCAAACAGTCCACAAAAAAAGTCATGCAGTTAAAGGTCGCTCACACACATTCCCATACCTGACATGTCCAGTTTGCCCTTTCTTTAAATCATATCCCATGATTAGTGGGATATCCCATTAATAATGGCCAACTACCATTTTAATTGCCCCACAATTAATGGAATCCCATTAATGAGATTTTCAAATAAATTCTAAAAAAACACAAGTAAATATCAAAATAACGCAAATAAATTTAAAAAAATGCAATAATTTAAAAAAAAAAGCAATAATTTTTTTTAAAAAAAACACTAAATTTCAAAAGAACACAGATAAATTTTAAAAGATGCAAATAAGTTTCAAAAGATCGAAATAAATTTCAAAAAATGTAAATAAATTTCAAAAGACTCAAATAAATCTCAAAAGATCCAAAGAAAATTCAAGAAAAGCAAGTAAATTTCAAAAGACGCAAATGATTTTCAAAACACGCAAATAAAATTCAAAAACACAAACACGTTTGCCAAAACTAAGATAAATCATTTTCCAAATTTCTGAAAATTTTTCCAAAAACTCAAGTATTTTTTCCAAAACTCAGTTAAATTTATTTCAAAAAACGCAAATAAATTTCAAGAGACGCAAATAAAATTAAAAAACACAAATAGATTTCAAAAAAACAAAAATAAAATTTAAAACAAAAATAAATTAAAAAAAACGCAAATACATTTGCCAAAGCTAAGATAAATCAATTTTTCAAATTTCAGAACTCAGATAAATTTGTTTCAGAAATTAGATAAATTCGTTCCAGAAATCTGATAAATTAGCCAAAAACGCAGATAGATTTGTCTATAACTCAGATAAATTTGTTTTAGAACTCAGATAAATTTGCGCAAAACTCAAATAAATTTGACAAAAAATAAAAAAACTTAGATAATTTTGACAGAAACTCATAAAATTTGTTAAAAACTCAGATAAACTTGACAAAAAACTTAGACAAATTTCATAAAGACTCAGATAAATTTCATAAAAACTCAAATAAATTAAGATTGCTTTCTGCTTCCCAGGTCAGGCGAAACTGACCCAAACCCGGAACTGAACCCAACTGACCCAAGAAGGTTGTCTTCTTCCTCCTTTTCTCCTTCTACAACTAGGAAGACGACTCCCTGCTATATTCTCCTCTTTCCACGACAACAGTGCAATGGCACTTCCTCTCCGGTGACGCCCAGCGGCGACGGAGACTCCGACGATGGATGCAGAATCCTGGTGATGTGAGGCACAGTCAAAAAACAGACTTCGGCGTTCGGTCTACATACAGAGAATACAGAACCCAAACCGCCCCCTTCCTGCTGTCTTCTTCCACTCTGGCCACGCACAACGCTTCTCCGGCGAGATTTTTGCAGTCCGACAAAGAGCGGCGGCATCGTTTCTTTTCCGGTAATCTTCTGCAAAGAACCAGAAGGCTTTGTCTACTGGACTACCTTCAGCTTCGGCGAGACCAGATTACCAGATCTTCTTAAGCGATGTCCGGGAAACAGTGCCCTGTCACCTCTTCGTCCTTGTTCTGTTTCAGAGAATGAAACAATAGAACTTTGCAAGCGCCAGGCCGGATCCAGTGACTCCCCGGTTTCTCGATTTGTGTGGCCCACCAAGAGATTGATCTTTTGCGATCTTGGATCAGTTCACTGCAACGAATTGATTCCGGAATCCTTCTTCTCCGATCTCTCTTTTCTGCAAGGAATAACCACGCGTTAGGATTGCCTAAGCCAAGGAGGGAGAATACAAATTTTGAAATTTTAAATTTCAAAATTTTATGCCTAAAATGGTTGAAAGGGAAAATTAGTCTCCAAATATGTGATCGTGTGGATTTAGGGACCTCTGACTGCAAACAGTCTAGCTGAGTGGACCAGAGCTCTTAAAAAGAATTTTCTTAGATTGGAGGCTGGATAGATTCAATTCTAGGGACCTTTCGCTAACTATCTCTTTAAAAAATTAGGAATTGTGGTTTGGAGGCCAGTGATTAAACGAAGACAAAATACATTCTAATAGAGATATAGATGAGAGATTTTAGGGAAGTATTAGATGGAGATATTTGGAGTGGCCACTACGTCAAAATTCGTGAAAAACGACGGCCATTGGCCATCGTTTTTCACAATGCGGCGTCGGCAATTTCATTGTCGTTTTTTAAAACGATGGACTGAAGATTATTAAAAAAAACGACAGTCCAAGGCCGTCGTTTTAATTATATAATATTTTTATTTGATATTTACTGACGGCTTAAAGCAGTCGTTTTTAAAAAATTGACTTCAAAATTTCCGACACCATATCAGTAAAAAAACGACGGCCATTTTTCACGAATTTTGAGGTAGTGGGCCCACATTAAACTCAAAACTCTCTGTGTGATATTCTAAGTATTTTTTTGAAAGGAGAATAATTGGGTACTGAGGTGGCGCCCCTCACAGTTCACCTCCCCTTTTGCTTTAATATGTATAATATAATATATATATATATATAGAGAGAGAGAGAGAGAGAGACTTTATTCATTGAGATGTTGCATATATACATTTACAACCCATTAAAAACCATATAAAGTGGTTATAAATAAGATAGGACCAGAGCAGGTGCCCAAAAAAGTGAATATAACTTAGGTCAAATCTATACTACAGAAAGGTAATTTTCAGCGTAGGAGTCAAAAAAAGAAACCTTTAGCGGCGGGTTTTTTCTGCTACTAAAAATCAACTTTTAGCGACAAGAAATTTATATATGCCATAAGTCTTAAAAAATAATTATTAAACCCGTCCCTAAAACAAGCTGGTCGGCACTGGTCACTCCTTTAGCCTACACCGCCATCATCCGTACATCAAAGTCCACCAAATAGGGGTTGCAGGTTTGGTCTAGGTCTAGGAGTCATAGGCCTTTTTAAACTTCAAATGGTAAGAGTGGTTTAGGTAGTTCAATTGTCCACCCCCTCTACCCAGGGAACGGCCTAGAAATTTGATGTGTACTAGAGCGAGAAAAAAAAAAAAAAAAAAAAACTTAGAGATGTATATTATTTTTTAATTTATAAATTTTTTACAACTTTTCTGATTTTATTTTAGAATTCAAAGTAATTCACATTCAAGGAATTCCCAAAGATAGTGAAATTCCTGGATGCTCCCTTGGACTTGAGCATCCAAGAATTCCTTCAAAATGCGATGGTGGAATTCCTGAATTTTCCAAAGGCCATTTAGGAATTTTCTTGTGGATGAAATCTTGAAATGCTACGGGAAACATGAGATTTACAAATGCTAGTGACATCATGTCACAAAAAAAAAAAAAAAAAAAATCCAACATTTAGAATTCATGTCAAGAATTTTAGTAAAGAAATATGCCCTAAAATGCCAGTGATGAACTCACTATCAAATTCTTTACATCTAAACAAAACTAAAACTTCTAATGTATATGGGAAACTTCAAAATAAAAACCACTCGTCTAACAAGAAAAATATGCATTATCACATAAATACATCGCCTGTTTTAAAATATATGGCATCATATTGAGAAGGTCGAGGATGAAAGTCATGATGGTAGTGAGCATCTTGGCCAGTATTAAAATTAAACTTCATAGTTCATAGCCTGTTGCAAAATAATCTTTAATTTGTCCCAAAAAGTCTAAAAAATTACCCAAAGAATTAAAAAAGATAACAAAATGCTAGTGTAATAATTTATTTTATTTGATCACATTATAAAGTAATTTATCAACCTCCAGATTCATTTTAGGTTATATGTATGCCTCTATCGCTATATTATTTGAATGAAGAAAAGCAAGGCCCGTGCCCAACACAAAAACTAAAAGTTATTTAAATTTGAAATTCTTAGATAATATTAGAAAGAAAGTGAATTCAAATAAGAAACTATAACTTTTATCTTTGCTAAGACTCTATATATATATCAAAATCTATTAAAAAGGAGAAAAGTGCACTTGACTTACATAAACTTTTCTTTTTTATATTGAGTTAACGATAATGTTTTTCCATCTGTTTTTCATCTTCTATCTATACAATTTGCATTTAAGTTCTTGAGTTTGACTCCCACCCCTTGCGTTATTAGGCAATGTGCGGCCATATCTATGCCCCCAAAAAATAGTCATTGCTTGTCAAAATCGAGTAACTCCCAGGTCAGAGGCCAAAGGTCCGAAGGCTGGGTTCGCAAGCAATACCTTGGGTGAAAAAAAATGCATTTAAATAAAAAAGAAGATAAGGATAAAAGTTATCAAGAAAAGATAAAAATAAAAAATAACAACCATAATCATAAAATTAACGGTCACCTCTATACTATCTACTTAACTGCTTACTTCCCTGCATTCTACTATACATGGAGGACCTAGCCTTAGCCATTTAAACGGGAAGTGTTCATACCAATCCAGTCAATTGAAGTAGAGCCTAATTTCCAAATATGGGTCACTTCTATGATTGATTATAGCACTGAACTTATATGAAAAATCTATCCAAACCCACTGCAGAGAGAGACCTTTGACAACCCTGAAGAATCAGTTGACTTTCCTGAAGGAAACTGAAAGATGTGGCCCTACTCAACATGACATGAGTTGAATTTTTCCGAAGGCCCTTGAATCATTTCAAACGAGTAACAATGCTCTGCTAATCCACTTGTAGCCCTAGTGGTGAGGAGATTGATCCATTGGCCTATTGGATAGGAATTTAAAAAGAATGTGTGGGTGTGTGATTATGTACCAAATAAAAATAAATAAATAAAATAACAATGCTTCTTGGCATAATACATAGTCGACTCAGCAGCCCATGAACATTGCATGCAAGCTGACTCTGAGTTTGTTTACTTCCAACTTACAAATCTTCCACTCATTAATGCAAAATAACAATTGATGGGGCTCGTTTCCAACAACTCTGATCTACCTAAGAAGGCCTTGGAGGAAAAGTTACCCAAATTTCTATAATTGTTAACTCCGTTTCATGTTTCTATTAGGTATGCCACTTGCCTTACTACCAAACTTTTAGTTCTTTTGAAGTTCAGTTTGGCATGTCTACTTTTTCCCTCTTATTGGCTTAAAAAATGATTGAGTCCGATTTTACCATGTTAATTTGGTTGTACCTTTTACTGTGTCCACATTTTTTGTTTGTTTAATGAAGTCAACAAAAGGGCTAGATTCCAATCAAACAAATGTGAGGAAGGTAAGAACAAAGATGCAACCAAACAACACAAAGAAGATGTACAGATTTACGTGGTTCCCTTGAGATTGAGGTACGTCCACAGATCACACAGTTTCCACCATGCTCAAAGGCAAAAGATAAGAATATAAGATACCAGATCTCTGGCGACTACACTAGGATTACATGAAGGCTCATGGTAATATTATTACGAAAAAACCCTTACACGGAGTTGGGTCCGCGACAATGAGCCTAAGTTAACAGTCCGACCCTGGTGTAATCAGACTCCACACATAACAACAAATTGGCCTGAAGTGGAAAGATGGAAGTCACTACAGTGAAATGGACGTCCTCATAGGACAGTCTGCTTTTTCGTTTTTTTTAAATTTTGGGACCTATAATCATGATCCAGACTGTTAGAAATATTCAAAAGGTCAATTATGGCCACATGTCCCAATTTCAATCGTTGGATCTTAATATATATTGAGATATTTGGAAAATACTCCAGGCCCTTTGATCTACTTTTTTTTTTTTTTACTTTTGTTGGCCCCAAATGCATGATCCAAACCGGTAATTATCTTTGTAAGACTAAACGTGGCTATCGTGCCAAATCTAAATGCTTAATTCCTTGAGCATCTCGAGATATTTATGAAAAACTTTCAGCCATTGCTTTAAGAAGATCTATTTCAATCAATTTTTTGTGTTACCAAACACACTATTTTTAAAACATCTATTTCAAATGGGGCCATTTGAAACAAATCTATTCCATGCAAATCTATTTTACATAGATAAGATTTGCCAAACTAGGCCTTTGTAGGATTCAAATCCCAATCTCCTCCATCATGTTATCATTCTACACAGTGGCTGAGCTAGACAATCCTGATCCACAATTCCCTGGTTTGCTTTAAGAAGAAATCCCTTGCTCCATTGTTTCTCCCATACGGACAATAAGGAGAAACAAAAGGAAGTGGATATTGGTTGTGGGGTAGGAGTAGCACTCAAAAGATCAGTATTGTGGTTCACAACCCCTGTAACTTAAGACCTATCCATCCATAAAGGGGTTGTACAGGTGCCACGCTCAATGCATGTTCAAGATTCCTTTTCTTCTGTCCTACCACCCTCTCCAATAATTCCACATCACCTTTTCTCTTGTTCTGATATCAAATTAAAATTTTATAAAAG
Source organism: Camphora micrantha (assembly GCA_003546025.1). NCBI lineage: Eukaryota > Viridiplantae > Streptophyta > Magnoliopsida > Laurales > Lauraceae > Camphora > Camphora micrantha. The sequence goes on from QPKB01000001.1 coordinate 45,672,813, forward strand.
GGACCCCAATCTTTGTACCCCTAGAACCTTCCAAATCCCCAACCTGATTAACCTAACCTCCACCTTTACCGAACCATGATGCTATGTGGCCTCCTTCAAGGGTAGTGGAGGCCACTTTAGTGCATGTGAACAATCCCTTAAAGCTTGCCTATATAAGGGGAGGCTCAAGAGTACTTAAGTTGCAAGTTTGAGTATAGAAGTGAGAAAGAGATATAGAAAGAGAGTAAGAGAGGAAGGGAGCGAAGTTTTCTTGCTTCGTTAAGCTTTTGAAGTTCTTTTACTATTGAGACTTACAAAAATGGTTTGTGATACATGCATCACTGTTTTCTCCAGCTTCTTTGGGTCAATGGGATTCCCCAACTTTTTCTTCTTTTTTTTTTTTTTTGCCCTTGGGATCTTAAAGATTTCTAGGACAAATTCTAAACACAGATGCATTTTTGCTTAATGTAGATGCACGTTTTTTTAAAGCCTATCAATTGAAAATTTTGATTTGACGTTTGAAAGCCCTTTTTCTACCAATAATTATGGGAAATTTGACATTTTCATTTGAAAGGGACAACTCAGCCAAAGTCTCATCTGATGGGAGGTTTATCAAATATTTTTTTATTTTTTTATTAAAAAAATTTTTTACTTCATTTTTTTTTATTATCATGGTCCCGTTAATGTGATTTGAAGAAGGAGATGGTAAATTTTTTGTATTTTATATTTTTTAATTTTATTTTATTTAATTTCTTTATTCTGTTTACTTTATGATGTGAATGACAAACTTTTTTGGATTTTTTTTGTGTGCTTTATATTTTTTGATTTTTTTTAAATCCTTTTTTTTCTTTTTTTTATTATTAATTCTTATAATTTTTTATAATTATAAATTGTATTATAACTTTTTTTATTATTATTATTATTTTTATTTGATTTTATACTTATTTTTTGACATTTATATTTTTTTGACATGACACTTATAAATAATATTTTTTATTATTAATTTTTGACTTGACATTTTAAAAAAAATTTTGTTACTTTATTTTGTTTGATTATTATTACTTGGAATGACACTTATATTTCCTAAATTATAATTATCTATTGACTAAAAAATTTAATCAATTATTATTTCAGATAAATTAATTTAATAATGAAAAAAAAAGAAAAATATCCTTAAAAAGAAATTAAAATAAATACCTAAAAAATGAAAATAATGATAAAACGCTTATTTTGATCCCTAAATGATAGAATTTGGCCAAAAACCAACGTACATCATCGCACAGTGTGCGATGAGTTAAATTTATTTTGACATTTTCCATCAAACTAGAGGATTCGCGAAAATTTCAGAGAACGTCAGTTCTCTGACATATGAATAATAATTTGTATATTCCTGACATTTGCAAGACAATTTTTCATAGAAATAATTAAGAGGTTTCTGACCTTTGAATCGGAGAACGTCAGTTCTCTATATGTGAATAATAATTTGTATATTCCTGACACATGTAAGACCATTTTCAAGTTAATAATAATTACTATATTCTTGACATTTACAAAACAATTTTTCATAGAAATAATTAAGAGATTTCTGACCTTTGAATTTTTCATACACATAATGAGTACATTCCTGACATTTTGTAAATTTTGTTTGAAATAGTTTGTGGATTCTTGACATTTGCAATTTTTCTATGAAATAATAAGTAGATTCCTGACCTTTGTAATTATTCATAGAAATAATTAGTGGATTTCTGACCATGGTTCACATGCAATGTTCATAACCTTTTTTTTGTAGTAGCCTATCTTGATCACATACTCTATAAATACTACTTCTTTGGACGAGATTTTTCCAAAAATTATTTATTCTCTTCTTAACTTCTCTAATCTACATTTCTGGTTTTCTCAATTCTCTTATCCCTTTGGATACTATTCGGTATTATGGACGAACGTATTAAGCTATGGGGCAAAGATTTACGCTTGTCAAGTGATTCGACTGAGGTAAATTTTTGTTTCATATAACACTAACTAATTGTTGACTAAATACGCACTAATTTTTCTAGTTAATGTGAAACAGGATGACCAATGTGAAGTGATTACAGCAGCATCAGAAAATATTCAAGTTCAAACTGATTATAGGGAGCAGTTAACAACTAATATGGTATAACTAAATTTTTTTATTTCTTAGTTAATTAAATCTAAATAAATACTAATTACTTTTTTCATTCTTAGGTACTTAAATGTCGCGGAGAATTAATTCAATGGGCACGAGCAGTTGGGTGTGCAATTGGATTTGTTTTGACGATTACAAGTTCGAATCAAGGTGAATTTGGTCAGAAGCCTTACTTGCTTATGCAATGTGAGCAAAGTGGACATTACTGGTCGATAAAGATTTCGTCGAAGAAGACCGGTACTAGAAAATGCAATTGTCCATTTCGTTTGAAAGGCATTAAATTGGTAGTCGAGAATAATTGGGTATCAATGGTCGTCTGCGGGATCCATAATCACCCTGCTGCGTATTACATGGAAGGTCATTCGTACGCTTGCAGATTATCAGAGGATGAAACAGGCATTATGATTTGTCCAAAAATTTAGTGAAGCCACGTGACATACTATCCACATTGAAGGCGAGAGATCCACTCAATGTGTCAATCATAAAAACCATTTACAATGCTCGTCAAAAACATCGAGTGGCAGAAACTATAGGGGGGTCTTAGATGCAACAATTAATGTTTAATCTCAATAAGCATGATTACATTTCGTGGCATAGAAGTCATGGTGAGTCAAACGAGCTTCAAGATTTATTTTTTGCTCATCCTTGTTCACTTGATTTGTTACGTGATTTTCCTTACATACTTCTTATGGACATGACATACAAGACTAACAGGTTCAATATGCCACTTTTTGAAATAGTTGGTGTTACATCAACGGAGTTGACCTTTTCTGTTGCATTTGTATTCATCCAGTTCGAAAAAGAGGACAATTTTGCATGGGCATTAAGTTGTTTGCGTTCTACTATGGACGGGTGTTCATCATCGCGAATGGTGTTGACTGACAGAGATTTAGCATTAATGAATGATGTGGATCGCGTTTTCCCCGAGTCAACCGCTTTGCTGTGCAAATGGCATATTGAGAGGAATGTATTAACAAATTGTAAGAAGTTATTCGAAGAAAAGCATGCATGGGAGAGTTTATACTCCAAGTGGTTTTATCTAGTGGACTCTGATACCACCAAAGAGTATTTCAAGAGGTTGCTGACTATTGAGCAATCATTTCACAGATATCCTAAAGCACTCAATTACATCAAAACGATATGGCTGAATAAATATAAGGAGAAATTTGTGAAAGCCTGGACCAACAGATCAATGCATTGCGGTAACAAGACGACAAATCGAGCTGAAAGTCAACATGCAAGGTTGAAAAGGCATTTATGTAATTCAATGGGCAATTTTGAGTCCGTATGGTCACATGTTCATAATCTATTGGAAGCGCAATCCACATCCATTAAAGCATCGTTGGAACGAAGTGTCAATCTTATGTGGCATGATTTCAGGCACTCATTGTACGATAAACTGAGAGGTTTTGCTTCTTGTTCTGCAATGTATCACATTTTAGAATAAACAAAATGTTCTCATATTGTTGGAGATGATCTTGAAACTTGTTCCCATTAGATAAGACCTTGTCCCTTTTAAATGAAAAAGTAAAATCTCTTATAATTATTCACATGAAAAGGGAGAAAAAATGTACTTCAAAAGTCAAATAAAAAACATCAATTGACAAGCTTTAAAAACCGTGCATCTGCATATCTAATTATTCACATGAAAAGGGAGAAAAAATGTACTTCAAAAAGTCAAATAAAAAACATCAATTGACAAGCTTTAAAAACCGTGCGTCTGCATATAGTAAAAATGCATATGTGTTTAGATGCACTCGATTTCTATTTCTCATTACTAGGACGGCAAGGTGACATGGACTATAGCTGATACTTTGGACTGCAGGGGCTTTCCTGCTGACAAGTCTACAACTTGGGGGTGTATTGTGCAGCTAAGATTCTAGGTTTGTGTCTCTTTTCCATGTTTAATGTTGATTTAGTCCTAATAAAATAATCTCCTCTTAACCCACCACGACTAACAAGACAGTTGCTCGGGCAGCATTGCTTTCTTGGATTGACTTGGGTGACCTATCAAGTTCTCAGAATAACTCAAATAAAGAACAAAATACTATAAATTCACCAAAATTTCTATTATGTGTAAATTTCCTTTTTTCCTTTTTAGATAATCTTGAGTATTAATCAATATATTACATTGTGATTCAACAGTATGACTAGAATTACAGGAATTCCATTTCACTACCAAACATGGGGAGCAGTAATTTTTCTTCTTTTCTTCTTGTAATCCCAAAATCTAGAATTCTATTTCCTTCTCCAGATTTCAACCATATGATGCAAGTAGGTAGTTCACATGCTTCTTGCTTGTCAGAAGATGTTAGGCTAAGATCCCTCGATCCACAGGAGGATCTCCTTGGGTCTAAGCCAAATGACAGAATGAAATAAACATAAATAATCTGAGAATGGGAAGGAGCTTACCTGACTCCATAGCTCTTTGCTCTTTATTAAAGGCAAGAGAAAGCTCCTTGAAATGACAGAGGCTTGAAACTGACGTGGGATTTACGACTCCTTTGACTTTACTATTATTTCTTTCTTGCTTAGTGATGGAGGCCAAAAAACTATTAACCAAAGGAGTAACCCAAAGGGGTTCCTTTTATAAGAGATTTGTATCCATCAAGGAACCATTAGCCCCCAACTATCACCTAACCCTTTAATCTCAGCCCATTATTAGTTTGTTGACAAGTGAACTCAAAATAACTAGGTCTCATAAATGTGCAGACAAGTGGGTAGGATTAAAGATCCTTAATGGGCTTGTGGTCATGTGGGCCACACCCATTTAATCCAACATTCTCCCACTTGGCCCATATGACCATGGAAACAAAATCCAAAATTTTAATTTAAGGAAATTCATTTTCAAATAGTACTTTTGAAAAATAATAAAAACGCCCTTGATCGATGTGCATCGACTTTAAAATAATTGCCAACGTGTCTCTTATGCTGAGCCTTAATACTATGACTAAATTGGTTTACCAATGTGAACCATAGTGGTGACATGTCTTTAATGACATACTCCCTTCCATAATTACTCCACTAGCACCCCAATCTAACCAAGTCCTTAATAAGGGTAAATAAGACATTCTCAATGGCCGTCCTATTTAATTGGGTACGATAATGCCATTCTCTTTAATATTCTTATTTTATTCACCTTAGTATATATAAATATTTGACAAAATAAGAATTACGAAATCATTACTGTAATGATGTCCTCAACAATAAGGAAAATCAATAAGGCCCATATTTCTAACATGCTCTCTATAAGCCTTTGGCACCAATGCCTTCGTTAACGGATCCGCTATCATTTGGCTCGTTGGAGCCCCAACAATAGACACCAATCGATCTCGTACCTTTTTCCTTTAACACAAAGTACTTAACTTCCAAAAACTTTGATTTACTGGAAACTTTGTCATTTTGAGCAAATCTTCTTGCTACATCATTATCACAAAAGATTTTAAGAGGTTTAGAAATTGTATCCATAATTCGTAAACCTGTGATAAAATCTCGCATCCATAATGCATGACCCGTTGCTTCAAAACATGCTACATATTCGGCATCAAATGTGGATGGAATCACTAGGGTCTGTTTCGCACTTCTCCATGATATTGCCCCATCAGCTAAAAGGAAAATATATGCTGAAGTCGACTTTCTTGTATTGAGGCATCCAGCGAAATCTGAGTCTAAATAACCAATCACTTTTAATTGATCAGACTTTCTGTATAAGAGCCTGTAATTCCTAGTGCCACTAATATATCATAAGACTTTCTTAACTCCTATCCAATGCGTCATTCCTGGGTCACTTTGATATCTACTAAACATGCTAACTGCAAAACTAATATCAGGTATAGTGCATGTTTGTGCATACATCAAACTCCCTACTGCAGCAGTATAAGGACATTGGTCCATTTGACATCTTTCAATTTCATTTCTTGGACTCTGCTCTTTACTAAATTTGTCACCCTTAGTTATTAGTGAATCTTGGTGCCTACATCCTTCCATACAGAATCTTTTGAGAATAGTTTTAATATAGGATTCCTGTGATAACCTAAGTAATCCTCGAGATCTATCCCGATATATCTCGATTCCTATTACAAAGGTTGCTTCTCCCATGTCTTTCATATCAAAATTATTCTTAAGATATTCCTTGGTTTCATGAATTATGCCAAGGTCATTACTAGCTAGCAAAATGTCATTGACATACAGTATTAATATTATAAACTCGCTCCCACTAACCTTGAGATAGATGTAATGGTCTACTGGATTTTCGGAAAAATCGAATGATGTGATAATGCGGTTAAATTTAAGATACCATTGCCTGGAAGCTTGTTTCAAACCATATATCGATTTCTTTAATTTGCAAACTAATTTATTGGTATTCCCTTCTTTGAATCCTTCTGCTTGTTCCATGTATACCTTTTCTTCTAAATTTCCATTTAGGAACGCTGTCTTAACATCCATTTGATGTAACTTTAAATTGAAATGAGCTACAAAAACCATAATTATCCTAAATGAATCCTTTTTAGACACCGGAGAGTAAGTCTCATTATAATCAACTCCCTCTCTTTGAGTAAAACCTTTAGCCACGAGCCGAGCCTTAAATCGTTCTACCTTTCCTTTCGAGTCCCTTTTTGTCTTGAAGACCCATTTACAGCCTACGGCCTTCGAATCCTTTGGTAGTTCGATAACATCCCAAACCTCATTAGTGGCCATTGATTCTAACTCTTCATTCATAGCATCCATCCATTTATCAGAATTCACACTTTCTATGGCCTCTTTGAATGTTCTAGGATCATCTTCTATCCCAATATTGACTTCCTCTAAATATACAACATAATCATCCGAAATGGCAGGTCTTCTTATTAGAGTTGACCTCCTTAATTCTGGATCATTAGGAAGTGGATTATCATGATGTTCTGGGAGTAGATCATTAATGGGCTAACCAATATTATGTTCAACTTGATCATTTTGTGGTTGTTGTATCTCTTGATGACCATTAATGATATCAAGTGGAACTAACCCATTTTGTGTATCAAGTAACTCAATATTTTCCCTGATTTCTGTATAAACTATATCTCTTCCTTGAACACTCCCACTATTCTCATGATTCTCCATAAATATTGCATTTCCCGATTCTACAATTCTAGTAGTATAATTAGGACAGTAAAACCTATACCCTTTAGACCTCTCAGGATAACCAATAAAATAGCTACCAATAGTTTTAGGGTCTAATTTTCTTTTATGTGGGTTATAAATTCTCACTTCAGATTGGCAACCCCAGACTCAAAAATGGTTTAGGCTGGGTTTCCTTTCGGTCCACAACTCAAATGGTGTTTTTGACACCGCTTTACTAAGGACACGATTTAATATGTATATTGTCATCTTAAGTGCTTCACCCCACATTGATTTGGGTAAAGTAGTATTACTTACCAAACTCCTAACCATATCCATAAGCGTCCTATTTCTTCTCTCAGCAACACTATTCTGCTAAGGTGTTCTAGGCATTGTGTATTGGGCCACAATACCCTCCTTTTCTAGAAATTTAGCAAATGGGCCCGGGTTACGACCCGATTCGGTGTACCTTCCATAATACTCACCACCTCTATCAGATCTCAATATTTTGATTTTTCTCTCTAATTCATTTTCTACTTCTGCTTTAAATATCTTAAAGACATCTAAAGCATCAGATTTCTCTTTAATCAAATAAACATAACCAAATCGCGAAAAATCATCGATAAAGGTGATAAAGTATTGTTTACCTGTAAAACATGGTACATCCATTTTTCCACATATATCTGTATGGATTATTTCCAGGAGTTCAGAACTTCTTATGGCACCTTTCTTGTTTGTGTTTAACTGTTTTCCCTTTATACAGTCTATACAAACACCATAATCATTGAAATCAAGATTAGGTAATAATCCATCTTTCATTAATTTGAGCATTCTTTCTTTTGAGATATGCCCGTAGCCTTTTATGCCACAACATAGAGGAGTTTTCTTTAATTGCCATTAAACATTCATGCTCAATTCACAACTAATGTGTGGTGTGTGCAATGATTGTTCATCCATAGAATAACCATTCCCAATTAAACATTCATTTCTAGAAATTCTCATGTAGTTTTGTCCAAAATAAAATTCAAATCCTTCATGAACCAACTTTGAAACAGAAATTAAATTTCTAGAAATCTCAAGAACAAGGAAAACATTATGGAGATTCAAAATAAATCCAGTGTCCAGCACCAATCTGTAAGTGCCTACTGCTTCGACTCGTGATTCCTTTCGGTTATCCATGGCAATAGTCTTTTCTCCATCATTTGATTTCCGGCTTGAAAGGAATCCCTGCACACAACTAGTTATATGAATGGTTGCACCAGAGTCAACCCACCAAGAACTTGGTGGAACTTCAGTTAAATTGGTTTCATGACATACTAGTGATAAATTTGTACCTCTCTTTTCAAACCAATTTTCCGCTTCAGGCAATCCTTTTCGATGTGACCGTTCTATCCATAGAAGAAGCATTTCTTCTGTCCCAATTTTTCCTTCTTTTCTTGTTTTTGCAATTTGAACACTTGGCCTTTTCTTGTTCTTTTCCTTTTCCTTGGACTTGTTATGAGAGACGAAGTTTACCATCAGTTGCCCCTCAGCCTTAGCCTTCTCTCTTCTTGATCACATCTAACAATTAAGTCTATTATGGTCCAAGGTGTTGGGTTTTGATTGTAGGCAACCTTAAACGGGCCAAAAGAGGAAGGAAGAGAGTCCAAAATGAATTGTATCAAGTACTTTTCTGATACACTCATATCGACTTATACCAATTTTGAAACAATATTTTGCATTGATAAAATATGTTCTCTCTCTCCCAAAATCCCATCATATTTCATGCTTGATAGGCGGCTTATTAGTGATGCCCCTACAGCCTTGTCAGTTACCTTGAACTGCTCCTTTATAGTATCTAAGAAATCCTTTGCATTTTCTATTGTTCCAAGGGATTCCCTAATACTTCTTGAAATAGAGTTCAAGATAATCTTGGTTGCTACTTTGTTAGCCTTGGTCCATTTCTCAAATTTTGCATTTTCATCACTAGATGTATCATTTGTAGGAGTTAGGGGTTTAGCTTCATCAAAGACTATATCTAAGTCCAGGAAGGTGATGGCTATCATTAGCATGTCCATCCATTCTAGAAAATTTGACCCATCTAAGGTAGGAATGGTCCCTAAAGTAGAAAATGCTGCCATTGACTTAGTTACTGAAAATAAACAATAATATCCACAAGTTACAATTTATTTTTGATCATGCAATAACAATGAAAGTAAAAGTAATTGTACATCATTGTAAATCTACCTTTGGGTATGAAAAACAACATGCATAATAATCACTTTTCTTTAATTAATAAGACCACGTTAATAATATGATGCGATTAAGAGGATTATTCCTTTGGGCATAAATCATTCTTAATTACATCACATTAGTAACAATATCTTATTCCGATTTCTATTCCATGAAGATTGAACCTTTAGGCCTCTCCTCATATCTTATATGAAATCGCAATTTTGTGTTATTATAATCACACAAATAATGGTGACGTGCCCTTAATTCAATTTAGAAATCAAACTATTCTTCATAACTTGGTTGCTTTGGCAACTATCAAATCAATTCAAATCATTCGTTTCTAATTGAAATTATAATAACAACACTTTTATCATGACACATCCTTAATTGAAATCTTTGTTTTTCTCTAATGATCCAAGGTTACATAAGTTTGACATAACAACACATAATCAGCTAAGTTACAAGCTATTATACATTTTGATTGTATAAAATAAATCATCCATGATGCGGAAATAAACTTTAATGACTTATTTTAACATTAAAGAATATGCCAAAATACTAGAGACACCCCATAATTGATCCAAACTATTCAGATTAAAGATCTCAACAATAGAAATTCATAGGAGAAAACGGATCGAAATTCCGAGTTCCCATGAGTCCGATATGATCAAAACAAATTCTGGATCACCCATTGGGACTAATATGATCAATTCAAAAATTGGGTCAGTTCTGGAACTCATTTGGGCTAATTAACCATACCAATAGAAACCATTTAATGAGTAGAACATTCTGAAAATTTTCTTCCAAAACTATTCTGGGCTCAAGGGGTCCTTAATGGGTCAGGTCCGACCCGTAACTAGATCCAGCCCAGCAGTCAGCTGGCCAAGCTGGGCTAGAGCCCGGCCCAGCAAAACTGTTCTAATGATGGAGGCATTGCTGTGCAGTGTGCACCATGATTGAAAATCTCGGCTGATACCGGTACGATATTTTGATGGGAAACGATATCGGTATAGCCCATCAAAATATCGCCCAAATATCGGTGTTTATCGGCCGATATTTTGAATATATCGGTCGAACCGATATATCGGCCGATATATTCAAAAAATCGGCACAGTACACTCATCTTCCTCCTTTCCTAGTTTCCCCTTAGCTCCAGCAGCCATCCTCCTTGTTTTTGTCTTGCATGCCACATACAGGGAAAAAATAAAAAATAAAAAGAAGCACAAAGAGGGAGGAAAGAGGAAATCAACATACCTGGATTTGATGCAACCCTCATCACCATTGCAGTCGCTGGAGTAGTTTCGGCACTCCGTCCTGCGGTCGCCGCCTCCACTGCCAGGTTCCCCTCCTCTTCCTTTTCTTCTTTCTCCTCCTCTCCTCTTCTCCTTCCCCTTCCCCTTCCCCCTTTTCGTTTCCCTCCTATTTTCCCCCCTTCTATTTCGTTGGAATGTCAGAACTCAAAAGTCAAAATTCACATGACAGAATGAAGGGAGAGGACTGACGAGGTAAAAAAACCCCCTTTTAGGGCTTGTTTTCATTTTTTTAATGCATAGTTGAGTTAATAGTTAATACACGTGTTACTTAAACAAATTGACACTTGTGTGGGCCCCACGATTGGCTCCACCTAAGTAAAATCTAAACCATTCAAAATGATTCCCTCACTCTCTATTATGCCCTGGCGAAGTTTCACTCTAATTGGTAATTGGCCTACCATCAGATTAATCAATTAATCAATTTAAAAAAAAATAAATCAATCTAATAAAACCTCATCTCAGGATTTAATAAATCAATCTAATAAAACCTCATCTCAGGATTTAATAAATCAATCTAATAAAACCTTAGGATGAAATTTGGATAAGGGCCCAGAGGAGGACAACTATTTTGAGTGGCTTAGGTTTTTGTAGGTGAGCATGCTTCAAGATTTTCAAACTATCCTCCCCATTTTTACAAATTATACCTTATTAAAATGACCTATTAATTTTAAATCCAAATAACTCAAAAATAAATATTCCCTTCCTATGTGGGTTTTTAACAAGTTTTACTCAAATAGGAATTGGACCCAATGTATCAAGGGTAAATGGGTAATGGTTCAAATCATGTAGCATTACCAAGTCAACTGTGGCCTAAGTATTCTTCGTGTAAAACTTTTACAAAGCTACACAAGAGGTAATATATATTTTTAATGGTTGGAGTTTAAATATGATTACATTAATGGATTTATAAATTATAAGAATGGGCATATAGATTAAACATAAAAACTTCATATACTTAATAATTAATGATTAGACAACGATACCGGATCTTTGACTTAGGAGGACCGATATTTTGATTTATAGTTATTACTAATGGAAAGAAATATTGTTTTCTACCATTTTACAATATTTTGGATTTTTTGGATATTTTTTCAAATTTTTTTGCGACATAAAAAAAATTCACGCCGCGACGACCGCGAACCATGACCGATACCGAGATGATATCGGTTTTTGGGTTCGGCCGATACCGCGACCGATACCGCGATTATAATCCATGGTGTGCACAGTCCGTCCTATGCACAGTGCGTCGGACTGTGCACTGTCCGCCTTCATCATTTTTTTTATTTTTATTTTTAATATCATTTATATTATAGTATCAAATCATTAACAGTGATTAATACAACCTTCATTGTTATTCTTTCACGCCCAAAAATAAGATGACGGTGACAATAAAAAATGATAACATTAAACCTATAGATATTCCAGCCTCTATATAATTTCTTAAACCAAGAAAATATAGATAAATATAATATAATCTTTTATTCCCATTTCTTCCAGATTGGGTTGCGCACCATAATACTCAATTTGTGGGTCTCTTCTTTCCAATAAAATTGAATCCCTTTTATCAAATACCCAAAACTTCTTTCATTTGGGCATTTGATTTGATTTCCGAGGAGAACCCGGAAAGCCCCAAAATCTCATAATATGTAAAAAAAAATCTTGAAGCAATCATCTCGCTATACCTAAAGATGACTCTGATACCACTTGTTAGCTTGAGATCCCTCAATCCATAGAAGGATCTTTCCTTGGGTCTAATCAAAATGACAGAATGAAATAAACATAAATAATCTGAGAATGGGAAGGAGCTTACCTGACTCCATAACTCTTTGCTCTTTATTAAAGGTAACATAAATCTCCTTGAAATGACAGAGGCTTGAAACTGACGTGGGATTTACAAATTCTTTGACTTTGCTAATCTTTCTTGCTTAGTGATGGAGGCCAAAAAACTATTAATCAAAGGAGTAACCCAAAGGGGTCCTTTTATAGGAGATTCCTATCCATCAATGAACCATTAACCCCCAACTATCACCTAATTCTTTAATCTCAGCTCATTATTAGTTTGTTGACAAGTGAGCTTAAAATAACCAGGTCTCATAAATGTGCAGACAAGTGGGTAGTATTAAAGATCCTTAATGGGCTTGTGGTCATGTGGGCCACACCCATTTAATTCAACAGAAGATACATGTAATGATGTAAGGATCATGGGCTTGAACTGATTAGAAAGTACTTGCATCATGCAGAGAGAAGAAAAGAAAGTCCCCTCCGATCGGTTTTTTTCCCAATTTTGCCATATTAAGGATGGCAAATCTGTAAATCAAGGGTTAGTATGATAGAGAACATGGTGGTCAACATGAGAGTTCAGGTTCTCGTATTACCTACCATTCGGGTGGGGACCAATTAAACATGCCATCTTTTCTTGTTCATTCTTACCTTTTTGCTTACTGAAGGACAGAATAGCCCCGAGTTCCATTTGAAAGACACGTCTTCAAAACCAGTTTCTGCAGAAAATAAAACTGAATTTCCAGAGAGAACGGATTTTCATTGTTCTATGTTCTACATTTTTCACTGTTTCTATTTCCTAAGAAGAAAAGCATTTTCTCCAATTTTTGTGGAATGTAGATATGTACCCGAGGTAGATCACCACTCTGTGCAGTCTTTTCGATGAGTTTAAGAAAAAAATTCACCGTGGATATGTAATGTCTATGCAATTCTTCATTCACCCTCCCCGTTAATTTACTAATCTTTGACTCTAATTATGGTTTCTCTAGTAATCGAAGTATGTGAAAGGCTTACCACAATGGGAATAGCAGTGAACCTTTGCGACTCACCTCACTGGGACAATGCATCTCCACAGTGCAGCTTCCGCAGACATTGTTACAGACTTCATGGGCACCTCATTTCTATTGTGCTTGCTCGGTGGCTTCTTGGCAGATTCCTTCTTAGGTAGATATATGACTATTGCCGTCTTCACAGCAGTTCAAGCAGTGGTAAGTCCAATCATAGACCTTATGATCATGAATTATTGCCTCACTCAATATATGCAAATTACACAAGTCATTAAATCTATTAATGAAAAAAAGTTCACAGTTATTTACTTATATGTTGGTTGCAATAATCAAAATCCTTACTTCACTACCCTTACAACAAAAAGTTCTGATTGTTATTTGGGTGGTTTTCTTTAATTTTTTTTCTTTTCTTTTCTTCTTCTTTTTTTTTTGGACTTGGTGTTGATGATAATGGTAAATTAGGCATCGGTGGCCTCAAGTCGAGTGTTTCAGGTTTTGGAACCGAACAGTTCGACGAAAAGGATGAGAATGAAAAGGCCCAAATGACATTGTTCTTCAGCAGGTTCTTCTTCTTCATCAGTGCAGGCACTCTTCTGGCAGTTACAGTGCTAGTCTACTTACAAGATGAAGTGGGTCGCAGCTGGGCATATGGTATTTGTTGTGTCGCTCTTTTGCTTGCACTTTTTTTGTTTCTATCAGGGACTACGAGATATAGTACAAGAAAAGTATAGGAAGCCCAGTTGTTCATATTTTCCCAGTTATAGCTGCTGCCCTGAAGAAAAGGAAGCTCCAATTGCCATCGAGTGTGAGCTTCTTGTATGAGGACTCTATCTGCTGGGGCTTCAAGAATCAATCACACGGATCAGTTCTGGTGAGTGGCTCTCTCTCTCTCTCTCTCCCCGCCCCTCTCCACCCCCACCCCGACCCCCTGCCGCCCAAGTATTGGTTAGTAAAAATATTTTGGTTCCCCTCAATTATTGCATTTCATATTGGAGTACCATTTCATTATTGATATCAAATCCTATTTATTAAAATTGTTGCATTATAAATGTTCTTGAGGTCCAATTGTTATATTCAATTGGTAACTTTAGGATGTATACCGATTCAGTATTAGTTGAAAATACGGATTGAGTGAGTATTGTGATATGTGAATATGATTCGATTTGATTATGAATAAGAGAAATAGAAACTCACTCAAATCCAATTATCCTTTGATTTTTGTTGGATTTGATCGAGTAGGTACTACTTAGTTTCGACCTTGTGATACCCGACGAGGTTGAACTTGATTTAGTTATTCGAGACTACTACAGTAAGTCATCTTGAGCACCGGAACTCCAGAACCGGATAGCCAGTTAGCATTTGCCCAAGCCGCTGGTGACATCCCAACTAGATTCGCTCTCTTTTGAGAGGATGAGTTTAAGATAGTAGCCAATTTGTATGTTTTCATTTTACTTGAATCACAAGCATAAAGTATTCAAATTACACATAATTTGCCTAGTTAATACTTATCATTGACTTCTGTTAATCTTAATCGTCTTTAATTCAATTTGATACATTATGTATTTCCTTATTATTGCCTATAATTTTTTATTCGTCGTATTGATGATACTACTCTTGGTGTCACAGTCTCAGATGCAGATTCCAGCCTTAAAGAAGCATCAGAGGGAGAAAATGTTACCCAAGAGGTACTTTCAGGATTAGAAGAATGGTCTGGGCCTCGTGGTATCTAGTCGCCTTCTTCGGAGAGCGAGAAAATGTTTTGGAATGGTAGTAGATGTGTGGCTAGCCCCTTTTTGTGTGGACCACACTTAGGTTTAAATATTCTTTTTATTATACTTTTGGTATTGTTGTTTAGGCTTCTTTTACGCACCCTCTTTTGTAAACAATGTATATATTTGTATAATTCTTTTGTAGTGAAACTTGAAATATTAAATGGACTGAATGGGAATTGATACTCTCTCAAGAATGAATTACAGCTTCCGCTATGAATAATTGCTATTGATAAGTTCTAGTGAAAACTAACTCACGTGTGTGGAAAGTTATTTTTCTCTCCTTCGTGTGTTGTATTTGGCTCGAGACAAGTACAGCATGCGGGAGCACGTGTCACACACCTTGAAGATTATCCTAGGCCAGGGTGATTTGGGACCGGGATGTAACAAGGACTTTCTAGTTGATTGTATCTTTTAATCAGTTTTTCGGATGTAATCAGTTGTTCTGATGTTCATGAGCTATTAGATTTTATTATTTCTCGACTTGATCAGAATAATGAAGCAGCAACAACCCTTGCTAAACTTCTTTTTAACGCCTATGTGTGGCATATATGGGCTGAACGTAATGCAAGGATCTTCAGGGCAACAGCAAAGTCAAGTGGGACTATAGTGTAATAAATTGTTCAGATAGTGACAACTAAAATTTTGTATCTTGGTCTCATATTGTCAAATGATATCCAATGTCATTGGAACGTTCCTCCCAATCTGTAAGTTAAGCCTAATCCTCCAACTAGAGAACAACCTCATGGCTGGCGGCTATCACTAGCTACTTTGAATCAGGTTGTGGTTGGCATTATGTGGAGAGACATTCACCACCCTTGAAAGGGTCAAAGAGTGCATCTGCTGAATTATTATGATGCTTTCTTTAATCTTATGCATCTTATTCCAGATGATATTTCATCCATCACCATTGAGACTGATGCTTCTTTGCAAACTATTCTCCTCTATCCAGACCAATCTGAATGAAATCTGCGTTTTCAAGCACAGCGACTTCATAGAGTCCTTACTCGCTTTGACCAAGTACAGTTTTCTCCTTTGCACCTCATACTATGCGATTCAGCAAAGTTATTGGCCGACATTCTGGACCTCCACAATTGACTGCGGATAACATTGATATCCTATATTACTCCATTAGTTCGACCATGAGATGATGTTATATTGTTTGGTACAATTCATTTAGTTTACCTTGATTTGTAATCAAAGGGGTATGCCCCTTAGTGGAAGCTTCTATAATAATTTGATTAAAGGATTCCATTTTCTATATTTCTTTTAAGCAATTAAAGAACTAACTTACTCTTCAAAAAAAAAAAAAAAAAAAAAAAAAAAATCTTCTTTTGTTCTTTGATCTGTAGTGCTTTTCTTTTCTCTTCACTAGCATTGTTTTAAGTTCTCACATTCTTCCTTATTTAAGAGTCCTTTTTTTTTTTTTTTTTTTTTTTTTTTTTGTGAAATTCATGTTGCACTTGAACAACCATCCTTCAGTGATTCTGTTGCTCTGAAGATGATCGTGCTGGACTCCCTTTCAGTATTTTCCAATCTCATTGTGTTTAATTACATAAGAGGAGCCTTCATTATATAGGCTGGTAATCCTACTTTGAAAAGCTCAAGTAATCCAAGGAAATCAAATCTCCTAAGCAGCTCTAATAAAAATAACTATAATCAAATTGAAACTAAGAAAGAAACATCCTAAACTACTTTGTAAGATCCCGGTCCCACTTTTAAATATTTATTAAATTTTTAATTAGAATTTTATTATTATTTTAATTGAATGTATTTTAGTTATTTAAGTGGTTAGGATTAAGTGGGGCACACGTTAGATTAGATGCGTGGATTGGTGAGCTGGGTTAATGGGTAGATGACCTGACTCGTAGTTTTGATCCAATAACTTAAGCCCATAGAATATTCCCTTTTAACCTAATCCCCTTTATTACGATCACACGTCTTTATCCCTCTCCACACGTCTTTATCCCTCTCCACTTTCGTCTGCAACTCCTCCCGTGACTTCTTCGTCTTCTTCCTCTTTCAACTTCCTAAGCCATTCCAGCTTTAGGATCCAGCCATCAGAATCCATATCTGAAGACACAATCATTCTTGGCTCAACTCTTTTATCTCAGGTAACCCTCTCCTCAAACCATTAGGAGTAGATCTATATTCTTGGGTTATCTCCTTTTTCTTTCCAATGGTAGATTTGGGATAGGAATACCATCGATCTGTTCATCTGAGCATTCCTTTCCCATATTTTTTGTCAGATCGGTGATAAGATTTTTCTCGAACGCTGTGGGAATCGTTGTGAGAATCTCGATTTGGTTAGGATTTGTGCTTTTTCTTTAAACCCCGGTGAAAGGCAAGTACCTAAACATGATTTTGTGAATTTAATACTTGTGTTTCTCTTTGATTCGATCGTGGATGCATGTAGAATACCTCTTTTATGCCCTTTCATGTGATGATAATGTTTTTCTTTTTTTTTTTGGGTTGGTTCAACTGATTTTCTAAGGACTGTGTACTGTAGCAATATTCCACTCATTATGTTGACGATATACCCCACTCATATTTGGATTTCAAAACTTTTTATTTATTTATTTATTTATTATTATTATTACTTTAATGATTCTGTAGATTTGTTAATAGATAACCATTGAAAACCCAGGGCATACCGACCTTGCCACAGGTTCCAGGCTTGGAATTATGAAAATTGTACCCATGTGGGGCCTAGGTGGGCCACGTGATGATGAATCCGGTCCGTGTATCCGGAAGGGGACCCACAGGCAACCCTAGAGGGCCTGGTCCCATAGGCAATGGACACCCCTGGCCCACCATCTATTAGATTGATCAGATAAGACGTGATTGAGGGGGAAAGAACTAGTTTGGACATCAGTCAATGGCGGGACCCACTAGGTGGTTTGATCATAGATCTGGGCCGACCCTTTTTCCATACAGGGCTGGGCGATCATAATGATGGGGCCTGATCTAGGCCTTGATTAGCGAGACCCACGATTTCAGCAGCCTTCATAACCCAGGTGAGAAGCTCGTTTTGGTTGAAGATAATCTGTTCTGTAACGTGCAGGTGAAAGGAAGGGAGAATTTCGGTGATCCTAGGGTGTATGTAAAGTATGGATATGTGTTGACTAGGTACGGTTTGGGGATGGGATGATAATGTAGGGATGACTTATACAAAAGGAGGGAAATAGTGGTGATGACTGATGATGTCATGCCATGTGAAATTAATAAAGTACCTGATGTGGTATGGGAGTATAGATGTGGTATGGGAGTATAGGAGAGAGAATGATGATGACTGGTGAGGTCATCCCATTTTACATTGGGTTTGACTAATTATTTACTAGCCCTTTTAGTTTATGGAAATTAGAAAAAAAAAAAGACCCTGGTTGTTTGTAAACTCAAATTAGACCTTTGGCTTATTTTGAATGTGGAAAATGTTTTGGGATGGAATCATCGGGTTTTCTTAAAATTATTAACTAAGATTATTATTCATAATCATTATTTAAAAATTAAGTTTGAATGATACCTTTGAACTTTAATGTGATAAAATTATATTTTTATACGTTATATTTGGATTATGTGACCTGAGTAAATACCGTCTGGGCATACGGTATATTACCAACATGGGGTTTAGTGCCTGGTATAACCTCGGGCAAATCTTAATGGATTCGAGTTCAACCCATCTCTATTGAAAAACCCTTAACTGGGTCTATGCACCATTAACGAAGAAGGGATGCGTTGATCTTATATTTATTAGAGATGCCCGTGGTTGTTGGGTGTGAAACTTTATGTTTAACCTTAGGATTGATTCGTATTTATGTCTTAAATTTCGCATGCATATCTTAGTTTAGGTTATGTATTCTCTTAGATGCATACCCTGTTGTGTATTATGGACTATAAAGTGTCTTGGCAAATTATTTATGACAATTTGATTATGATATGGAATGTGTAATGGCCAGCACTTTACTTTGACTTAGGACTCTCGTGTCGGAACTTTATTATTCGGGTCTATTATGTTTATGTTTATGTTTATGTGGGTCATTTGTGGATGACTGCAGATCGATATGTGGACGGTTGATCACCGATGTGTCCGGATCACTTATAATCCGCTTTGTATGTGAACAGGTTATCCTGATTTGTTTTATTTGATCGGTTTATGACCACCGACTATGTGGACGGGCTTTCTCGATTTATTTAGGGCTGTCTTCATGTGATTTATATTGCTCCATTTGTTTTATTTGGTTTATGTTATACGTTCTTTCGTGTCATTGTCATTACTTCTTCATGATCACACTTGTCTATATTATTCTTGTTGTTGTATTTAATTTCGAATTATGATTATGTACTTGCTATTTACTTTGTAATATTTTGTGCATAGGTACCGAGCCCTATTTTACTGAGGAGACGGAGGAGGGTCAAACGTTTCAAACGTTTGAGCCAACTGATGAACCCGAGTGGGATGCCAGAGATGGCTTTGAAGCCGTCTGAGCCAGCACAAGAGAGAACGTCACCTTAGAATTATTCTAAATGAATTTTCTTTTATTGTTTAGACCTCTGTTAGAAATTATTTAATTCATTTTGCAACTTGAATTATTAATGTTTATCTGATTTTTCTGTTGGGTTTCATTTATGAACGTTTGATACCAATTGAATAAAGCTTCCGTTGCATTTAATGAAATTTGTTTTGACTCACCACATGTTGAAATTTTATGTGGGTCCACTTTTTGGAAGCTTGTGTTGTATTAAACACATGAATTTAAATTTAAATTTAAATTTTTCACGTTTTTCCCTATTCTTATTTTTTGGGGACATGACAACTTGGTCGTCACCAACCCCTGTTCTACATTGGGAGTAATTCCAGATATACCTCTCACAGGAAGCATGTGTTGACACAACGGGGGAACCCGATTCTGGCATGTTCTATTCGGCAGAGTTTGTGGTAGACTCAATCAGGACAAGTGGCTCTTATCCATCAGTTTCCTGATGAAAGAAGGTTGATATAGAAAGTCACTTTTAGAAACGTCGCCCATTTACTATCTTATTTTTAAATTTTGTTCTTTCCTATTTTAGATTAGACGCTCTTATGGGTTAGTTTCCTAATGACACATGGGTTAAAAAAAATAGGAAGGAATGGTCACTTCAATTAAGAAACGCAAAGTTAATTAGATTAGAAAGCAAACTACCAAAGAGAGTGAAATATAAGGGGAGGGTGTGTCAGTAGCCACCGAGTTATAAATCCACTGAAAGAAGTTGGTGCTGGGAATGAAATTCTCCTGTAGCAAGAAACAGAATCGGAGGTGAACAAAAGAGCCTCTTGAGTTTTTTTTTTATGAGCTTGAACCGTCAAGAGACAGATCAAAGCCGGTAAATGAAACTCTGATGATGCTGATATTCTTTTATGATTATAAATTCATGTGCCTCGTGTGTTTCAACATGGTATTGATATTGTTTACAGATGATTGCTTATATGAATTTTAACATACTTTAGTTTAGCCTATACTATGAGTAAGGGAATTTACCCTCCTCCACTCCTTTTCCACAAAGTACAACTTACTTGAAACGCAACCACAATACCCATAAATAGGTGACTAAAATGGCAAAATCAAATTTTCCAATGTGCTTTGAAGGTTAACGTTATATGGTCAGTAGTTCTCAACCATACTATCTTATTGTGGCTTGTTTTGGTTTAGAGTACTACTGGACTCTAAAGGTATAATCTGCTTCTCTATTTGTTGTAGATTGTTTTGGTTGCATAGTATTGCTAATTTCTATCTTTTAGATACAGTTTATTGTTGTACATAATTGATGAGACTGAGGGATTGCATCCTGGATATGGTTTATGGTCTTATGGGTACTTGATCCCAGAGTCAAGCGGGTCAAAAGTTTTGAAAATCTATCCATGAGGCCCATCTACTTCCAACAATTGGTATCAGAGCCTTACCTCATCTCTAATCATGTTAGATCAGAGATCTAGTTCTTATCTTTACATGAGATGCGAAGGGGATAGACCTAGGGCTTTGTAAGGATCAAATTTGATGTTTGTGTGCATATTGTATCTGCAATGAATGCAAAAGAAGGGGCTGGTTCGGACAAGAAAAGAAATTTTCAATAGGTTTTCGAGCAGGTCGCTCGAGCGGACCTCCATCAGTTCGAGCGAACCAGGTTCTGGAAAGGTCCGCTCGAGCGGACTGCCCCTTCGCACAAGAAAATGAATTTTCAATAGGTTTTCAAGCAGGTCGCTCGAGCGGACCTCCATCCGTTCGAGCGCACCAGGTTCTGGAAAGGTCCGCTAGAGCGGACTCCAGTCCGCTCGAGCAAACTGAGTGCATAATTTTTCTTTTGGCAGTCCGAGATTTTCATCATGAGATGATGAATGGTATCCTTTGAGACTGAGTTCCTCCTATGTTCTTGATACTAACCTTGCAGGTTCATGTCCTCTCCATATGGCCCACAAGTCTTTTACTTTCTTTTTATGATTAATGGTTTATTTGAGGCTAAGTGTAAAGGGCAACATGGTTTCCTATGAAAGGGCAAGGCATGCTGAATTTCCTTATAGCCCTTTTATTTCCATGTTTAGATCACCATATAAGTCTCATTATTGAGGCATAGGAATTTATATAATTTTTTTTAATTTGTAAATTCTGGCAATGTCCGAGACAAAGAAGGAAAGTGGTGTTGGACTCTTAATCAAAAAGTTTGAAGATTACCAAAAGCGTTTTGGAGATGCACAAAGAGTTTGAGGATTCCCAAAGTTTTGGAAAGTCTAGAAGTCCAAGAAGTCTATTCTACTTAGGCCATGTGGAGGAGAGGACTAGTTTTTAATTTTAACACTTTCTATTTATGGATGAATGCTTGTTTTAGAAAGTTTCCAAATCTGATCCAAACATAGCAATTTTCAAAATTGGTCAAATCAAATTAATTTTTGGAAAGAATTCTAATTAGTGTTGGTGGACCCATGAGATGGGTCCATTGGCAACACTAGTCTTAGAAATTAGACTTTCCTTAAAATAACTTGACTTGGAACCAATAATTGGTCATATCATGAGATGATTTGATGTCTATATTTGTGGGCCCATATACCTATAAGGAAATCCAATTCTAAAATATTAAGTGGGAGCGGGGCATTTATATTTAGAAATCCCCATGGTTTTCCACAATAGGTCCATTGTAAGGAAAATATTAGCCTCGCGCCATCTTGAGAATGGTCGTTTCCCACGGAGGGCTTTTATTTGTCTGGTTACTAGATATGGATCTCGTATGGATAGTGTTGGTGAGACGGGGTGTTTGTGAGACGGGGCGGGGGCTCATCCCCAAGGAGGAGCTGCCCACAATGGTTGTTATGCAACGCTAGTTGGTGTGTCACACTTAACTAAAATAATGATGTAGTATCCCCAATGATTTGCCTCATGTATTTTAGAAATCGAAGCTAATCGGGAGTCATACATTATTTGGTATGAGATACCTAGATAATAATGAATGAATGGGATCATGGATAGTTAGTCTTAATCCTAATTTTGACCAACTTTGATCAGCATCAATCTAGGCGGTATTCGCACTCCCCAAGGAGGCATGCCCTAGGGTTTTAGATTTTCGATGTATTATGAATTTAGTAGTTATGAGGATTCTCACATAAATTTAGTAGAATACTAAACCCTAATATCATTTAAATTCATTAATTGAATGTATGGTTATGTGCTACAGTATTTCAAGCATGAATTCAAATACTTTCATTTCAATCCACTTGCGACCATCCTTAACCATAATAAGTTGGTGGGATCCCACCATGTAGACTGGAAACGGAACTTGGATATTGTCCTGACTGCTTCATGATATAAATATGTCTTTACCAAACACCCCCCCCCACCTTGATGAGCCAGTGTCGGATGCACCAGAAGAAGAAAAGGAACTTTACACCAAATGGGCCAAAGACGATGAGATGGCCAGATGTTACATACAGGCATCCATGTCTAGTGTTTTGCAACACCAACATCAATCCTACAAGATTGCTATGATATTATATCAAACTTAAAGGAGATGTTTGCGGAACAGGGCAGGCTGCTATAAGGGTGCTTATAAGCACCCAGATGGCTGAAGGCACATAAATACAGGAACACATGTTGAAAATGATGGACTCGTTGAACGAGTTAGATGTACTGGGGGGCTGCAATTAATGCAAAATCGCAGATTGATATAATCCTTGAGTCACTGCCAGAGTCATTCAACAATTTCAAGGTTAATTACAATATGAATACGATGAATCTGAATCTGGCTGAACTGTCTAGCCAGCTGGTAGTGACTGAAGGGATTATGAAGAAGAAGCCAACTGCTCTGATGGTAGAAAAGTCAGATGCCAAGTCCAAGCTAAAAGGCGAAGGGCGGAAAGGCAAGAAGAAATTAGTTCCGAAGGATCCTAAGGTGGAGAATGGTCCTAATGGATTGTTGGAAATTTGAAGTGAATGAAGGAGATTTGTTTGTTTAGATTTGAAGTGATGAAATGGAGGAGCTTTTGAGCTCATTTTATGGCAGGGAAAGGATGGGTTGAAAGGAGAAATGTTTGGAGAAGAGTAGATACTAAAACAGGTTCAGAATTGTGCTACCTGCAGGTGGGCGGTCAGCTGGTGGTCACCAGGCGGCTAACCGACCACAGGTCGGTCACAATTCCAGAGAGCTATTTTTCCTGTTCTAAAGGGGCAGTCAATTAGCGATCACCTAGTCGGCTAGCCGACTTGTGAACGATAACCAAATGAACATAAGTGGTTACAATTCCAGTATGTTGCATCCTGTCAGGCAACCCGCGGTCAGCCAGCGGCTTACCGCTGAACCCTTCGGCAGCTAACCGCCTGCTAACCACCAGGTGACCGACCTCCCCCTGAATTTTGGGAATTGAAGAGGAATGTAGGGATTTCTATCCCAATCACTTTTGGACCTCCTTGGTCGATGTGTGCACCTTGATACCCTTAATGTCGTTTAAAATTTGGGCACCATCTAACGAATGTTCGACATGGGATCTCAAAGTGTATACTAATTTGATGGGTACGGTCCCAAGGTCTCAATGTGGAAATTATGATTTATAACCAAATTCTTGTTTTGCGATCCATATCGTCTTGAAAAGAATGTTTCTAAGGTTTTGATTTAAAACTCGTTTGGGAATCATTGTGTGAGTTGTGTTTTCATACTCATCGTGTCGGGACTACCATTTCTTGAACTTTTGTTAACGGTGTGCAAGTACTTGAATATAGAGTGTGTAGTTCCCAGATTTGAAAGTGTCAAACATTGTTTTGAAAGCGTGTGTATTTTATGTTGGTTCCACTCAGCTTGGACGACCATTGTCGGTTTGATCTGCCGCCTTGGGTCCTTAAATCTTTCCAACATTAGTTTGGAGAATACGTACGTGCTTGGTTGTTTAGCTCGTTCCACAGTGGCACTCGTGTGTGGTTCTCGGTTTTACTGGGTTACTACAATTTATGATAGTGTCTCCATTCACCTTATGTGACGGAGAATTTATGAGTGCTCTCGTCACTTCGTGTGACGGAGAATATAGCTATATGTGGTTACCAAGGTATTGTTTTGAAATGTCATCTTGATTTGTCATGGAATCTTATAAATGTTATTGTCATTGATTTACTTTGCTTTACTCAGCTTTTCTTTATCGTACATGTTGTTTTACAAAATTTCAAACTATTGTATTATAGCATGATTGTACTTCATTCTTTTGCATGCCAGACCGTTGAGTCTGACCCTTTCGTTTTGGTGCTCAGATCCAGTTTTTGTTGCCATTGAGGAGGAGCACGAGAAGGCGGTTGTAGAGTAGCTTGTTGAGCAGGAATGGCAGCCCAACGTTGTCATCTAGACATAAAGTTAGGCTTGAGATGCGAAACACCTTGGGGATTGACCATCTAACTTTTGGGAACTTTTTTGTTAGCCTTTGTTGGTTATCTTTTGGGACATGTAAAAACTTAATTTTATGCTTTGTGTGTGATGCACGACTTTAAGTTTAAACTTATGGGAATGCTAGTTATGTTTCTCCTTCTGACATGAGTTCTTTCATACTCTATCTTATGCGTGATGTTTTTTGTGTGTCTGCCACGCGCTTCTGCAAATAAATATTTATGTGTGGTAGTGAGATGATTCTAAAAAGAAATATGCGTTGAATCCTCACTGCGGGAACCTGTAGGAAAAACAACAATCGCCGCTGCGCCTAATTAGGGCCTCAGCCTCGATTCGGGGTCATGACTAGACTGGCATTAGAGCGAGACACATTTCAGGCAATTAAAACAAACTAGAAACGAAGGGACGTGGCGAGGATTCTTTAGAATTTTCGTTAGTTAGTATCGAGCGGGATTATGGATACGCTTTCTTCAATATATTTTATTGTACTAACAAGTGATTTTGTAGTACAATGCCTCCACGCAGAGACCCAGCCAATGCAATTCCTTTTGGTAGTAACAGTGATAGTACAGGTTTATCAGGGGACACCCAACTTCAACAACTTATGCAAACGATGGTAGAATAACAACAGAAAGCCAATGAAAATCAGGCTAGGTTCCAAGAACAACAATAGAAAGCCAATGAGAATCAAGCTAGATTGCAAGAACAAATGACTAAGAAAGATGAAGAGCTAGCTCAAGTGCGAAGGTAGTTGGTAGAGACGTTGGGAAGTAGACTAGAACCGGTACAAGCTTAGAATATGGGGCCACGGATTGTCATTCAAAATAGGGATCATGACCCTAGTACGCTCTGAGAAATTTCGTAAGAGAGGTCTAAATGAATTTACTGGGAAAGAAGATCCTCTTACAGCAGATGATTGGTTGTCTCATAACGAAAATATCTTTGATCTTTTCAGATGCATAGACAGATAGGAAGTTCAATTGTCAGCTTCTTTGTTTACCGGACTCGCTGACATTTGGTGGAAGACAATCAAGGATAACTATCTGACTATTACAAATGAACAGTTCACTAAGAAGTATGTGCCCTCTCACATCAAGAGGCAAATGGCTGTAGAGTTCCAACTACTCACACAAGGGGATATGACAATCATCGAATACGTTACAAAGGTTGAGAACCTGTCTCGATATGTCCCAAAGCTGATCAACACCGTGCAAAAGAAGGTTATCAAATTCTTGGAAGGACTCGATCCTATCATAAAAAGAGATGTTTCAGGTGTTGTCCTACCATCCACCTTTGTAGAAGCAATCAAGAGGGCCTACAAGTTTGAAAATATCAATAGCAAGATCATTCAAGAAGTTCATTGAAAAAGTAATCAAGCATCTCAAAAGAACTAGTAGAATCAGAGACAGCAGCAGAACAAGAGGCCAAGACAGGATCAAAATGCTCAAGCCCTAGGATAGTGTGTTCATTATGGCAGGAATCATAACTCCAATGAATGCCGCAAGATTACAGGAGCATGTTTCAAGTGTGGATCTTTGACCACTTGCTCCGTGATTGTCCAAGGTTTAACAACTGGGGCAACAAGCCTCAACAGCAAGCATCCCAGCAGAACCAGCAAGCAGTTCAAAACCAAGCTAGAGAACCTCAGCAACAACAGCAGCAGCAAGTGAGGCAACAACCTCAAAACCAACCAACATCCTCGTCTTCCTAAGCAAAACAAAAATGCAAAGCAAGGAAGACAGAACCAAGGACAGAATAGACAGCAACAACACCATGGACGTATCTTCCATCTGAACGAAGTGGACGCAGACGCAGCAGGCAATGTGGTTAAAGGTAAACTTCTCGTCTATGGAGTAGGAGCTAAGATATTGTTTGATCCTGGATCCACTCATTCTTTTATATCTCCTATGTTTGCTAAGTTGATTACTATTCCTATTAGCGAACTTGCATATATTTTGGTTGTCACCACACCAGTAGGTAAACAAATTGCTTGTAGAAACTACTATCCCAATTGTGCAATTAAGATAGGAGAAGTTGATTTGCCACCAAACCTTATCGTGTTGGACATAAACGATTTTGACATTATTTTGGGAATGGATTGGTTATCGGGACATCATGCAACCATGGATTGCTTAAACAAAGTTATTACTTTCCAATTGGATACTATTCTTATGGAAATTAAATTTCAAGGAGACAGTAAAACACCATAGGCAAAACAAATTTCAGCTTTGAAAGCTTCCAAACTTTTGAGAAGTGGTTATCAAGGATATATAGCGTTTATCACGGAGGATACACAATCCCAAGGGGTGGAGGGAATCCCCGTTGTATGCGAATTTCCAGATGTTTTTCGATAAGAGATTCCAGGTTTGCCACCAATTGGAGAGGTTGATTTCACGATTGAATTATTACTAGGGACCGCTCCAAATTCTATTGCACTTTACAGGATGGCTCCTGCTGAATTGAGTGAATTGAAGGTACAATTGCAAGAATTGCTAGAGAAAAGTTTTTTCAGATCAAGCATCTCACCTTGGGGAGCTCCAGTCTTATTTGTTAAAAAGAAAGATGGCAGCTTGAGAATAAGTATTGATTACAGAAGGTTGAATCAGGTTACCATCAAAAACAAATATCCATTGCCAAGAATAGATGAGTTATTTGATCAGTTGCAAGGAGCAGCGTACTTTTCGAATATTGATTTACGGTCCGGCTACCATCAGTTAAGAGTAAGAGAATCAGATGTGCCAAAGACAGCTTTCAGGACCAGATATGGCCATTATGAATTCTTAGTGATGCCCTTTGGACTGACAAATGCATCGGCAATATTCATGGCTTTAATGAACAAGATCTTTGCACCACACTTAGATCAATTCACAGTTGTATTCATCAATGACATTTTGGTGTACTCTAAGTCCAAGGAAGAACATGGCAGCATTTGAGGACACCACTGCAACTTCTGAGGGATAATCAGCTCTATGCAAAGCTCGGGAAGTGTGAATTTTGACTAGATCAAGTTACTTTTGTAGGCCACATCATCTCCAAGGAAGGTTTGGCAGTTGATCCAACCATGATAGAGGCAGTTATCAATTGGGAAAGGCCAAAGAATGTGATAGAAATAAGAAGTTTTCTAGGTTTAGCAGGTTACTATAGAAGGTTTGTGTAGGAAATTTCATCTATTATAGCACCTTTGACCAAACTAACCTGGGAAAACGTACCATTTGTTTGGAATGAGTAGTGTGAAGCTAGCTTTGAAGAGTTGAAAAAGAGGTTGACTACAGCACCTAACCTCACATTACCATCGGGCAGCGGTGGATTCGTGGTGTATACAGATGCTTCGAATGTAGGACTCGGTTGTGTACTGATGCAAGATGGCAATGTTATTGCTTATGGCTCTAGACAATTGAAAGATCATGAGAAAAATTATGCAACCCATAACTTGGAGTTGGCAGCGGTTGTCTTTGCATTGAAGATGTGGAGACATTATCTCTATGGAGAGAAATTTGAAGTCCATTCGGATCATCGAAGCTTGCAATATTTGTTTTCTCAAAAGGAATTGAACATGAGACAGAGGAGATGGATGGAGCATATCAAAGATTAATATTTTCCAATCAAGTACCATCCAGGGAAAGTTAATGTAGTTGCAGATGCATTGAGCAGAAAGTCTGGGAGTATGGCTAGTTTGCAAGGGACTCGTATATTTCAGCAGCTTGAAGACTTGGGAGTTGATTTTCAACCGCTAAGGAAGGGTGTGATGTTAGCGAACATGTCAGTGTCAGAGCCTACCTTTATTCAGAAAATCAAGGAGAATTAGTTGCAAGATCCAGATTTGGCGAAAATTGTAGAGCACATCTCAGAACGCCCAGATTTTCGAGTTGTGGATGGAGTATTATATTTCCATGACCGGCTTTGCGTTCCAAAAATTGATGACTTGAGAAATGAAATCATGGTAGAGGCTCACAACACTAGATACACCATGCACCCGTAGAGTAGAAAAATGTATCATAACCTGAAGAGTAGATTTTGGTGGAATAATATGAAGAGAGAAATATCAACTTTTGTGTCTCGATGCATGACATGCCAATTGATAAAGGCAGAACATCAAAAGCCTCTAGGTCTTTTGCAACCACTAGAGATTCCGAAGTGGAAATGGAAGCATATCACGATGGATTTTATTTCAGGCTTACCGACTACTAACAAGGGCAACAATGCGATATGGGTTATCGTGGACCGTCTCACGAAATCAGCACATTTTCTCCCAATGAAGACAGGAAAAAAGATGCATATGCTACCTCTTGCAGAGACATTTGTCAATGAGATTATCAATCGACATGGCCAACCAGTTTCGATCACATCGGATAGAGATAGCAGATTCGTCTTAAGGTTTTGGAAGACTTTGCATGAGTCTATGGGTACAAAGCTTCAGTTCAGTACCACGTATCACCCTCAGACAGATGATCAGTCATAAAGGACTATTTAGACTTTGGAAGACATGCTACGAGCTTGTGTGTTGGATTTTAAGACTCAGTGGGATGAGACTTGCCACTTCGTGAATTTGCATACAACAATATCTACCACTCGAGTATTGGAATGGCACCTTTTGAGGCACCGTACAGCAGAAGATGCAGAACTCCTATGTGTTGGGAAGAGGTCGGTGAGCTCGGCTTTCATGGTCCGACATTAATTGGTGAGACAAACGATAAGATCAAGATAATTCATGAAAGGTTAAAGGTTGCCAGAAGCAGACAAAAGCGCTATGCAGATGTACGAAGAAGAGATTTACAACTTCAAGAAGGAGATAAGGTATTTCTGAACATATCACCAGCTAGAGGAACTCTAAGGTTTGGACAGAAGGGTAAGTTGTCAAGGAGATACATTGAACCGTATGAAATTTTGAGTTGCGTCGATGATTTGGCTTACAGACTTGCCTTACCGCCAGAACTTTCGAGTGTACATAATGTATGTCACGTCTCCATGATGAAAAAGTATGTCCAAGACCCTTCACATGTGTTGCGATATGAACCGTTAGAGATTCGAGAAAATACTACCTATGTTGAGAAACCGGTCAAGATCATAGAAACGAAGGAGCAAGAGTTGAGAAATCGGACTATCCATGGGGTGAAAGTACTTTGGAAAAATCATGGGCCAAAAGAAGCGACATGGGAACTACGGGATCAAGTTCAAAGAATGTATCCTCACTTGTTACCAGAGGTTAGTGTTCGTTTGGAGGACCAAATGCTCTAACGGGTGGAGGATGTAAGACTGCGATCCTTGCTTTGATTAGCGTTGTTTTAGCCGAGATTAGATATTAAGTGCGATTAGATGACGTTTAGTTTAGATTGAGAACTTGATAGATTTTCCATAGTTTTGGAAATTTTTGAGAGCCATCGAATTTAGCTTGACACAGGCTGGGGGTGGCCTATGTGGAACCATGTGAGTGTGGGGAGAATCACTCTTGCTATTTGGAAAATTATGATTTTTAATTGCTTGGATTTGTCAAAATAGCATTTACAACTTTTATGTTCTCTTCGTTCATTTTCGAAACTCTGAAATCACATTTTCAGCAAAAAGGGAAAAAACAGACCTTTCACCTTGAAAGCTATGCATGAAATTCAATGTTTGCAAAATCATGTGAAAATTATATTTTTGGAAACTAGATATTTCGACGATAATTTTACTCTCTTTCGTCGATCTCATCCGGGACCCGCATGATGGGTTTCTGAGCCCTTAAAGTGAAGGAACCTTTTCTCTTTCAAACATTTCTTGATTTTGAGCTTTTCTCATGGGGCTTTTGTAGATTGGAGGTTCAGCTAAGAAAGGTGTGTTTTGGAGACTAGTTTGAGTGCATTTTGAGCCAAGGCAAGTGAATGAATGAAATATGAATGTGCATTTGTTGATTTATGGATTTTCCTCTTGATTTCTTGCTTTTGAACTAACTATGTTTAATCTTGTTCTGTTTTGAAGTTTAGTTTACTAAACATGTGTTTTAATATTCATGTGTTTTGTTTCATGTCATTGAAATCTGTTTTGACAATTGTTTTATCTAAATTGGTACTTTTATGCTTGGATTGTTAGAAATGTGAAGTGAATGAAGGAGGTTTGGTTGTTTGGATTTGAAGTGATGATATGGAAGTGTTGAATAATGAAATGGAAGATCTTTTGAGCTCATTTTATGGCAGGGAAAGGATGGGTTGAAAGGAGAAATGTTTGGAGAAGAGTAGAACCTAAAACAGGTTCAGAATTGTGCTACCCGCAGGTGGGCGGTCAGCTGGTGGTCACCAGGCGGCTAACCGACCACAGGTCAGTCACAATTCCAGAGAACTGTTTTCCCTATTTTGAAGGGGCGGTCAGCTAGTGGTCACCTAGTCGGCTAGCCGACTTGTGACCGATAACGAAATGAACATAAGTGGTTACAATTCTAGTATGTTGCATCCTGTCAGGCAACCCGCGGTCAGCCAGCGGCTAACCGCTGAACCCATCGGCAGCTAACCACCTACTAACCACCAGGTGACCGACCTCCCCTATAATTTTGGGAATTGAAGAGGAATGTAGGGGTTTCTATCCCAATCACTTTTGGACCTCCTTGGTTGATGTGTGCACCTTGATACCCTTAATGTCGTTTAAAATTTGGGCACCATCTAACGAACGTTCAACATGGGATCTCAAAGTGTATACTAATTCGACGGGTACGGTCCCAAGGTCGATGTGAAAATTATGATTTATATCCAAATTCTCTTTTTGCGATTCGTACTGCCTTGGGTCCTTAAATCTTGTCCAACATTAGTTTGTAGAATAAGTATGTGCTTGCTTGTTTAGCCCATTCCACGGCGACACTCGTGTGTGGTTCTCAGTTTTACTGGGTTACTACAATTTACGATAGTGTCTCCCTTCACCTTGTGGGACGGAGAATTTTTTAGTGCTCTCGTCACTTTGTGTGACGGAGAATATAACTACATGTGGTTGCCAAGGTATTTTTTTAAATGGTCATCTTGATTTATCATGGGATCTTATAAATGCTATTGTCATTGATTTACTTTGTTTTATTTAGCTTTTCTTTATCGTACCTACTGTTTTACAAATTTTCAAACTACTATATTATAGTATGATTGTACTTTATTATTTTGCCTGCAAGACCATCGTGTTTGACTTTTTCGTTTTGGTATTCTGATCTGGGTTTCATTGCCCTTGAGGTGGAGCACGAGGAGGTGGCTATAGAGCAGCCTGTTGAGCGGGAATGGGAGCCCAACGATGTCATCTTGACGTCGGGTTGGGGCTTGAGATGCGGAACACCCTGGGGATTGACCATCTAACTTTTGGGAACTTTGTAGTTAGCCTTTGTTGGCTATCTTTTGGGACATGTAAAAACTTAATTTTATGCTTTGTGTGTGATGCACGACTTTTATCTTAAACTTATGGGAATGCTAGTTATGTTTCTCCCTCTGACATGAGTTCTTTCATACTCTATCTTATGCGTGATGTTACTTGTGTGTTTGCCACGCGCTTCCGCAAATAAATCTTTATGTGTGATAGTGAGATGATTCTAAAAAGAAATATGTGTGGAATCCTTACCGCAGGAACCTGTGGGAAAAACAACAATTGCCGCAGCGCCAGATTAGGGCCTCGACCCCTGTCCGAGGTCGCAACAATGATGCCACTATCACAGCTCCACCCAACTAAGCATGAAATTATCCACTTTGGCCCACGTGCACGCGTGAGGACTTCCCAGGAGGTCACCCATCCTAGTTTTAAAAGGCCTCATGATAAGTTAATATGGGGATTGACTTATAAGCACAGGGTTAAGACTTGGATATTTTTAATGCGGGCTAACGGAGACTCACCGTTTGAAGTCCGTGGTTGACACGCTACGCCCTGTGGTTATGGGTGCTGCCCGAACCAAGTTCTCACATTGGAAGGAAAGCATGGTTATATTGATAAAGAAATAAATAAATCAATTTATTACATCATCTAATGGATTGAGACCATATAATCTAACAATCTCCCACTTGGGCTCAATGCCAGTCAGGGTTGCATCTCATATTCTCATGTCCATCTCGTCTACTTCCTGCCCAAAGACTTTTGGTAGTGAAAGTAAAGGGATCTATCAGATTGTCTACAGAGACTACCTTGGTGATTAAAATATCACCACTCTGCACAATCTCTCTGACCAAGTGATACTTCATCTGTACGTGCTTTTGGCTACCATGGCTCCTGGGCTCCTTCGACTGAGCGACTGCCCAATTACTTGCACAGTAAACTGTGAGCGGCTGTCGCACCAAAAGTACCACTCCAAGTTTCAAAAGGAATCTTTGGAGCCACACTGCTTCCTTACCTACTTCACAAGCCGCTATAGCATAAACACATACCCAGAGGTTGATTTCCTGGAATCCTTATTTGACATGAAGTCAGTATTTGTGTAACCGACTGGAATTAACTCATCGCTGCCATAAATCAACATGTAATCTCTAGTCCTTCTCAAGTATTTGAGAATACACTTCACAGCAGTCCGATGGTCAGAACTTGGGTTAGACTGATATCTGTTGACTAGTCCACTGCATGACAGATATCCGATCTAGTATATAGCATAGCATACATGAGGCTACCAACAACTGAAGCATATGGTTTCAACCTCATCTGCTCCTTTTCCTAAGGTATCTTGGGATACTGATATTGGAAAGGTGCACTCCATGTCTGAAAGGTGTGAAACCCTTCTTGGAGTCTTGCATAGCAAAACGTACTAGTACCTTATCTATATGCGCAACTTGAGATAAGCCAATCATCCTATTTTTTCGGTCTCGATGAAGTTTGATCTCTAGGATGTAGCTAGCTTTTCCCAAGTCCTTCATATCAAAAGTCTTAGGCAACCAAACTCTTACCATTGACAACAATCCTATGTCACTCCTAAGGAGAAGGATGTCATCGACATATAATTCCAGAAAAAAATACTTTTCACTTTTCATGTACACACATGACTCATCCAAATTCTAATAAAAATCAAATGAATTGATTGCCTTGTCAAAACGGATGTTCCAGCTCTGGGATGTGTACTTCAGTCCATAAATGGACTTTTACAACTTGCAAACTCTTTGCTCTTGGTTATTAGCTACAAAACCGTATGGCTGCATCATATAGATGTCTTCAACAAAATGGTCGTTGAGAAACGCCGTCTTGATATCCATTTGCCAAATCTCGTAATCGAGATGAGCCGCAATGGATAAGAGTATCCGGATGGACTTGAGCATAGCTACCGGCGAGAAGGCTTCCTCATAATCGATTCCCTCTTTTTTAGTATACCCTTTCGCAACAAGCCTAGCCTTAAAGGTCTCTACTCTTCCATCTAATAAGCTCTTTCTCTAGTAGACCCACTTGCACCCAATAGGTTTAATATTGGCAGACAAGTCCACAAGTGTCTAGACCCGATTAGAGTGCATAGACTCCATCTCAGCTTTCATAGCTTCTTACCAACGTCCCAAATCTATGTCATTGATTGCTTCATCATAGTTACAGGGATCTTGTTCCGGTTCTTCCAGAATTACCTTGTAAGACTCTCCCAAAACCTAGAACTTGTCAAGGGGCCTCACAATTCTCTCACTACGACGAGGCACTGGTGTAACTACTGCGTGAGGTATGGGCGGATTCTCTTCAAGTTCAGTCATACTTGGATTTAGAATTGATCGCTCTTGAATCTCTTTTAAGATCACATTTTCTAAAGATTTCCGGTCAATCATATAATCTCCCTCTAGAAAAACCGCATTGGTGCTGACAAGTACTTTCTACTCTCTAGGATTATAGAATAACCAACCTTTAGTTCCTTTAGGATATCCTACAAAAGTGCATACTTCCGATTTCGATTCCAACTTATCCGCCTTAACCTTCAACACACGTGTCGGACAACCCCAAATATGTAAAAGTTATAAACTAGGCTTCCGCCCGAACCACAATTCCCAGAGAGTCATAGTTATAGACTTAGATGGTACGAGGTTTAGTATGTACATTGTAGTGTCGAAGGCATATCCCCAAAAGGATATAGGTAATCCTGAGAAACTCAACATAGACCTGATCATTTCTAAAAGAGTCTGGTTCCTTCTTTCCACTACTCCATTCTGTTGAGGCACGCCAAGAGCAGATAACTAGGATAGAATCTCATTCTCTGATAAGTATCTCATAAATTCAGCAAAGAGATGTTCCCTCGTTGATATAATCACAGAGCCTTGATACTTTTACCTGATTGTTTTTCGGCTTCCACTCGAAACTCTTTGAACTTTTCAAAAGCCTTAACTTGCGGTGCATAAGGTATATGTATCCATACCTTGAATCATCATCTATGAAAGTGATGAAGTACTCATATCCTCCTCTAGCTGTGACATTTATAGGTCCACACACATCAGTATGCACTAACTCTAATAAATCTTTAGCCCTATTGCCCTTAGATGAAAAGGGTTTTTTGGTCATTTTGCCTTCCAAACAGGACTCGCAGACAAGCGTTGATTCTACCACCAATGAAGGCAAGATACCATCTTTCACTAGCCTGTCAATCTTGTTTAGGTTTATGTGACCTAGCCTCAGGTGCCAAAGTTTTGTTGGATTAGATGGAGGTGACTTTGTCTTTGAAGATGGCCTATTAATTATTTTGGTGTCATGTATCTCATACATTGTGGGAGTTAATAAATAAAGTCCTTTGGTTACCTTCCCAAAACATATAAAAGTACCGTTCCTCTTTATTACAACTTCAGTACCAAAAGTAATAGAATAACTTTTATTCACCAAACTAAAAACTGAAATTAAATTTTGTCTTAAAGATGGTACATATAGAGTATCTGACAAATCCAATTTATTATCTGAAAAACATAAAGTAATAACTTCCACTGAAATTGCCTCCACCTTAGCATCAGATCCTAGGTTGATAATGATTTCATCGTCACTAAGCCTCCTAGTTTCCCTGAACCCCTGCAGCGAATTATAAATGTAATTAGTTGCACCGGAGTCAACACACCAGGATTTTGAAGTACCAGTTGAAAAACTAACATCAGAAACAAGTGACTCAATCATACCTAAGGTCTTTTTCTTAGATAGAGAATCAGGACAATTCCTCTTCCAATGTCCTGTCATACCACAATGGAAACACTTTCCTTTTATTCCCGAACCTTTTACTTTGGCCACACCACCAGAAGTACCATTCTCCGCCTTAGAACCCTTGTGGACTGATTTCTTCTTGCCTTTCCGGCCCTTGCATTTCGGCTTGGTCCTGGCAAATGACTTTTCTGTCATGAGGGCAGTTGGCTTTTTCTTCATGATGCCTTCAGTCACATCCAGATGGCTAGTCAGTTCAGCTATGGTCAGATCCATTTTATTCATATTATAATTGATCTTAAAATGGTTAAATGAATCTGGTAGTGACTCAAGGATCATGTCAATCTACGATTCCGCATAAATCGTAGCACCCAATATATCTAACTCATTCAATGAGTCCATCATTTTCAGCATGTGGTCCTGTACTGGGGTTCCTTCAGCCATCTAAGTGCTTATAAGCTCCCTCATAGCAGCCTGCCTAGCAGGTCCGCAAATATCTCATTTAAGTTCGATATAATATCGTATGCAGTCTTATAGGATTAATGTTGGTATTGCAAAACACTAGACATGGATGCCTGTATATAACATCTGGCCATCTCATCATCTTTGGCCTATTTGGTGTAAAGGTTCTTTTCATCCTATGGTGCATCAAGCCCAGGCTCATCAAGGGGGTATGGTAAGGACATTTTTGTATCCTGAAGTAGTTAGAACAATATCCAAGTTCTGTTTCCAGTCTACGTAGTTGGATCCCACCAACTTATTATGGTTGAGGATGGTCGCAAGTGGATTGAAAGTATTTAAATTCATGCTGAATAAACTGTAGCACATAACCATACATTCAATCAAATAATAGAAATGATATTAGGGTTTAGTATTCTACCAAATTCATGTAGGAATCCTTATAACCACTAAATTCAGAATACATTGGAATTTCAATCCCTTGGGGTATGCCTTCTTGGGGAGTGCGGATACTATCTAGATTGGTGCGGATCAAAGTTGGTCAAAATTAGAATTAAAACTATCCATGATCCCCCATCATTCATTATCATCTAGGTATCTCATACCAAACAATGTATGACTCCTAATTAACTCTGGTTTCTAAAATACATGAGGCAAATCATTGGGGATATACTACATCATTATTTTAGTTAAGTGTGACCCCCCAACTAGCATTGCGTGACAACCGTAGTGGGCATCTTCTCCTTAGGGAGTGGGCCCCCACCCCGTCTCACCAATACTATTCTGAGGAGATCCATATCTAGTAACTGGACAAATAAAAGCCCTCTGTGGAGAAAGACCATTCTCAAGATGGCGTGAGGCTAGTACTTTCCTTACAATGGATCCATGATGGAAAACCATGGGGATTTCTCAATTTAAATTCCCCACTCCCAACTAATATTTTAGAACTGACGATTTCCTTTTAGGTATCAGGGCCCACATATAAATATCAAATCATCTCATGATATGACCAATTATTGGTTCCGAGTCAGGTTATATTTAAGGAAAGTCCAGTTTCTAAGATTAGTGTTACCGATGGGTGCATATCATGGGTCCACCAACACTAATTAGAACTCTTTCCAAAAATTAATTTGATTTGACCAATTTTGGAAACTACTACGTTTGGATAAGATTTGTGAACATTTTATACTAAGCAAATATCCATAAATAAAAATTGCTAAAAATAGAAACTAGTCCTCTCCTCCACATGGCCCAAGCGGAATAGAATTCTTAGACTTCTAGACTTTCCAAAACTTTGGGATCCCACAAACTCTTTGGGCATCTCCAAAACACTTTTGGTAATATTCGAACTCTTTGATTTAGGAGTCCAACATCACTTTTGTTCTTCGTCTTGTACACTACCAAAAATAGAAAATTACATTATGCCTTGACGATGATACTTACATGGTAATCTAATAATGGAAATAAAAGGGCTATAGGGAAATTCACCATGCATTGCCCTTAAACGGGAAACCAAGGAGACCATAATGCCCTTTACACGTAAACCAACTACCATAAAAGGAAAGTAAAAGACTTGTGGGCCATATGGAGAGGACAAGATCACCTGCAAGTTAGTATCTCATACAACCATACAAATCACAAAACCAAGCTGCCAAACAGTGGTGAAAAACCAGGATTCCAAAGAAGACACGAAACTGAAAAACAGAAACATGAAGCTTGCTGTAACAGTGTCCCCGACCGACCTGCCAGAAAGCCCGGTCAACCAACCTACAGGTGCCTGGTCGACTGAGCACGAGGCAAGGTCGACTGGGTTGACGAACCAGAATATTTTGCGTTTTTCATATTTGAGCCCAGACACCTTCAAAACATTTCTGAAGGCTTCCAATGGTTTCCTACCATCATTCCATCATTGTTAAACCCTTTTGTGACTATCCAAACATGAATCTACTATTAAACCAAGCAAATCCATCAAAAACTAATCCATACATAGCCCTCACTCTATCATCTTCACATCTCATGCAAAGATTAGAACAAGCTTACCGATCCAACAGGATTAAAGATGAGGTATGGCTCTGGTACCAATTGTTAGAAGTACGTGGGCCTCATGGATAGGTTTCAAACACTTTTGACCCACTTGATGCAAGGTTCAACTATCCATAAGGCAACAAAACCCAATCCAGGACCCAAGTTCTCAAACTCATTAACCATGAACAGTAATAAGCTCTATCTAGAAGATAAAAACAGTACCTAACAAGCAACCACGAAATCTACGACAAACATGGAAGTAGATTATACTTTTGGAGCTTGGTTTTGCTTTAATGGAGAAGTTGATCTCTTTCTTTGATGATGAACTCTTTCACAAATCAAATCAGAATCTCCATGACCCAATCGTCTTCCACGCTATATCTCGTATCAGATCTCTTTTCTCAAGGAGATGGGTGAGATCTCCAAAAGAAAACAACTAGAAGCTCTTAGGGCAACCGGGAGAGAAACTAGAAGAGGGAGAGTAGAGATAAGAAAACGTGCAACTCTTGCACTTGGGACTTGGGCGTGAATCCCTAGGTGGATAAAAACATGGGACGTCCACCTCCTTGGTTCTCCTCTATTTATAGCACTTAAGCAACCTCCTCTTTACTAATTAAAATAGAAGTCCCACTTCCATCAAGAATTAGTAACTTACTATATCACAATTAGAAGTCTCACTTCAAATGTAATTAATAACTTTCTATTTCCTTTCATTTTAGAGTTCAAGTAAAATTGGTAATTATCTAATAACTTGGGCTAGCGTGGAGACCACTAGGGATTCTATAGAAAGCTGGCTCCAACTGGGACACCGCAACCCTACATCTTATGTGCAATCTGGGCTCACAGTTAATTGCAAATAACTCCACTATATAAAAGCAATTGCACTCTAGTCTTAGGAATAAATTACAAGAAGACCCTAAACTTCCCTATGACCACAAGTAGGCCCCTCCATCCATATCCATGGATCAATTGGTCCTATCCACTAAATTGAATGCATATCTTATTTTCCTTTAGACCCAATTAATTATAGTGATCATCAGTACCTATCCAATTTACTCTTAATTGAGATGGGTGCGCACTTACCAATGATAAATTCATTAATTGGCACAAGGGGCTAATGAAGATAGATTCCACCTTGATCATTGAATGTTCCCACAGTCCTACTACCATGTATCTAAGACACCGAGGTGTTAACCTACAATTGGCCTCACTCATTGGTGACTCAAAGCAAATGAATAGACAGAAACTTGAGTTCATTAATGTATCAGGATTATGAGTCTATTGGCAGGGAATTATGAGAGCTGACCTTAAAGTATAGACAGTGTTTCATAAGGTGCTTTTCATGGTCCTTCAATACATCCAATGTACCAGCCATTATGATGAGCTTGACAAATCATACTATCTCATAGTGATCAAAGTGCTGCAACCTTGTCAGATGAGATGCCAAATCTCATCACTGGTTGTGAAGATATTTAAGTATAAGATTTGCAACACGTCTCCTGTATATGAATCTCATCCAATCACTTGTATTACATCAAGTATACTTGTGGACTCCGGTTCATTTCATGAACCATTATGTCATTCGTATTGGTTATGTGTAAACAAGTAATAAAAACATCATTCATCTCATGAAATGAAAGCATGATTATATTGATAAATAAAGAAATAAATCAATTTATTACATCATCTAATGGATTGAGACCATATAATCTAAAACATACACTTGAATTTAATTGAATGAAAAC
Organism: Camphora micrantha; assembly: GCA_003546025.1. Classification (NCBI taxonomy): domain Eukaryota; kingdom Viridiplantae; phylum Streptophyta; class Magnoliopsida; order Laurales; family Lauraceae; genus Camphora; species Camphora micrantha. The sequence goes on from QPKB01000001.1 coordinate 45,713,307, forward strand.
ATGATTTAAATTGAAATTTAGAATTTAAAGACAAGTGCATAACTAAGATGATTACCAAGATAGCGAAAATCCATGAACAATATACAAGACGGAAATTTAGCATAAATACTTAATGATATCATGATTACAAAATCCACATTGAGCCCATCCTTCTCTAGTATACAAGATGACAAGAGCAAGCAAGACAAAACAAGACAAGACAAAGTTGTTAGATCATATGGTCTCAATCCAGTGGATGATGTAATAAATTGATTTATTTATCAATATAATCATGCTTTCTATTCATGAGATAAATGGTGTTTTATTACTTAACGTACATAACCAACACATATGACATGATGGTTCATTAGATGAACCGGAGCCCATGAGTATATAAGATGTGATACATGTGTGTGGATGAGATTCACATGCAGGAGATATATGTCACAAATCGTATACTTAAATTTATTCACAACCAGTGATGAGATTGGATATCTCATCTGACAAGGTTTCAGCACTTTGATCACTATGAGATAGTGTGATTTGTCTCAATCATCAGAATGTAAGATTCTTGATCATTGTTCTGGTACATTGGATGTATCGAAGAACCATGAGAAACACCTTATGAAATATTGTCTATACTTTAAGGTATGCTCTCATAATTCCCTAGCAATAGGCTCTTCATCATAAGACATTAATGAACTTAAGTTTCTATCTATTCATTTGCTTTGAGTCACCATTGAGTGAGGCCAACTATAGGTCAACACCTCGGTGTCTTGGGTACGTGGTGGTAAGACTGTGAGAACATTTGATGGTCAAGATGGAATCCATCTTTATTATCCCCTTGTGCCAATTAATGGATTTATCATTAGTAAGTGCGCACCCTTCTCAAGTAAGAGTTAATTGGAGGTACTGATGATTACTGTGATTAATTGGGTCTAAAGGATAATAAGATATGGATCTAAATTGGTGGACAGGTCCAATTGATTCATGGATATAGATGGAGGGGCCTACTTGTGGTCATAGGGAAGTTTAGGGTCTTCTTTGTAATTTTTCCTAAGACTGGAGTTCAATTGCATTTATATAGTGGAGTTATTTGCAATTATCTATGGGCCCGAATTGCACATGAAATGTTGGGTTAGGGTGTCCCAGTTGGAGATAGCTTTCTATCCTTAGTGGTCCCCACGCTAGCCTAAGATTAAATCATTACTAATTCTAGTTGAACTCTAAAAGGAAAGGAAATAGAAAGTTACTATTTCTATTGGAAATGAGACTTCTAATAATGGTAATAGTATGTTACTAATTGTTATGAAAGTGAGACTTCTAATAATAACTAGAAATAAGAAAGTTACTAATTACTTTGGAAGTAGGACTTCTAATAATTAGTAAGTAGAGATTGCAAAAGCTATAAATAAGGGAGCAAAAACCCTCATACGTCCATGCATGTTACACATGCCCAAAAGTGCAACAGTTGCACGTCTTCCCTCTCCTTCTCTCTCTTCTAGTTCTCTTCCAGTTTTCCTCAGAGGTTCTAGTTGTTTTCTCTTGGAGATCCCACCATTCTCCTTGAGGAAAGAGATCTAAAGCGGGTCATAGCGTGGAAGGCAACAAGGTATTGGAGATCCTGATTTACTACAAAGAAGACTTCTTAGTCAAGCAAGTTGTCATCCTCTCCATTAGAGCACTATCAAGCTCCAAAGATATAATCTACTTGTTTGTTGTGGATTTATTTTGGTTGCATGGTGATGTTATTTACTATCTTGGAGATAGTGCTTACTGATTTTGATCATGAGATTGAGATTTTGGATCCTAGATTGGGTTTTGTAGCCTTATGGATACTTGATCCATGCATCAAGTGGGTCAAAAGTTTTTGAAACCTATCCACGAGGCCCACCTACTACCAACAAAAGCAAAGTCCTACACCACACAAGGTAGACAGGGTCCGGCCGCGGAAACGGAAGCACATACAAAGTATATGATCAATCTGCAGACGGTCCAAGTAGTTTAAAGACCCCCCGACTAGCTGATCAGGCCACAGAGCAGTCCAAGCTCAACTGTATCTACTCAATTTTATGAATGCACAACTTGAAAATACATTTACAAAACAAATCGTAAAAAGGGGGAGCCACTTGTCGAGCCTAGACAAAGCAAGAGAAGGTGGATAGCATAGGCTATTAGCATGTAAAAACACAAGAAGTGGGCCCCTCAAAACTCCTTAAATCAAGAGTTTTCCTGAAAACAAGATCCTTTTCTAGCTCTTAAAATATTTCAAAACAAAACCGGTATTTATTAGTTAAAATAGATACAAATCGATAACCTCCAATCCGACTTGTAGTTTTCAAAGACAAACTCCTCAAGCATATGCTAAGACCCCATCACCTGACCATGTGTGTTTGAAGCCCGAATATCGGAATTTAGAAATGAGTTGGTGCCCCCGAAGCTAAGCGACATTCCAGATTCCAAGTGCACAATATCAAGTTAAAAGCCCTTAACATATTCTGGGTTTTCATCTCCATAAAAATCCCCCGTCCAAAAAGCCTCATCCTGATTCTCTCGGTCGGCACTCGATTGCCTAGTGGCTAGCTGCGGTCAGCTAGTCGCCAGCTAACCGCTAATCCTGACAGAAAAAGTCACTTTCTGGAATTGTAACCGCCGAGGTTGATGACTTATCAGTCAGACCGCCAGCTGACTGCCGACCCTCCTAACAAAAAGTTGGTTTCTTTAATTGTAACCGTCGAGGTCAGTGCCTATCGGTCACCTAGTGGTTAGCCACCAGCTAATCACCAACTTGCGAAAAACTGCATTTCAGGTTCTGTTTCAACCATTCTTCTTCCCATTTCACATCCCTTCTCTGCTTGATAAAACCCTGCACTTCTAGAGCCTACATGCTCTCCATAATTCCCACTTCTAACCATTTCCACCACAAACTCCTTCATTCACCACCACATGTCCATCTCACACAAAACAAATCAAATCTCAAGGCAAGTAATGGGTTTCAAATAGTAACTAAACCTTAGAAGTTGATAAATAAAAACATGCATGCAACATTTGAGACCAAATACTATGATTAATTAACAAACATATAGATTTAAAATCCTACCAAAAGTAAACATGTGCTTTGCAGGAAAATTACACTAAATATCTCACGTGCACAAGAAGCCTAGATTAATCACTTACCTTAGCCCAAAATGCAAATCAGAATCCTTTCCAAGAGTCCTTCTCAAGAGCTAAGCAAGAGATCTACAAAAAACCCCAAAGAAAAACCACAAAAACCCATATAATTTGGAAGAACAAGACCCATTTCGAAACAAGCTTTGCATGTGTGAAATTGGGAGTCTAAAGGACCTAACAAGAATAAATGAAGGCTGAGAAGCATGTGTGGAATTGGGAGTCTGAAGGACCTAACAAGATCATATATGAAGGCTGGGAAGCATCTCTTACCTAAGGCAGTCCTAACAATAAGAAATGGAGAAGAGAAGATGGTTGTCTAGGTGGAATTACAGGAAAAATGGCTACACTGGAGAGCTAGGAAGGAGAGGAAGAAGATGGTGTACCTAGATTTCCATTCCAAGCTGAAATGATAGGGCATGCAAGGTGACGAAGATGGAGAGAAAAATGGGTTCTCTCACTAGTTTCAGAGTTCAACAGCTGAGTGAATTTTTTTGAACGAGAGTGAGGAAAAGAAGAGTTCAAGTTGGGTTGGTTGTGGCCCCCAACAGGTCTAGAACTTCAAGTAGTTAGAAACCCTTCCTGCAGGCCCCGGATGAGATTGACGAAGGAGGAAGAAATGTTCCTCGAAAAATTCTAGTTTTCAAAAAGTATAAATTTCATATGGTTTGGAGGCTTTGAAAATCGTGCACTGATTTGGATCTTAAAAGACTATTTTATCCTTTTTTGGCTAAAAATCGGGTTTCTGGGCTTCGGACATGGATAGAATGAACACGAAAGTTATGGCTAATAATAAGACCTCTCAAAAGGAATAAAATTTATAATTTTTCGAAATCAAAAATCCCCCCCCCCCCCCCCCCCCCGCTTACATGTGTAACCCAGGGCACCCCTAAGCGTGTGTCAAACCCCGACCCAGTTTAGCCCGATTAGTATTCAATTAGTGTATGCTTAGTCTTAAGAGGGTTTAGTGATCGTTGGGTTAGAATATGTTTGGACTTAGTCTTGGACATAGCTTTGGGAATTTTGAGAGCATTTGTTTTAATCAGACACGCTAAGGGAGGCCTTGAGTGCACGTGTAAGTATGAGAAGTTGATTCTGGATTTCTGATTTAATCGTGATCTTTATTGCTTTTGAATGATTTTGTCATTATCTACAACTTTCATATTCAGCTCGTCTGTGTTTGAAGCCCAGAGACCTGTGTTTTGGCCCAAAAGATTAAAATTGACTTTTCACACTCAAATCTGGACACGAACTTCGAAATCTCAAAACCATGTCAAAATTTATACTTTTTGGAAACTAGATTTTTCAAGGATCATTTTATCCTTCCTTGTTGACTTCATCCAGGGCCCACAAGAACATGTTTAGCCAGCGCAAGTTTTAGACCTGTTGGGGCCTTCTCCCTCCTCGTCCATTTTTACAACTTTTCTCAAAACTTAGACCTTAGGAAGAAAACTTCTTCCTCTTCACTTCTCCAACTTGCATGTCATAGCTAGAGTGCTTCAAATGAAAAACTAAGGTCACCATCTTCTTCCTCTCCTTCCAAGCTTCACATTTACATTTGACCCATTTTTTGGGGGATCTCAACTGGGCAACCTTTTCATCTTCTTCATCCCTCTTTGTTTGGGCATTTCTAGGTGGGAGCTTTAGCCTATCTCTTCCATGGAGTCCTTTTAGCTCATAAGGAGCTTGTTCCTCTAACATGCAAACCCATTTTCGAAATGGGGTTTTGATTTCCAAAATTGTTGGTTTTGAGTGGTTTTTATTTGGGGCTTTTGTAGATTTCTTGGCTCAGCTTTTGGTAGGATCTTGAAGAGAGTTTAGTTTGGTAATTTGGGCTAAGGCAAGTAATATTTATAGGATTGTCATTGCATGTGTGATATGAGTTGAGATTTTACTTTAAAGTGCATCATTTTGTTTCTAAGCTTTTTAACCATGTCATTTTGGACTCTTCATAGTTGGTTTTCCTTTCCTTTACTTGCATTGAAGTTAATTTTTCTTTCCAAAATCCTAAATTCCTGCTTTGAATTGTAAGCCTATGTCTTGTTTAGTAATTGGAATTGTTTTGATGAAATAAATGGAGATCGAATGGCTTAGTTGTGGTGTGAATGATGGAAATGTTTGGAATGATCCCTTGGAGAGCATAGAGGCTCAGGGAATTGCAGATTGGTTCAGAAATGATAAGAAAGGAGAAAGAGATCAGAAAAATATTCAAATAATGCATTTTCTGCTTTCATCGAGCCAGACAGTGGCCTAGTCCCTTGAGAGGCGGCGCAGGAGCAGGCATGAGACCTGTCCGCTCGAGCGAGCAGGCATGAGACCTGGCACAGTTCAGGACAGAGACCTATCCGCTCGAGCGGCCCTTGGGTCTGCTCGAACGACAAAGCCTCTGTGCCACTCCACTCGAGCGAAGGGTCGACCGCTCGAGCGAACTTGTGCTGTTTTCAAAATTGGTTTGCTTTTGAAGTTTTGCTTGGGAAATGAAAACTAGACTATGTTAAGGGTTTTAGTCTGACATTGTGCAATTGAAATCTGAATGTATTCTAACTTCGGGGGCACCAATCCGTTTTATTTCTGACATTTGGGTTTCAATTACACAAGGGTCACTAAAAGGTCTTAGCATATGCTTGAGAGCCTTGTTTTTGAACTTCAGTTTTGATACGATTAATATCGTTTTACATCTGTTTTGATTTGCAAATATCAGCTTTGTCTCGGATTGTTCAAGAACCAAAAAAAGGAATCACTTTTTCTGTTTCGTTATGCTTGTAGCCATGCTATTCGGCTTCGCTATGCTCAATATTGTTTCAATAAGTGAATCTTCCCTGTGTTTGATCTGTTTCGTATACGTTTTGCTTTGTTGTATACATTCATGACTACAGGAGAATACCACTGAGCTTGGACTGCCCCTTTAGTCTAATCCACTGTTTGGAGGTCCTTAAACACTTGGACTGTCTGCAGATTAGTCTTGTATTTATGTACACATTGTGTTTTTTTCCAGTTCTGTGGCCGACTCCTCGTCCACCTCGTGTGGCATGGGATTGTGTTTTGTTTTGTCTTGCTTACTCTTGTCATCACGTATGATAGAGAAAGAATGGGCTCAATGTGGATTTACTGTTCATGATATTATATGTACTCATGCTAGATGTGTTTCATATTTTGTTCATGGACTTTCATATCTTTGAAAGGTATCTTAGTCATATTATTGTTTTAAACTCAGTATATTGTTTTAATATTGTTCTTTCAAACTTTATTCGCTTCATGCTCATGCCTAAATTGACTACCTGCCAAACCGTCGTGTTTGATTCTTGTTTGTTTTGATACCCAGGTGCAGGCAACGTCGCTTTTGAGGAGGAGCATCTGAAAGAGGATGTTGAGCCACCCTCAACTAGAAAGTGGCAACCCAATGACGTCATCTAGACATCGGGCGGGATCTTAAAAATTGTTCCATTTTGTTAAGGGGTTTCATATTTGAATGTTTGGGTTGTATTGGCTTTTGTTGGCCTCTTATTTGGGATGTAAACTTAACTAACTTCCTTTTGTTAACTTTTGAAACTTGAATGTAAATTGGGGAAATGCTATGGTTATATTTCCCCCTCTAAAATTATGTCTTAAATGATTTTTTTTATGCATCTCGAAATGAAATTATTATGTTTTGTCTAAACGTGATTTGCTACACTCTTCTGCGACTTGATCGTGTGAGTTAATCTCCGTTTTTAGGATCCTCACCGCATGAACCTGTGGGAAACCGTGTTGCGAACCCGGGCCTCGGTTCGAGGTCGCGACAGCATGTCAAACTGAGTCCAAACGCTCTCAAATGTTTCCAAAGCTTTGACTAAGACTACGTCAAACCACACTCTAATCAAACGACCTCTAATCCCACTTAAGAGACTAATCTCCCACTTTATTAACACTAATCGTGAGAATCTAGGTCGGGTCTTACAACGAGTCTTAAATTACTAGAGTCCATATTATTCTTTCACGTACGATCCACCCATCTTGAATGTGTGTGGTCATCATAGACCTCCAGTAACCAAAGCCCACACAACATATCAAATGTAACATGAGTTTACTAAAAAGGGAAAGCTACTCAAGTAAGAAATAACCTAAAACCTTGTGGATCGCTCAGCCTTCTATTTTATCTAATAAGGAGTTTTGGGCGGGAGGAAAGAAATAGAGCTCAACCTACTAAGGAGAGTTGGGAATAGGTTGGCCTAAACCCGAACACGACTCAACCGATTCATGCTCTGGCCCATACCTGACTTGACCCATGACGGGTTAAAGGTATGTGATACTAAACCGGCACCCATGTTGTGATAGATATGAGTTGGGTCATATTTGATAAAGGAGTGAAATTAACAAATATCATTATTAATGCATAAGATTATGTTAATCTATTTCTCATTATATGGTTGATCTAACTCCTGTTAGAGTAAAGTTTAGAGACATGTCATACAAAGTGAAGGAATTTATGGTAAGAAATCAGTTTTACCCTTTTTCAAAATATGAAAAGAAAAAACCTTGCATAGGGTGGATCGGACATAACTAAAGCCCGAACCCAATGAGAACTTATATCTTGTGTGTTTTTTTTTTTTTTTTTTTTTTTCCAGAAGAAAGAAATAGAGGAGAGAGAGGGAGTAATCAATGGCTAGTTTTTGTTTGGACTGCAAAAATATTTGGGCACCCACAAATTCTTTTTCTCCTTTTGCTCCCATTAAGAATACGATTTGGGTTTACAATTTAACTCAGGCCCAATTAAAAGTTGGGTCTATGTCTAGTTACAATCATTTGCATGCCCTCTAAAAAATATTAGAAAAAATTGAAATAGACCTCAAGTTTTACCCAGATTTCAAATTAGGGATGAAAAGCATCTTAATTTTCAAAATAGGGCTTAAGTTTATCAGGTTTATTTCAAATCAATTAGGACATACGATGAAATTTGAGATTCTCCAGCGAATTTCTTCTCCACTTTTTCCCAAATACGCATCCTCTACGAGTGGCCGAGATCTGGGATTGTTAGGAGTGGAACTGATTTATATGGAAAAAGCGATTGGATGGAGGAATTTATCAAGAGGACATGGTGGAAGTATCTTATTGCTGGAGTTTCGAAGTGATAACTTGAAGGAGAGGTGGGTGTTGATTTGTAGAGAAGGAATGGAAAAAAGTTTGGGAAGGAAGGGCTATGGGCATTTTGGGTGTTCGGGATCTTTCTAATATCTTTTTAGGTGAAAAAGAGAACCTTTTTTCTTTTTTTTTTTTTTTTTTTTTTTTTTTGTATTCTACGCTAACATACCTTCACTAAATTGCCAAGATCTCATTGTAGGAAATCCAAATTGCGCACCTTTTTTTTTAGTTGGAAACTAGATTCATAAACCTTTCCGACCATATAAGTCTCAACAATAGAAAGTTTCCCAACTAAATCAGGTTTGGACCTGAAGTTCACCCAAAAATGGATTCTGCACCTATTAAAAACATAATCTCGTTAATTCAAGTTCTTGAATTTTTATGGTCCTCTTTGGGAATACTTCGAGGGGACATTTATATGTCAGTAACTCCATAATCTTGTGGTAAGGAGTCAAGTATTTTCTCCTCAATACATAATACTCATATTTGTTCTTCTTGTGGTAGGGAGTCAAATATGGATAAGATTTGGATGCAGCTTCGAGGTAGACATTTACCTACTTACGTGAAAGGAATTAAAGACTTCTTTAAAGTATGTACATGATGATGTGGATAGAGGCAATAGGATAAAATGTCCATGTAACAAGTACAACAATAAATATTTCAAACCCATCAATATGGTTAAAGCACATTTGGAGGAAAATGAAATCGATAAGACTTGTACCCGGTGGGTCTCTCATGGGAAAGATTTTGAGGAAGTGAGTGAGGATGAAGATGATGAGGGTGATGGTGGTGTAGAGCAAGGTTGTGATGGGTTGCAGGAAATGTTAGCAGAGTCACATATAAAAGGCACTTCCATGCGTAGCGTTCCTAAAATCAACACTACTATTAGTTATATATTTTATAAAATCATTAAATGTCATATTTTTTTTATTAATGATTTTCTTTTTCCTTTTAGCTTTGACCTCTACTAGAAGTGGATGTGGGAGGTCAAAAAATATCTCCCTTATCGGCACATTAAGGATACAAGTCAGAAGCTAAGGATTGAAATCCCTGAAGGGTTGTCAAGACCGATTGGCAAGTATGCTGAGCAATTTAAGACTGAAGTTGGTATGGTTTGTCGAACTTATGCTCCTCTTGTGTGTTCCACCTGAATAGCGGTTAAACAGGAATAAAGGCAAATATTTTATGATCGTATTTTGGTGATTAAGTTAGCGAAGGTTTTATTTTTTTATTTTATTTTGTATACTATGTTATTGGAAAGTTGGATGCAAAATTAAGTAGTCTCTTTCTTGTAAAATATACATTACAAACTTATTATGAATGCATCTTATTTGTAGGAGAATTTTGATATAGATCTTCATAATCCACGATTGAAAAAAGTTGTTAACAGTCATTTAGCATCAACATTCATGAACTGTAGGAATAGATTGCACTCCATTGCAAGAGGGTTCGCAATCACGAGGTGGCATGCCAAAAACCTTATGAGGGTGTGTCACTAGAAGATTGGGAGATGTGTTGTAATAGGTTTCGTTCAAAAGAGTTTCATGTGAAGTTTTATATTTTAAATTGCATTACGTATAGAGAAATTATTTTTTTAGAAACTTAGTATATTATGAGTCCCACATGCACACTCAGACAACCCATAAGGAGATATCGATCTCACTTATGCCCTTACCATTGGTTTGATCCGAACTCATTAATTACCTGGGCTAAGGGTCATGATTTCAATGGTAAGGCCTCAATCTGATTTTCTAAAGTAGCTTACGATTAGTCGCAAATCTTCCTACGACTAGTTGCAAGGCTAGCCGTAAGCTTACTGAGGTTCACTTATTGAGGTGGTTCAATTGTTGCGAGCCACAACTCTCAAGATGAACAGTAACCCTTGAGCAAAGAGCATTTACGGCTAGCCATGGATATGCTACAGATAGCCTAAGCCACCTATGGTTAGCCAATGTGTAAAGGGCCATCCATAATTAATGCTTGTATTATAATCTACAATTACCTTTTCTAAACCCTACAGCTCGTTGTAGACCCTCCATGAATAGCTATAACCTACAGAACTCAAATCTATTATGGATTCGAAATGGTTTTCAAGGGAGCCATATCCCACGCATGCAATGAGGTTCCTAATACCTTCTAAGGACAGTTCAAAGCACCTATTCATCATGAAAACTACCATATTAAGCGCTATTACTTCATCTACATTTAAAGTCCAATAAAAACCCTAGCTGCCGCCATTTTCAGTAAAAATGACCTTATGATGGTTGTTGTTGCGACCTCTGAACGAGGCCCGGGCCCGCGACGCATTAATTAACAATTAATTTCTCATAGGTTCCCACGGTGAGGATCCCGAGACACCGGAAGCTAACTCACATGATCAAGTTTGCGGAAGCATGTAGCAAATCACATCAAGACAAGCATGAATAATACATTTTCAAGTGCATGAGTAAAATAGATCCTCAAGACACAATATCAGAATGAGAGGTGTCATATAACATTCCCAACATAGTTCAAGTTATAAGAGTTAATCCAAAAGCAAGTTAAGTTTTGTTACAACCCATAAGAGGCCAACAAAGGCCAATACATTTCCAAAGTTCAAAAGAACACTCAAGACAAAATGAATTGAATCTCATGATCCCACCCGATGTCTAGTTGACAGCATCGGGCTGCCACTCTCGAGCTGGGGGTGGCTCAACAGCCTCCTCCTAACGCTCCTCCTCAAAGGCAACGTCGCCTACACCTGGGCACCAAAATAACAAGTATCAAACAAGAAGGTTTGGCAGGTAATCAATTTAGGCATGAACAATAAATCATTTAAAGATTTGAGAGAAACATTGTTAAAACAATCTATTGAATTTAAAACATATACATGACTAAAATATATTTCAAAGATGCAAAACGAAACTAGCATGAACTCACATATAATATCATGAATAGTTAATCCACATTGAGCCCATCCTTTTTCTATCATATATGATGACAAGAGTAAGCACACACGACAAGCACGACACGCAAAACACGATTCTCATGCCACACAAGGTAGACAGCGAGGCCAGCTACGGAACTAGACCATGACACGATGTGTAATAGAATACACGACCAATCTGCAGATAGTCCACATGTTTAAGGACCCTCGGTCAGTGAATCGGACTGAATAGACAGTCCAAGCTTAGTGGTGTTCGCTTGGATTCATGAATGCACAAAACACGGCAACACACATTCTAAACCGATCGAAATTAAGGGGGAAGATCAATTGTCAAAATGAGACAAGACACAGCTAGCAAAAAGGCATAAATTATATGCATAACAAGCTTAAGAAGTGATCCCCTTTGATTCTTGAAACAAATCTTCAAACGAGTTCGTACTTGAAATTCAAAACGAATGCACGATGATAATATTGTATCAAAACTGAAGTTCAAATGCGAAGTCCATCAAGCATATGCTAAGACCATTCATTGACCTTTGTGTAATTGAAACCCAAATGTCGAAAAATAAAATGAATTGGTGTCCCCAAAGTTAGAATACATTTCGGGCTTCCAATTGCACAATGTCAATTTAAAACCCTCAGCATGGTCTAGTTTTTCAATCCCCAACAATCCACAAACGAAACAAAAAATCAGCATAAAATTTGTCCAGGTCCGCTCAAGCGGTCAACCATCCACTTGAGTGGACATGACACAGAGACATGTCCGCTCGAACGGACCCCAAGGGTTGCTTGAGCGGACAGGTCTCTGGCCTGTCCCTCGCTAGGAAGTGGCCTGGCCGCTCGAACGGACAGGCTTCTGCATGTGTCCGCGCCAGGCAGTGGCCTAACTGCTCGACCGGACTCTATGGTCACTCGAGCTGACAGGCTTCTGCCTAAGCCCGCTGAGTGCCGAAATGTACTTTCTTGTGCAATTTTCCTGAATCTCTCATTCCCTTCTTCTCATAACTGAACCAACCTGCACATCCCTGAGCCTCCATGCTCTCCAAGGGTCCATTCACACATTTCCAACCATTCAATCCACAACTAATCCATTAATTTCCATTTAAAACATCAAAACCATTCCATATACTAAAAAAAAATATACTTGCAATCCCAAACAGAATTTTGTAAAGTCATTGACATCAATACTTGTAAGGGAATGGAAACTAACAAGAGAGAGTCTAAAATCACATAATTAGAAGACTTAGCAACACAATTTGATGCACTTTTAAAAGCAAAGATGCAACTCATACATGCATGCAACCATAATCCTATAAAGATTACTTGGCTTTGCCCAAAATACCTCTCCAAGATCCTACCAATAGCTGAGCCAAGAAGTCTACAAAATCCCCACGAAAACCATTCAAAAACTCAATAAATTTGAAAACAAAGAACCCATTTCGAAATAGGTGTTGCATGCTAATGAAACAAGCTCCTTAGAAGCTAAAAGGAATCCACTGTAGAGGAGAGCTGAAGCTCTTGCCTATAGCTAGCCAAACAAGAAGAGATGAAGAAAATGGAGAGATTGCCCAGCTAAAATCCCCAAATAAATGGGTTCAATGTGAATCTTGGAAGGAAAGGAGAAGGAAGATGGTCTCAGATTTGCAAAAGGAGTCCTCTAGCTAGGGCATGCAAAGTGGGAAAGTAAAGGGGGAAGAAACTCTCCTCACAGCTCAAGTTTGAAACAGTTGTAGGAAAATGAACGAGAGTGAGGGAGAAGGTGAGAAGTTGACTTAAATGGCCTGGAAGTGGGGCCCAACAGGTCTAAAGCTTGCGCTGATAAAAACATGGTCTTGCGGGCCCTGGATGAAATCAACGAAGAATGATAAAATGATCCTCGAAAAATCTAGTTTCCAAAAGAGCATAAGTTCAACATGGTTTTGAGATTTTGAAATTTGTATCCAGATTTGGGTGTGAAAAGTCCATTTTACCCCTTTTTGGGCTTCAAACACAGACGGGCTGAAAACAAAAGTTGTATAAAATAATAAAACCATTCAAATTGAGTATGTGTTTTTATTAAAATACAGGCTATTGATTTCGCGAATTACGTTCTTTGTTAGCCAGAAACAGCCTTGAATACCACTAGGTTAGTTCTTCTGCCCCAATTTTTCTAAAATATTTTTTAAAGTAAAAGGATAACACCGATTTTTCTAGAGCGCGTCTTTCACTTGTGAACTGCGTGAAACGCAGTTTACACCCAACATTTTTCCAAGCCTGCCTAGAATTCCCTACGAACTGTCTGAATCACGACTTTCTGACTTATATAACCCTTAATCCTCTACAATGCATTGCTAATCCTAGAATCACGTGTAACACATTTTAAAACAAAACGTATCGTAGGATATCGTGAAACTCGTATTTCTCCCCATAATCGTATGAAACACATCTCGGAGTAAAAGATTAGACCATTAAACCCTCAAATGCCCTTAAAACGTCCATCACGCTTTTTCATCTACATATTGGCTATATTGATTGCATGAAATACGATTTCCATTCAGAAATGGCTTAGAACCCACACGAGATTAGATTTTAATCCCAGATTTTCCCGAAACACATTTTAAATGAAAAAGATATTCAAGAATTTTCTATAGCGCATCCTTCAACCGTGAATCGCATGAAATGTAGTTTAGAGACAACATTTTCCTAAATCCAAAAAGAACGCGATTTTATATTAAAACAGCCCTCGAACTTCCCGAAGCACGCGTTTCGGTCTTAAAAACTCTAAATCCCATTTAAAGCATTTAAAACCCTACAATCACATGAAACCAACTATAAAACATTAAATTATCTCAAGATATCTAAAATGCATATTTCAACATAGAATCGCATGACACGTATTTGAAAGCAAAAGACTAGACCAGAATACCCTAAAATGTCCTAAAATCTTCCGGCTCGTGGTTTTATCTACTTACAGGCTATTGATCACACGAAATAAGTTTTTTGTCCGTCAGAAACGGGCTTGAATCCCACGAGATTAGTTCTTAAGTCCTAATTTTCCTTAAACATGTTTTACAGTAAAACAATATCACATAATTTTCTAGAGCGCGTCTTTCAATCGTAAATTGCTGCAAAAGCAGTTTACCCCCAATATTTTCATAGAGACGGCTAGGAAATCTCATTCGAACTGCTTGAAGCACGGGTTTCAGTCTTAAACAACCCCGATCCCCTGCAATACGTTCCTAATCCCAGAATCACTAGAAATCTTTTGAAAGAAAAACGTATATCAGAATATCCTAAAATGCATATTTCAACCAAGAATCGTAAAAAATGCAATTCAAAGTAAAAGACTAAACCATAAAGCCTTGACATGCCCTTGAATCACCCAGCATGCGTTGTGATTGAAATATATGCTATTAACTGCACCAAATACGGTTTGCCGTGGGAAATCGCTTAGAAACCCACGAGATAATTTATTAAGCCCCAATTTGCGTGAAACTCGTTTTAAAGGAAGAAAGATATCCCAAAAAAATTTTGAGTGCGTCTTTCAACCGCGAATAGCATGAAACGCGGTTTAAAGTTAACATTTTCCTAGAACAGCACAGAAGGCGATTTAATATAAAAATAGCGCTCGAACTGTCCGAAGTAAGCGTTTCGGTCTCAAACAACCCTAAATCCCATGTAAAGCGTACCTAACCCAGACTCGCTTGAAATCCATTTTAAAGAGAAAAAGATCTCTGAATATACTAAAATGTGTATTTCGGATAGAAATCCCTCTGTTCTTTCTCCAAATAAATTCCAGCTTTAAACTAGAGGAATTTGTAGACTCCACCCATCTAATACTCTAATAATGCCCACTAATGAAATAATTTATGCTAATAACACATAAGCCTTTTGAGCAAAATCAACCCATCAACCAAGATCTAAATCTAAACCTTCTTTCATAGCAGGAAGCATTAAATTAGAAGATCATAAACAAAAAGGATCACAAAACCATTAATTTGGAAGTAATTTTTTTATAGAACTTGCCCATATATCTAGCTCTAACGCCAAATGGGCATGGAAACACCTTTTTTATCCAATTTCAAATCCTGTGTCCACTACTCTCTAACGTCGGATTGATCGATCAATCGATATGATCACGATCCCTTATCTGACTGCTCTCACCACACTCTTCGGCTATAGCCCGCTATTTACCTTTGGACAGATTAGAGATCTGTTTCGAAAGTTCCTCAATTGGTCCGACAGCGACCAAATTCCAGAGAAGTCAATGCGGTACCAAGGCTCACGGTGGACAGCAGAGAAGAGGGGGACGGCAAGGAGGCAGTGGTTTTGAAGGAGTGGCAAGAGGAGTGTTTGAGGGCTTGGACAGCTAGGATGGCTTTGAAGTTAAGGACGCAGCCGCGGAGGAGTGGGTGATGGTTGTCTCTAGGGCAGCAGGAGATTGGAAAGTGATGAAAGTAGGGTTTTGGAGATGGGGAGAGAGGAGAAGTGGGAAGAAAGAGACGGTGCACAAGACATTGACTGAGTTTTGATATTAGTGATGAGCTTTGAAATAGAGGGCCCATGAGCAAAACGAAAAATGGGTGGGCAAAACCAATTTTTGGGACTGAATAAAATTCTTCAGTCACTTATTCTTCAAGTCACACGTGAGTGAGCTGATGTTCTCCTCAGCATGAGCTGAGGAGAGGTCCCCTCATATATATATATATATATATAATATCTTCTTTTATTTTCTTTTGTACATGTTTGTGTTCGGTTTACATTGATTCTGGCAGTTTTGAGTGTTGTAGACCTGTATTTGCTTGGCTCTGCTTCATTTATGAAGTCTAAGCACGTCGTCGTCTTCTTCTTTTTTAATGATGTGGGTATCCCCATGGTATTTTTACCCAACAGTACTATTCCCTGGGTGCATCATGTCTTACATGCTGTATTTATGTGCATGTGTTTATGAATGTTTGTATATATGTTCTTCAAATTTTCAGGTGTGGGCAGTTGTTAACTCTCTCCCCTCCTCTCCCTCTCTTTGACATACTAATTCAACTAGATAAATTAATTACCATTGCACTTTTGTAAAATTTAATGAATTACTGTGAGTTGATAAAATTGACATTACGCCTTTCTAACCATGATTAATTGAATAAACCTGCCACATAGGTTATAACAGAGAGCCGTAGAATGTATAAGAGACACTTCAACAAAGTTTAATAGTGTAGATTCTAAGCAGTTCAACTTCAACACAGTTTCCCTATTTCATCATAAACTCTTTAGTTGCATTGGTCTTGTTTTATCTAAAATGGTACCTATTCAATATTTCCATTGATATAGCTAGCCGCAGCTTAAGATGCAAATATGAGGTCGTGAATTGATTAGCAGTGTACAAGCCTACCACCCCTACGACTTAGGTGTATACTCCAGGCTTTGTCATGAATGCTTTTAACTTCTTTTCATGAGGTATGTAGATTATGTACTCCCTATATTGTGTTTTGGGTTTATGGGATTCTTGTATAATAATATCATGATTGGTAAATCCACATAAGCCCATCGTTTCTCCGTCATACGAGATGACAAGAGCAAGCAAGACAAAGCAAAACAAAATCATGTTAGTTTGTGTGGTCTCAATCCATCAGATGATGTAATAAATTGATTAATTTCTTTATTTATGAATAAAATCATGCTTTCCTTTCATGAGATGAATGGTGTTTTATTACTTTATGCACATTACCAATACATATGACAAGATGGTTAAGAGATGAACCGGGTCCCAGTAGTATATTAGATGTGATATATGTGTATGGATGAGATCCATATACAGGAGATATGTGTCACAAATCTTATACTTAAATATCTTCACAACCAGTGATGAGACTAGGCATTTCATCTGATAAGGTTGCAATACTTTGATCACTATGAGATAGTGTGATTTATCTCGATCATCAGAATGTAAGATTCTGGATACGGTGCTGGTACATTGGATGTATTGAAGGACCATGAGAATCACCTTATGAAACATTGTCTTTCTCTTAAGGTCTGCTCTCATAATTCCCTTGCAATAGGCTCTCAATCCTGAGACATTGATGAACTCAAGTTTCTGTCCATTCATTTGCTTTGAGTCACCAACGAGTGAGGCCAACTGTAGGTCAACACCTCAGTGTCTTGGGTACGTGGTAGTAGGACTGTGAAAACATTCAATGGTCAAGATAAAATCTATCTATATTATCCTCTTGTGCCAATTAATGGATTTATCATTAGTATGTACGCACCCATCTCGATTAAGAGTTAATTGGATGGTACTAATGATTACTGTGATTAATTGGGTCTCAAAGATAATAAGATGTGGATCTAAGATTAGAAGGGACAGATTTTATCCAATTGATCCATAGATATTGATAGAGGGGCCTACTTGTGGTCATAGGGAAGTTTAGGGTCTTCTTTGTAATATTTTCCTAAGACTGGAGTGCAATTGCATTTATATAATGGAGTTATTTGCAATTAACTATGGCCCGGATTGCACATAAGATGTAGGGTTGCGATGTCTCAGTTGGAGTCAGCTTTCTATGGAATCCCTAGTGGTCCCCACACTAACCCAAGATTGGATCATTACTAATTCTACTTGAACTCAAAAGGAAGGAATTAGAAAGTTACTATTTCTATTTGAAATGAGACTTCTAATATTGGTAATAGTAGGTTACTAATTGTTATGAAAGTGAGACTTCTCTAATAATTAGAAAGGAGAAAGTTACTAATTCTTAATAGATGTGTGACTTCTATTTCAATTGGTAAAAGAGGAGGTTGCAAGGCTATAAAAGGAGAAGGGAGGGCTGGACGTCCCATGCATTGGAGTCCACACCCAACCCTCTCAAGTGCAAGAGTTGCATGCCCACTTCTCTTCTTCCTCTTCTATTTTCTTTAGAGCTTTTAGTTGATTTTCACTTGAATATTCCACCATTCTTCTTGAGAAAAGACATCTGAAACGGGTCATAGCGTGGAAGACAACAAGGTCTTGGAAATCCTAATTCCCTAGAAGAAGAGTTCTTGTTCAAGTAATTTGTCTTCTTCTCTATTAGAGCACTATCGGGCTCCAAATGTATAATCTACTTATTCATTTGTTATGGATTGTTTTGGTTGCATGGTATTGCTGATTTTTATCTTCTACATAGAGTTTATTGCTGTATATGATTGATGAGTTTGAGGGATTGGATTCTGATTGGGTTTTATGGCCTTATGGGTACTTGATCCATGAGTCAAGTGGTGGGTCAAAAAGTTTTGAAAACCTATCCACAAGGCCCACCTACTTCCAACAAACCCCACGCTACTCGAGGTAGATGGGGTTCGGCCGCGGAACCGGAGCAAAACGAAAATGTGTATATAGTTACATGACTAATTTGTGGATAGTCCATATGTTTAAGGACCCCGGACAAGTGGAACAAACTGAACGGGCAGTCCAAGCTCAGTGGTATTCACCTAAATTCATAAATGCACAAAATAAAGCGAAACAAATACAAGACAGATCAAGAATAGGGGAAAATCACTTATCAAAACAAATCTAAGCAGAGCATAACAGAAATAGCATAAGCTATGACCATATCGAAATATAAGGAATGATCCATTTTTTGGTTCTTGAAACCATTTGAAACAAAACTGATAATTATAAGTCAAAACAAGTGCAAACCGATATTCAAAACAAAATTGATACTTATAAGTCAAAACAAGTGCAAACTGATATTCAAAACAAAACTAATACTTATAAATCAAAACAAGTGCAAAAAGACATTCTTCGTGTCAAAACTAAGTTTTCAAAACGAACTCTCAAGTATATGCTAAGACCCTTCATTTGATTCTTGTGTAATTGAAACCCAAATGTTGGAATTAAAAGAGGATTGGTGCCCCTGAAGCTAAACGATATTTCAGGTTTCCAACTGCACAATATCAAGTTGAAAAACTCTCAACATATTCTGGGCTTTCATCTCCACAAAATCCCATCAAAAGTCCCATTTTCCAAGTAGTCGGTGCACAAACGACACCCTCTAACATTAGGAATCTATTGGACTTCAGTTAAGCTTCAAGGATCCAATGCTAAGGTCCAAAACTAGGTCCACAACCCCCTAAGAACCCTTTCCAAAAGCGATAAGGGCTTGGTTCATTGATCCAATACCCACTTTTTTTCTCAATCTCTGATCATCAAGAAGTATACCATTGGATTCTACGTCTCGAGTGTAAGTCCATGGATCCGAACCCTAGAGGGGGGGTGAATAGGGTGAGCTTCTAGTAAGTGACCAATTATGCCAAATTCTAATTTCTTAACAATTAATTAGTCACAAGTGATGATATAAAACTAAAGTGCGGAAGATAACAAAAATAATCATCACAAAGCATTCATCATAACACAATGATTTATAGTGGTTCGGCCTCAATGCCTACATCCACTACCGGCTTGTGATCCAACACCCCACCGGATTTCCACTATTTATGCTTTTCATTAGACTAAGCAATAACCTTTACAATATGCTTTCTAAGGCTAAGCAATAACTTGTTACACTATGCTTTTCTTTGGTTAAGCAATAACCTCTACAACCAAAAGGTTGGTTATCTCTCTAAGTAGTATCTAAATATACTTGATGGAGATACAATTTAAGCTCAATACAATTGCCTCTTAAATAGGTGGATATAAAAGTAAAAATCTAATTCACACACACACACACACACACACACACACACACACACACACACACACACACACACTATGAATGCAAAGTTGAATGCACAATGTATATGTATGATGTCCTCAATCAATTTGAAAATTAAAACTCATAAATGTATGCCAAAGGCTTTTAAAAGTTTTAGCTCATAAAAACATTTATGATTGAGGAAAGAATGCTAATCACATGTTAAAAACAACTTGTAAAAGATTTATCTATCTAGTTCAAGCAAGTTGTGAAAGTTTAAGAACAAAACATATGATGCATAAGGATTTCAATCAAATTAACAATGAAGCTTAATATATGTATGCTTAAAGCATTTGAAAGTGTAAAACACAAAAATAGATTTGATTAAAATCAAGGGACAAATTACATGTACTTAAAATACAACTTGAAAATGATATACCTATCAAGGCTAAGCAAGTTGTAAAACTTTAAAACAAAAGTACATATGATTTGTGAAGTTGTTGAATCCAAAACATAAGATAGATTTGAAAGTTATTTTCTTATGATGAAAAACAACAACCAAAGATTCAACCAAGTATAGGAATCATGTTACATATAATTTCAAAGATGTTTACAAAACATGATTTACTTAGATATACCAATTTAAGTACTACTTGGTTTGAATCAAAGTGTTGCATTCAAAACAATAAATCAATTCAAAACATATACATGTTAAGGACACAACAAATCATAGTTTATCATGCTAGAAAAGATTTACCAATAATTAAAGCAAAGCATGAAAACATATGATTAGGAAAAGTAAAGCTTACTTAGTGATTTAACTCAATGAAACCAAGCTTTAGCTTTCCAAATGTTCCTTATCCTTCCATAGCCCATTCTCCTTTGATTGGCCTCAAAACATCTCAAGGAGGGCCTCTTTGTTCCTCAAAATTTCTTTAGGAATGAGCTTCTTTTTATAGACAAAATTGCCCAACGGCTAGTCCCCGGTCGACCTGGTACCTTGCCCGGTCGACCTGGCCTTCAACGGTCATAAAACTGACCATTTGAAAAAGAGCTCAACGGCTCTTTCCCGGTCGACCCGCTGTGTGTGCGGTCGACCGGGTCCATGGGCTCGTTCGACCGAGCACACTGCAGGTCGACCGGGTCCTGGGACCTTTTTCCCCACAAATTGCATATTTCAAAGATTTTTCTTGTGGGGACTTTTGGGCCATGGAATCAAGCATGGAAACATGTTTTAAATCATTCTAAGAGTTTTAAAAAACATGAAACCTAATATGCCTAAGATGATTTGAAAGATTTAAAACCAAATGTTTGCTTGATTCAAAAAGATCTTTTCAAAACAAATTGCATCCAAGTTTAAAATCAAAACATGCATGAACTAAGATTTTTACAAGTCTTAAAAACAATGCATGTATAAATCAAGATATCAAGACTTTCTAAATCAATGCAAATGTGAAAATTCAAATGATGCTGAAATGATAATGCATCCATCAAATTGCAATACACAAAATTCCTAACATCGAGGGCTTTCCGACGATATGTAGAACTCCAAATTCCGACGAATGGGTTAAAAGTTATGGCTTCTAGAAAAATGGTCATCCTGAACCCAGAGCAATTCGCTCAAGCCAACAAGAGTTCGCTCGAGTGAACTGCTTACAGAACCTCTTTGGCTTAAGCGAATTAAGTTCCGCTCGAGCCCAGCTTCCCAGAAGCCCCTTGGCTCGAGCGAACTGAAGGTTGGCTCGAGCCAAGTGCCCAGAATTGTAGAAAAATGACTCATGTTTTAGTCCAAACCTTGGGGAATCAAATCCCCTCTTTTACAAGACCATTTCCTGCAAAAAAGGGATCCTTCTGCTCTCTCTACACCCATTCCATTTCTCCCATCAACAACCCATATTACAATAAAACAAAACCACTTACAAGACAAGTGATGGAGTTTCCATTCAAAACATAATTCAAGAACTTTGGAGAGTAAATAACACAACAGGTATATAGAAATGAAACCATGCTATAATGAATTGACAAACACATGTTTTGAAAGCTTATAAAGCATAATTAATTGCACTTTGCAAATAAAATATACATAATATATTTTAATGCATCAAGGAACCTAAACTAATCACTTGCCTTGGTCCAAAATGTAACACAAATACCTCCTCAAAGATCACTCTCTACAGCTGAACCAAGATCTACAAGAAGCCCTAAGAAAACATCTCAAAACCTCAACAAATTTTAAAAACAAAGAACCCATTTCGAAATGGGTGTTACATGTATGAAAAATGGGTTCCTTAGGAGCCAAAAGGACTCTATTGAAGAGATGGGTTAAAGCTCTTACCTAGAGATGCCCAAACAAAAAGTAAGGAAGAAGATGAAGGGGCTGTCCAGCTGAGATTTCCAAACAAAGAGTAGCAATGGAAAGCTTCGAAGGAGAGGAAGAGAATGGTGTTTTCAGATTTTCAATCCAAACCATAAAGGTAAGGCATGCAAAAGGAAAAAGATGGAGGAAAAAGAGTTCTTTCCAAGTTCTGAGTTTTCCTGGAACTAAGATAGAGTTTCAGTTATGAAACGTGAGTGAGAGGGAGATGAGTTTAAGTGTTGAGTGGGTTGTAGGCCCCATTGGGTCTTAAGGCTTCAAATGGCTAAAACATGTTCTTGCGGGCCCCGGATGAGATCGACGAATAAGACTAAAACAATCCTTATAAAATCTAGTTTTCAAAAAGTATACTTTTGACATGGTTAAGGAATTTCAAAATTTGGGCTCAGATTTCAATGTGAAAAGGTTGTTTTGCCCCTAGGACTAAAAAACTGATTTTCTGGGCTTCGAATGGGATCGTTGTGAACACAAAAGTTGTTGGTGCTAATTTGACTTTATCAAAAGAAACTAAATATGGGAATTTTCAAAATCAAGAACAATCTCCCCACACTGACACGTGCATCCCAAGGCGTCCCTAGGTTTCCAGACTGGGTCCAACGGCTCTCAAAATTCTCCAAAGTTATAGAAAACTATTCTAAACCACAAACCAACTCAATTAGACTCAAATCTCACTTAAAGAACTAACTCACAACTAAAAACACACTAATCACGACAATTAAGGGTCAAGGTCTTACAGGTAATGCTTCTCTCCATTTATCATCTCTCATTTCATTAGATATTCATTTTCGATGCATATAGTAAGCTTAAGGTGTTTAAAATGGCCATTCACTCCCTCCTTTGATCAATCTTGGCGTCACCCATTTTTCTTTCTCTTTTTTTCGCGAGTGTTCGAAATTTCAAGTTCAAACATTATCCATGTCTTTCGGACGTCATAGTCCACCAAACAAGTGCATTCAGTTTGGAACCAAATCTAGAATTACCTTAGGGTCTGTCTCGGGGTCTAGTATAGTTAGGGTTGTAAACGGGTCGGTTCCGGTTTGGGTCCATGGTGGACCTAGAACCGGAACCGTTAAGGAGAAGTGGAACCGAATTCGGACCTGGAACCATTTCGGAACCGGTTTCTTGGCTCCGGAATCGGAACCGGAACCATATATGGGACGGGTCTGGATCCGAGTCCGAGTTTAGGTAGAGAATAATATTAAAAAAACATGATTTTTAGGAGAGATTTTCGAAAATTAAGGTAAAATGTCGGGTCTCGAGTCCACGGGTCCGAACCAAGGTGGAACCGGACCCGAACCCATTTACTTATCTGGGCCTAAATAAGGACCCATACCCGGTTTTTAGCGGGTCGGAACCTCTGAATAATCGGAGAATCGGGTACCTATTTACATCCCTAAGTATAGTTCTATATTGAACCCAAGCCGTTTGCCTTCCTAATTAATGCAAAGAGACAATGTGAGATGGGCCACTTGGGGTCCCATTAACCATGGTTGATGCGGTGGATCAAAAGATCAAGGTGGATCCAAACCCTAATATTAAACTTCAAGTAAATCCAGTGATCCAAACCCCTTGATTTGTGGTCAATAAGTTTGAACAAATTTAAAATATAGAAAAAAATTTGAAATCTTATCCAACATAAGACCAGTCCATTCAGTTCGGCGTAAACACCATGGGATGCGTGACATACGGTGGCGAGGCTTTGATGGTCCATTTTTAGGATTCATCTTCACTTTTAAAGACTTAAGAGGGCGGGTCTTCACCTTCCCAAACCCTACCTTTTGCCCTCGCTCTCTCTCTCTCTCTCTCTCTCTCTCTCTCTCAAAGCTATCAATCGAGTCAGGTAATAGAGAGAGATGCCATCGAGACCGGAATTAACAGCTCCTCCAGAGTTCTTCTACAACGAGGAAGAGGCCCGCAAATATACAACTTCCTCTCGTATTATCGAAATTCAGGTCTCCCTTCTTTCTCATTCCATCCATAAAATTCTTCTTCTTCTTCTTCTTCTTCTTCTTCTTCTTTTTTATTTATTGTTGTTGTTGTTGTTGTTGCTGTTGTTTTGTGAACAACAGGGGAAGCTCACAGAGAGAGCATTGGAGCTTCTTGCTTTGCCTGACGACGGAGTCCCTCGACTTCTGCTTGATATAGGTTGACTCTCAAACCTTGTTTGGTTGGTTTCAAATTCACCTCAGAAAGAACCTAATTGTTATTGGGGAAGCTGATTAATCAATGAAATTGCACATCCAAACATCCCCAAATCAATTGATTAGTCTTTTTAATAGATTTGTTTCTTTGAATAGTGAGATGGGTATTTCTTTTTTCTTTTTCTTTTTGTTTTTTTTTTTAAGAAGAAGAAGAAGCGTGTTTTATTGGACGACCCCTTATTCCTATTTTTGATGTTGTTGCAGAGATATTGTTTCATATCCCTTGAAAATTGTTCTTCGTTCTTTATTTATTTTTTTCTTTTGTATGTCAAATTTTCTTTCTTTCAGGAAATTTCCCATTATCAATAATAATTGTTTCAAATCCAGCATTCGAAGAACCCAATTCATGGTATCATGAATTAAATCCAGTCGAGTTGTAAGTCATACCAGCGCGGTAGTGACTTGAATACCACCACTGGGTTTTAAATTTTAATACCATCATACAGTTATCATCAGAGACCAGCCCAACTCCAAACAAATGTTACTGTTGCTTTTTTTCTTTTTTTCTAAGTGAGTGATGATTTACAAGTTACAACCATTGCATTCATTAAATCGATTAATAACTCAGTTCTTTCCTGTAGGTTGTGGGTCGGGGCTTAGTGGGGAGACATTATCTGAGAAAGAACACCACTGGATTGGCTTAGATATCTCAAAGTCGATGCTTGGTTTGTGAAATGTTTGGTTTTGAGGTTACTTGAATTGTTTGCCTGTTATTTGTTTGTGTTTTAATAGTTATTTCATTGCAGATGTTGCACTGGAGCGCGAAGTGGATGGTGATCTTTTGCTTGCAGATATGGGTCAGGTATGAGGTGTATCCATTTAACTTAAAATGTATGATTGGTTTTGTTTATGTTATCATTTTGATATTGGTTCATCAGCAGTGTATTTTAGTTTGATCTTGAAATTTTAAAACACAAACTTAAAAGATGAGAAGGCATCAATGATATCTTTGGGTTGGTCATCATAGCTTAGAAATTTATTGAAACTCCCTACCTGGTAGCATTATAACAATTACCATTAATCTGTGGATTTCAAAATCTTTCGTTTTTATAGTTTTTAGTGGCATAATAATGTGGAAAATAAATTATTAAAAAAAAGAAAAATAATGATAAGTATTTTTAAAATACAAAAAAATATATACAAGTCTAATATAAATGTGGTTTAAAGGAAAACCATGATACTATCATGGAAATATTACATCATTTTAATTTTTAACAATATTTTGAGTTTCTAGCAAAGGTATCATGTTATTATTGTTTTAGGAAAACGACACAGTATTTTGGGGTTACTAATAGTATTTGTGACAGTTCGTAGTTGATCTTAACGACTGGATCATTACTTGGGAAGCCTGTGAACATTGTATGATTGCACATTTTCTTTGTGAAGAAAATACATGGGATAACTACGATGCACAGGTCAATGAGGGACTGTATTTTGAAAGGACACCCATGTCCTTGATGTTGCAGCTGTTAATGTGGTTCAGGTGGTTTTTCTTTCTTTCTTTCTTTCTTTAATCAGTTGTTCAAGGTGTTAATGCATAATTATTCAGTTGTCCCATTGTTTGTTTTTTCTTGTTTCTGTCTGGGCTAGTATAAACCTTTTGTACTGATTTGTTTTTTTGGTTTTAATGAAAGTTATCATTCAAAAAAAAAAAAAAAAACGCTCATTTGCATTAACGCATGAAAGGTATCTGACATGTAGGCAGTTGTGCCAAGATTTTTCTGTGGACTTCCATTTGGTATTTGCTTGGCGTTGTAGACCTTATTTTTGTTAGTGACTATGTACCAGGGCTTAACTTTGCGACCTGGAGTTATTGATGGTGCCATAAGTATCTCGGCGGTCCAGGTTAGTGGTCTTCAACTTTTTATGGTGTTCCTCTCACTTCTCCACAATGAGGGACTGATTTTTATTTACTGAGCTTTTCAGACACTGGTTCTTGATGCAAGCAAATCGTATGTTTGAAGAGTACTCTTCAATATGTGCCTATAATGTTGTCTGTTGGGTTTTCTTGTGCTTACTACCTTTTATTTTCTCAATGAACACTGATTCATTTCCACTATCTTGTGTTTGTTTTCATGGCTTTCTTCCTTGTATCTAGCTTTGTGGGTGTTATAATTTTATGGTTTTGTATTGGACAGTGGTTATGTAATGCTGACAAGTCCTCTAATGAGCCCAGGTTGAGGTTAAAGTAAGTTTTGCGAACGAGACCCATCTTGTGTAGTGTGATCTTTTATTTTATTTTATTTTATTTTATTTCTGGTGTAGATTGACACCGACCCCCAACCCCTCCTTCCTCTCTCTCATCTGACTTTGGCTCAACTTTTCTTCAGGGCATTTTTTGGGTCTTTATATAGATGCCTAACAAGGGGAGCAAGAGCAGTTTTGCAGCTGTACCCTGAGAATGAAGCGCAGCTTGAGATGATCACAGCTTCTGCTATGCGCTCTGGATTTGCAGGGGGCGTGGTTGTTGACTTTCCCCACAGGTAATGCAAGGTTTGATTTCTTATGCAAAAGCTGCCTTGCTCTCTGTCTATATAACCTAGATTATTATGCAACCACAGGTTTTGAAGGAGAATATATATACACATACGGTGGGATTAAAACTAGGGTTAACCATTCACCATATTTCTTTTTAACTTGTATACAGCTGTTTGATAGGGTTTATATATTGGTCCTTTTTCTTTTTCTTTTTTCTTTTTTCTTTTTGCCAGAGTTCCATGGAATTTTCCTTTACAACAGTTTGAGCTTTTGTATTTGTGCTCTTGGCAATTTGAGTGTCTTATTATAATCCTCTGAATTTTGTATATTTGTCAGTACACGAGCAAAGAAGTACTTCCTTGTCCTGACATGTGGCCCACCATCCCTAAGCTCAGCACTTCCAAAGGCCAAAAGTGAAGATGGAGAGAGTTGCAGTGACGATAGTGATAGCGATGAAGAAAATAAAACAGTAAGCTGGAAAGCATGCTTTACATATTTGTGACATCTTGTTTTTTGTGGAAAAGAAGATTTATCATGTTTTCCTATTAAGAAAAAAATCCTCCAGAATTTCCGTCACCTTGTCACTTATATTTAAGAGTTGCAGTAAGTTGAAAGGTTCAAGTAACCAGTTAATTGGTTTCTTTTCATGCATTATCTGATTGTGACTGGGAGTTTTGAAGTGCTATTTGCACCCAAATTATTTGGTGGACATTCCTATTGACTGAGGTTTACATAATATTCTAGGAGGATAAGTTTTTCCTCTCTCCAGAAAATGCCCCTCTTGAACATGGACTCTTAAGGGCCCATTTGTTTGCATGGAAATTCACGGTCAAATAGACACCAAGAAAGGATTATTGAAGAGGTGAGGGGGAAAGGGTATTAGTGGAGATATAGATGGGACCTTGACTTTCCTAGGATTTGAATTACTAGGGTGATGGGTGATGGATAGGGTATTCATTTCCCATCTCCCCGTTGATGGTCATTTTTTGATATTCACCTTTGTTTCTTCAATTTTAACCACTTTCAAGAGTACTTGTCTAGTTCCTAGGAATTCAATTTCATGAAACAAATGGGCCTAGAGGAACTGCTGACACTAATTGTTTCTTTGTATAATTTATGCGTTCCATTTGTGTGTTATCAATGATTTCCTAGAGAAACAATTATATATCAGCGCTAATGATGCAGAATGGGCCACAAGTGGTCCCGCCCAATTGGAGATATATTTTTATTTTATTTCCTTTTATTTTCCTAATTGTTAGTTAGCATATTTCTAATTGTATTTGGGTCGGTTTCTATTATTAGTTTAGGATTTCCTAGGCCCTAAGTTTGCTTATCTATTTATATTACATTGTAGAGATGGAAATCTCGGACTTTGAAATTGAATAGAATCGTGGGTTTTCTCTCGGAGAGGTGCGTCCTCGTGTTGAAGTATCCGTGGAGACGACTTGAGGTGTCTTTGGACACGTGCTTCGGCACTCACACAAGCCATAACCCTAGGGCCTGCATCAGTTAGAAAACTTCTGGGGATTTTTTTTTTTTTACAAAAAACGCCCCTACCAGTTGGGCCCGCTTGGGGTATGACAACCATGGAATATACCGCTGGATGGAATAATCAAGATGAGATCTACCTTTGTGAAGATTTTCAACTCCATGAGATTATCCAAAGCCCCTTGATCCATGGCCCCAAAGTTTAATGGTTGTTGAGACATGAGTTTCTTGTGATATCAATCTAAATGTGAGTAAAAGTTGGATGAGTGTCAAATTTGGGCTTCAGACGAATTCATAGGGGGTAGTGTGTGTGAAATGATTGGATTGGCTCAAGGAGGCACCACGCCCTAAAAACATAAGGGCGTGTTTGGTAATTTTACTAATAGAGTAAAGTGAAGTGAAGTCAAATTAAACATCCCATCAAAATCACTTTTCCAAAAAATTCCCTCCATCTTTTTCAAAAAAAGTCAAAAAGCAACTACATTTACTCACTAAAAGACAAAAAAATTCCATCTCCCCATACAAAAAGTCAAAAATATTCTATCCCAAACAACTAAAAACAAAATATCATCATAACTCACTTATATTTTATTCATTCTTTTTATTTCACTTCACTCCACTTTATTTTAAAAGTAAATTACCAAACGGGCCCTAAGGGAGCCAAAGGGGGAGTTTTTAAAATGGGGAGTTTTTGAGAATTCCTCATAGATATATCTATATATATATCGGAAATATTCAGTTCTTACCTATTATATGAGAACTTTTTTGTGGGGCCTACTAAACAACCCATCCAAACCTAACAACCAATAGGGAACCCCCCTGATAGTTAATGATCCCAAGGATTAGCACACATCTGAATGGACCGAACCGTTGGTTTGAGGGTTGAATATTTTATTGAATATGAAGCCATTAAACTTGATAGGTTTGGATGGGTTGTTTAGTAGGCCTACAAAAAAGTTCTCATATAATAGTTCTCACCTGAATATTTACGTGTATATATATATATATATATATATATATATATATATGAGAGATGCTCTTATGAGAGATATCTCTCACCTTATATGAGAGATAGGGACTTGTTGGCATTGGATATGGATGTGAGGGCCCCCACTCAATCTCTCGTTTAAGGTAAGAGATATCGCTTATAGGAGCATCTCCCTATATATATATAATGTCGGTTTATGATATTATTATCAATACTGTTAGGATTTCCAATGTCTCAACTTTTGGCACATTGACTGTGCCATGACTAATAAGCTACTAACAGGCTGGGATTGATATCATATGCAGAGTTGAGGTTCAAAACATATTAAGTTTTTCCGTGGTGTTTCGCTACATATTTATTTTAGCTATGGCTTGAATGATCTTTTTGTGTTACAGGTTAGCATTTCAGACAGGCGCCGGCCAAGGAAAAAGCAGAAAGTAAACAAGAAAGGCAAAGGAAGAGAATGGGTGGTGAAGAAGAAAGAACAGATGAGGAAAAAAGGACATAGTGTGCCTCCTGATACAAAATACACTGCACGCAAACGAAAGGCTCACTTTTGATATCCCAGCATAATTATTTGATGAGAGAAATGAAGCATTGTTGCAAGGATATTCAAATTTCACTTTCTTCTGTTTTGTAGTGTGTTTCTCTTTTTTTTCTTTTTTCCCCTCCCGCTCTTTTTTTTTTTTTTATATATTTTTGTTCTTAGCAAATCTGGAATACTCTGTAAAGAGTGGAATTTATTTTGATCAATATTCAGCAGGAATGAAATCCATTATCTGTTGTAGGCATCTTTGTTGTGTGAGAAGACTGTATATCCGAACATGTGGTTTGATGCTGTCTTGATAGAAGAATGTTGAATTTCATTTTCAGAATGTTTAAGAGTTTTGTTATTGATTTTGAGTGAAATTTAATTTGTGTAACCAGAGCCTGTTTCTCCACCTCCAGTTTTCGCCCACGAATACCTAACAAACAAATATAACAAGAGGTGAACCAATATGGAATTCCCACTTTTCAGCTGTACTGGACTTGGAGAATGAAGCCTCTTTGTTCCCTTACGAATGGCAGGTAAGCTGGCCTATCGCCCACAAGACCAGCAAAATGCTGATTCGGTTTTTCTCTCTTTCGCTGGCAATGTAAATACTGATGTAGTAAAAGCACATTTAGCAATTATTTATCTTGACAAGAAGCATCAAAAGCCAGGAAGTTGCTAAGGGAATCACATGATGTCTGATCATTAAAACGGGGTCCAGAAAGAAAGGAGTTTTAGTAGTTGAGAACCCTGCGGGTGGGGCCCACCTGAATGCATGTTAATCAGTGGGGCAGAAGGGTATGAATGTATCTACTCATGGATGAGAGGAAGGGCTAGGACCCTATCAGATGTTAATCACAACCACTTGCTTAACATGGTCCGTCCCACCCCCACCACCCCCAAAACAAATAGTGGTTACACATTTTCATCATCGAAGCCGTTAAATTGTGTGGCCCTTGATTGAATAATTTCAATCATCGTATGAAGCCCATGTGGGACCCATCTGCTAAAAACCCATGATGAAACATCTCAATCTAGGGGTGGCAATGGGTCGGGTTTAAATGGGGCCCAACCTGACATGTTAAAATCAGTGATGGGTATGTGCATGTTCAGGTTTCATCTCGCTGACCCATGGGTCATTATGCATTTACGCCTGTTAATTCATAGTTGACTGCTCATTAGTGACTGAGTTAATTTGGTTGATTGAGTTGGGATTTGAGTTGAATTGAAAATTTAAAGTGGTTGATTCAGTTGGGATTTTAAGGACAAGTTGTCTTAGGGTGTTTCTTCAACTTATATGGATTTGAGTAAAATTACCAAAAAAAAATTCATGTGGCATATAGATTTGGAATTAAAGTTGAATTGAAGAATTTTTGGTTGATTGAGTTGGGATTTTAGTTGAATTAAAGATTTTTTAACGATTGAATTGGTACACACTGACTTATAATATTGACTGTTGACATTTTTTAGGTGGCAAACTGTAACTTTTTTTTTTTTTTTAATATTTATAGAATTAGTATATTCATATTTTATTTTCTTACTGTGGCATTTCATGCTATAAATATACCACTAAACCCCCGGCCCGAACCGTCACAAATGGGGCGGCTCGGGGTGGGTATGGAGTTCAATGGAAGGTTACGAGGCGGGTCAAAAATTAATGACCTGAGACCCCTCACAGGACACGGCGGGTTTGGAATAGGTTGCATATCAAGCTGGGCGAGTTTGGAATTAGTATGATCCTACCCCGACCTGCCCCATCTCCATCCCAATTCAACCCCCTCCCCAGTGATTTGCATGCAAATCCAAGGTATGGTGTAAATAATGATCAGTCTACTCATACCCTTAGCCACCAAGCATTGAGCCAATCTCATAGAGAAATGACACCTACATCCACTTATACTTCCACCGAATCATGTTGTATGGATATGATTTTGTCCTACGGTTACAATGTAGGATCTTCAGTCTCACCTTTAATTCAGGGCCCGCTCTCTTGTGGTTGAAAAAGGCACAATGAAACAAACACCAATACAGCACTTCACAGCAATATATGACCACCAGAAACATCTTTCTCATTCCACATATCCGACTTTTAAAAACATCTCATTCATCCGTTTCCAATTGCTCTCATATAGTCGTAGAAAAAGCAGAATTGTCAATGTATTTCAGTTGAAACTTGATTCATTCCAAATGTAAAAATGGCTCAGGGTGTTGAACTAGTAAAGTCAAAGTCCATTTCAGCCCGGCAAAAGAATAAGTTGCTAACATTGTTGATTGCAGTCTCACAGCAGCTGCTCAAATGCTTGAGGGCATGGAAGATGAAGAGTTGTCGAGGGAGCTCTCTGCTTCACTTCAGATATCCGGTAAGAGTGGACAAGGAAGCAGGAATTTATCTCACCACTGATGGTGTCGGAAGGAAAGTTGTATTGGAGTCTTTACATTGATGGTCTACATGTCAGTTCAGATGAGAATTTGTTTGGTGCATGGGAATTCTGCTGATGAACCAGAGGATGACATCAGGGATGAAGAGTTTCTACAATTTCATACTTTTCAGAGTTGCATAGTAACCTCTACAAAATTTTTTTTTTTTTTTATTGGTAGGTTAAAAATGAAGAAACAAAGATTAGTATCCAAAAATGGTAAACAAATAATCTCCCATCTAATACAAATTCAATCAGATGGAAAATGAATACCAAGCCAACACCATAGTAATTCAAATCCGAGGAAAGTCAATGTCCCATCTAGATCTCTACCTTATATCCTTCACCCCTCACCTCTTTAATAATCCTTTGTTGGAGCCCATTTGATGATTCCTATGTATTCAAGTCTATGCAAACAAACGGGCCTACTGTTCATGTTAATTAAATCTATTCATCAAGTCTATGAAGCATGGTCATTTGCAATAAACAGATTAAGGTGCCAATGATTGTGAATTTGAGCGCTTCCATTGATGCAATGGAATCGAGAGTTTACAATAGACAGGCTACCAAAAATGGGAGACTAGATGTTGTTGTGACGTTCGAGCAATTTAATTAAAATAAAAGGTAATGATGGAATTGTGAAGAAAAAAAAACATATGTTACATTTAACCCAATTCATGTTTACTTTCCAGGGTGCCTACGGATATTTCAGGCTTGTGACCAATGATTAAGCTTGCTTTTTACAAAAGCCAAAGGCCTTTTATCCTGGGCAGAATTAATCGAGCACCAAACAGGCCATAGGCTTGCAAAACATTACATACATTAGGATTAAAAAAGATTGTTTTCAGGCAAAACCTCTCCATTCCTATTCCCTTAAAATTTTCCCTGAAACTTTCCGCTTTTCCCTCCACAAATGCTGAGTTTTGATGCCAGAATGCATTTTTCTTCCTCTATTAGGCAACACTACCTATAACTGAAATATTCGAGATATTTACAGTGGGACAACATATGCAAAATGTAGAAATGTGCACGACTTTGTTCCATCGCATCTAACAAATTTGTATCCATGAAAGCCCTCTTTCAAAAACACAAAAACGAATCAAATTGGCCAACCTCCACCCTGCATAAGAAAAATAGTAATGTACAACTCAGAATCCATCATCTCATCATCTTTGCACTAATTTGAGGAATTGCACCAAATCATCAACAAATGTATAAGAGAATAACAAAGAAAAATCTGTACTGAGAAAGAAATTTCCTTTGGTACCTCCCACTCCATGGAGCACTCAAGAATGTGTGAAAGGCGGAGGGCGACCTTGCTCATGTCTGGGCGCCGGTTCCAATCATCATCCACACAGTCCTTTGATAAAAGAGCCACCTTTGATCATAGGGAACTCACAAACTTCAGAATAATGCCAATGTATAGGGATTTCGAAAGAAAAAGGTTATAAATAGTTTGTTAACAAATGTAAAATACAGTCATATTACACCGTGGACTTTTTTTCAATCAGTAACGATAAATTCTATGCAGATGAAAGAGACTACAAGAAGGACAAACACCCTGTCATATAGATAGGGGCAGCCAGTGGTATAAAAGGGATATACCAAAGAAGCAAAAATTACAAGGTGAAAAGCAACCAAATCAGAAACCCTATCCACCCCTAGTTTTGCCAATGCATCCACAGAACTATTAGCCTCCCGCCCTATGTGCTGATTGAAGACTTAAGAGTTAATCTCGTCAACCAAACCAAACCAAACCAAACCAAACCAAGCCTTGCCTTTTCCCACTAGGTGGGGTCGGCTATATGGATTTAACGACGCCAATCAAATCTGTTTAGGGCCATGTCCTCCGTTAGATCCATGTAGGCAAGATCATGTTTAATAGTTTCTTTTCAATTTCTCTTGGGTCTCCCTCTCCCTCTCCTACTCCTGACAATCTCCATGCTTTTTCTTGGGAGTTAATCTCGTCAAAATAAAAATAAAAGTCCACTTAGCTGAAGAAGACACCCAAGGAATAGCATTGAGAGAGTCACTCTCCACAATTAGAGAAGCATGAAAAGAAGCCAAAGCAAGTGCATGAGTTGCATGAAACAAGGGGTGGCTGGGTACTGTATGGAGATGTGGATGTGCCTGAGTTGGCTTCATGAAATTTGACGTGGTTGGGTAGTGCATGAGTTGAATGGACTGGAAATCAGGAACTTGTATTAGAGACGTGGATTTGGATGGAGGTGATATGGAATAGAGGTGGGCAAACGGTTGGGTGGTTGGCATCATGAAATTATGAACATGCAAGGCGTGATGGCATCGATATGGGTAGGTGGTTGGCGGTAAGTGGATGCATGTATGTTGGGTCCGGGCTGTAACATTGCACTTGTTTTTATTTCAAGTTGGCCTGGGCCCGTATCTTGTCCACACTTAGATGAACAGGGTATCCTCTTGCTTGCACAGTTTTTTTTTTTTTAGAGAGAGAGAGAGAAAATACGACACTGGTAACTACTTTCTTGCAAAACAGTTAATCTCTCTCTCTCTCTCTCTCTCTCTCTCTCTCTCTAAAAGAGCCTTACAAAACACTAACAATTTTCAAATATAATAACTGCATGAAACAAGGCAAGTGCATGAGTTGCATGAATGATGAAATCAAGGCTGGCTAGGTACTGTATGGAGACGTGGATGAGCATGAGTTAGCTTCATGAAATTTGGAAATGGTTGGGTAGTGCATGAGTTAGATGGAATGGAAATCTGGAATGTGTATTCGAAATGTAGATTATCATGGAGGTGACATGGAATAGAGGTGGGCAAATGGTAGGATGGGTCATGACATGGTACAAAATCAAGAAAATGCTCCAACCAGTGTTGAAAATTTTGTTTCTTTCACCGTTTTGGTTTGGCCCCCAAATCGAAATATCTCAGCCGATTTGAGATTTCAGAGAAACAATTCGGATTTATATTTCAGAAAAATATAAAAATTCAAAAACATATATACATATAAAAAATATATATATGAATAATATTGAAAATAAAAAATATGACTAGACCTAGTTTGCTAAGAAATGGCTAGACCCAGTTTATATATTATATTAGCTAAGAAAAGGATATGTAATATATATTCGTTAGGCCCATTTATTTATTTTTCCCTACACTGGGCTCGGACTAGGAGTGATTAAACTTGAGGACCCAAGTACTCAACTACAACTCTGTAGCCCATTTTATATTTCAATGAGGTGTGCCCCTTGTGGGCTTCTCGAAGCATGACCCAATTCACCAAATGTAAAAGGTGAAAGTGCCTTTCTCTAAGCGTCGCCCCCAAACAGATTCTAGAGCAAGGCAAACGAACAGAAGAAAGAAGAAAACAAAGGAGGAATAAGGAGGGGGAGGAGGAGAGAGAGAAAGAGAGATGGGGGAGAAGAAGGCGACAATGGTGACCGTGATGGTGATGGCATGCAGCAGTGGCTTCAACTAGCGAGCAGCAGCAGCCTGGGTAAAAGGTGTCCATGACCGGGAAGCGGCTATTGCTAGAATGATGCGAACTATCGTCATTTTTGCAACCTAAGCAAAAGTCTCATCACGTTAAAGACCATATTCCTGTCTATTGCCTAAAGCAACAAGACGAGCCTTATATTGGTCCAACGATCCATCTGACTTGAGTTTAATGGAGAAGATCCATTAGCATCCATTGGTTATGACCTGATGTGGGTAGGGAATAATGTCCCAAGTATGATTCTGCCATAGAGCATTAAGTTTTCTTTTTTTTTTTTTTGAATGGTTAATTTAACTAAAAGCAAACAGTACAAGAGACTTGTACTGAAGAAGAGAACAGCAGCAGGACCCCTAAAACAGGCCTGAAGAAGACAGCCCTACCCCCTACAAACTAAACAAAAGTACAGGCAGCCGCTAAGCAGAACTACATGATAGCCACTTCCTTCCAATTGTACATGATTTGGTCAATAGAAATATCTCTGAAGATGGGGTTTATTAACACCCATTGAGCCACCGAAAATTTGATCTTTCCACAAATCAACTCCCCATTCGTCACGGTTCCTTCGAAGCATCTAGCATTCCTCTTCTTCCATATATGCCAAATAACTGCAAGAAAGGTGAGCTTCCACATCTCTTTCCCTTATGTGATCTGATGGTAGGTTTCCAAGCCATGAACAAATTGTGAATTTGCTTTGGGAGGACCCAACTGCAACCAAACCAACTTAGAACAGTATTCCAAATCTTCATAGCAATATTGCATCGTAGGAGGATCCTCATCTTCCAAGCACATGGGGCAAGCATTGACCACAATCTTACCTCTTCGTTTGAGGTTGTCCACAATTAGAATCCATCTTCAAAGAACTAACCAACCAAAAATCACAATTCTTGGCGTGGCTTTGAAGTTCCAAATACTTTTTATCTGGGGTCTCCTCTCTAATGTTGTGGAATTTGCTGAGTAAATGGATGCTACGGAGAATGAGCCATCTTTTGAAGCTTTCCAGATCCTGGTATCCTCCAATTCTTCCGGGATAAGCACATTCTTAAGAAGGTTAAGAAGTGACAGAAACTGCCTTTCCTCAATGTCCCTCAAGTTTCTTCGGAATATGGGGCTCCAGATCACCTCCTTCTTGTTGCCTTTTTCATAATAGCTTTTAACAGTAGCTTCCTACACCAGGGCACATTTAAATTGATCTGGAAATTGCTTTTCAAGAGGGCTCTCCCCTATCCATGTGTCTCTCCAAATAGAATCTTCTCCCCCGAACAAACTTGGTACTTGATGTTTTGCATGAACTTTTCCTTTACAGATGTTATGCCTTTCCATAATCGTGAGAATCTGTACCTGTTATCTGTAATCTCCCAGCCATCCCTTTGGTTGCCATATTTAGCCAACAGAACCTTCCTTCATAGGCCTTCCGAATATTCTCCCAACCTCCATAGCCATTTCCCTAATAGCGCTTCATTCATGTCTCTAAGGGCTTGTTTGGATAACTAAGGAGTGGAGTGAAGTGGAGTAAATTTCACATGAGAAGTGAAGTGGGGTGGATTGAAGTTAATTAGAGTACTTCACTTCACTCTGGTTGGTTGCTTTGTGTAAAGTGAAATCTAAAATACTTTGTATGTGTTTGGATACTTATGAGTAAAGTAAAAATTGGACAACACTAGCAAGTGAAAAAATAGCAATGATTCTAGTTTAGGAAGTGCATGAGAATTGGACCCAAATATTCATAGAGTGTAGATCCTCTGATCGTGTTCATAGTGGGCCCCATCTATTTAAAACTTTATCTATAGAGTGCTCCACCTAATTAAAAAACTGAGCTCCATAAAAAAAAATTGTCTGCAGGGGGGATGAATTTTAGCTGTGAAAATAATGCTCTCCTCAAATCTCAAAGAAACCAAAGCCCAAATCTCATTTTCCAATATCCAACTTCAAATCAAAGAGAACAAAAAACCAATATTTTTCGCATATTTATGAAATCATGAACAAGAAATCTGAAACTCACCTCCAATTTAATAACATGAAGCAACCGCCAACAGAATCAAGAACATGAAAAACCGATGAAACAAAAGTCTAGTCCAACAGCTTATGGAAATTAAAAGTTTTAACACACTGGGAAAAAAACACAAACATAACGGAAATTGAGACACAAAACTCAATATAAGTCCTTTCCCACCACCGTGTGTCAAGCACCCCAATAACAAACCAATATACCAGCACAAAAACTAAGAAATAAAATCAACCTAATCTCATGGTATAAATATGATGTTTAATAAATCCCTTTGCTGAACTTTTCAAGGTCTTTCTTAATTCAAGTCTGCAATGTAGATTGAAAAAAATAATAATTAGAAGGAAAACAGGGGAAGAGATCTCCAAAGGGCAAACCCTATACTGAAAAAGAAAACTGATCATTTACCTCTATTGCTGTTACCAAATACTCAACAGCATCTGCCCTTTTTGTGGAGTTGCATAAAAGGATAACTATGAATCAAAACTATAGCCATGGAAAAGGGAGGGGAAGAAAAGAATATTGTACACCAATGACTTCCTAATAGACACAGCAGCAAAAGGGGTAACAAGTCCACAAATAATAAACACATCGAAGAAAACATTTCTTCATCAAGATTAAACAAGCTGTCGATGTACAATATTTAGATTGAAAATAATACACTAACAGCCCTAGTAAGCATTCAGTAATATCACAACACAATCATACTGAAAAAAAGAAATCAATCAAGAAGAAATTACAAATAAGCTAATGAAGAGACTCTATGGAAATACAAATAAGAGCAGAAAAGTAAATAGAAACCATCTTATCAACTGTAATTGTAATGGTACTTAGAAACAACAGAAAATAAGAGAGATGGTTTTTACAAGTAAATAGTAGCATGGCCCTGTATATTGTCTTCATAATCCTATACTGAATCCCAATCTATCAAGAGGCCTGGTTTAGACTTCTAGTTGAAAAACCCTTGTGCCAACTAGGTTAAGTGGATGGATATGGGAAATCTTATAGTTCAAGTATTTTCAAAACAAATTGTGCGCGAGTTATGAGAGTGGGTATAGTCAAAGTAGGACCATGTAGATGTAAGGTCCACATCTAAAATGTGTTTCAGTTATAAAATCAGAACTGTACTGACTCATATAATTTGATGAATTCAACTGAACCTATTGTCTGTTTTTCCTATTCTTACCCTGAATCAAAGTTATCCTGGCAGGCAAGCAGGAAAAGAGGGGGACAAAATGTCCTTCTGTGAGATCATTTGGATGAAGAGAAAACAATGGAAAGATAAAAAAACAACTTTAGGAAACTGTTTGCAGTACAAATTTGAATTAAGGATGATTTTTAACTTCCACCTCATACACAAACAGACTCTAAGCCAGAACAACTTCTTGCAAGAAAATTGAAGAAGCAAATGTCTGAAGTGTATCTGAAGTGAAAACTAAAAATCTCACAACAAAAGCACCATATGATCCAATGTGTCTAATTACTAATAAAAACCAGCATGAAGTGAATTTACAGGAACCAATCAAAAGGAAACATGGATGTCTTTAGTCAAGACATGAATTAGCTTCCATAAGGTGTAAACAAAGAAAGCTGGCTAGCAAATGATTTGGCTGGGCTTCACAAAACAAAAAATAATGATCATAATGTGGAACAGAACCATGAGAAACAGACCTTTTTTTTATATTTTTTACAACATTTGGGCTAACCACCCAATTTGACTTTTGGGTTCCACTACTCTCAAACCCAAATCATCTATTGCATAGGCATCACACTCAGTGCATAGAAATTCCCTTTTAAGACTTTCCTTGATTTGTGGCAGAAAGATGCTCTAATAAATAATGAATCTGTTCTGAAAAAAGGGTCTGCTTCCAGATTTATTTTCATACAATGGACCGACTGGACTAAGATCCAAATCTAAGCCTGAAATAAAACTCAATCATCATTGCATTTGGCCTATTTGGCATAAAGGCCAAATGCATCCCAAATAACTTGAGAACCATCGGGTCTCTCCACTAATTAAAAGGACTACAATAGCACCCAAAGATAATGCCACCAAAAATAATGATAAATGTCATGCAACTGGTTAAACTTATAAGAAGTTACCTATTGTAGATGGTTAAACGGGTCATCAAAATAGGAGAAACTACCACTAATGTTGTGAGAAACACTAGAAAGTTTTTGAGAAGATTTTCAAAACAGAGAAGACATGAACACTTGTTAATCATACCATGCAAATGATAATGTAATTTCCAATTTAGTATCAGGATAAATCCTTCATATAAAAATGTCACATGACCATTGTAATTTGGGATTGGGAGGGTGGGGGGATTCGTAACAGAGCAGGCGGATGGGTGGGGTGGGGCTTTGGGGTTGGGGTGTTGCATCAGCGGACGTGGGAGATAGAGGTTGGGGCGTCACATATAACTAAGAATCTAAGCAACCCCAAATAAAAATCCACAAACAAGAAAGTCCATAAATCAAAAACCCAAAACCCCAAATAAAAAATCTAGTAGCCCAAATGATTCAATGTTCCACCAGAATCAGACATTTGCCAAAACCAGATTTTGAAAACCCATTATCCAAACTTTCAGTGGAAAGGAATCATGCAACAAAATCGTAAGCCCTAACCCAATCCTTGAAACCATGTCTAGAAACCAAAAATCGTAACCCATTTTCGAGAGAGAGAGAGAGAGCGGGGTGGGGGGAGAGATTACTTGAGATGTGGAACGTTTTTCTTCAGCCAGTTGTTGCAGGAGTAGAATCGACTTCTAGCGAGAGGATAGGAGAGGAGAGGAGTAGAATCGATTTTACTCAAGGGAACCGAAGTGTTTAGGGTTTAAGTGAAATGGGATCCACGTGGACCGACAACACTACTTCATCTGTCAGGCCGGGCCGATCCAAACATCATTGAGTTGAAATTTTATACCATTGGGGCTCATTTAACTTCACTTTATTCCATTACTTGCCTATCCAAACAGGCCCTAAGGGATTTAATGCTCAGCCCACCTTCCAGCTTGGATAAGAAAATTTAAGCCCAACCCTTAAGATGATATGTCCTTTCTTCAGACCTCCCTTGCCAAAGAAAGTCCTTCTGCAGCTTCTCTATCCTGATAATCACCGATATGTGGACTTTAGAATGGAGCAGTAGAATAGAGGAAGGTTTGTCATACTTGCTTTTACGAGGGTAATTCTTCCTCCTATAGAGAGGTAATTGGCTTTCCAAGTAGATAGTTTTGCTTCCACCAGATTCCAAACCTTTTTCCTCGCCGTCCCTAAACAAATAGGGAGACCCAATTTTTTTTTATTTTTTATAACTGTTAAATTTTATTCCGCCGGAAGAGAAGAAAACAACAAAACAAAAGCCCAAAAACAAGAAAAAACAAAAATAAATAAAAACTATGCATCAAACATGATAGAAGATCAAGAAATTCCTTCCCTTGCCAAATCATCCGCCATTGAGTTAGCCTCCCTTAATATGTGATGAAAAGAAGCACCCATTTTGTTAGAAATATCCTACACCTCCTCCACCCAATCCGCTATCTGCCAAGGATAAATAGCCTTCCCAGAAGCCCACTGAATAGTCGGAAAAGAATTTCCTTCAATAATAGGATGAGACATACCTATCCTTTCCAACTCACGGCACTCAATAGGTAGAGCATACACATCAGCTTCATTAGCATCCATAGAGACCACAGGCCCAAAAAAGTTTCTAATAACATTGCCATTCCAATCTCTAACCACACCTCCTTGATTCGTACTCCTTGAAAAACTGCCGTCGAAATTCAACTTGAATGTTCCAAGAGGAGGGCTCAGCCATTCAACTATATGCACCACTTTTGTACGACAATGGCCATTCAAAACTGCAGCCCAAAATCGATTAAGATCTGTCACAAAGATATCTCTAAACTCCTTTATGATAGAAGCCCACTTTGATACATTCCAAACAATGGACTGAGTTATCTCCTCGACTGATTTACTAACATTTCTGAAAATTCTTCTATTTCTTTCCAACCAAATCTTCCACACTGTAGCATATAAAATTAGTTTCCATAAAATTTTACCCCTCCGAACCTTGCTTCCAAAACACCAATGAAGGAAAAGATCTTCGACAGTCCCTGGCACAACCCACTTCATATCAAAGCAATTAAGCACAAATTTCCAAACTTTACAAGCAAACTTGCAATGGATTAATAGATGATGCACAGTTTCCTCATCTTGTAAGCGCATAGGACATCCGTTAACAATAACATGATTTATTTTCCTCAACTTATCAATTGTCAGAATTTTATGCTTTCTTGCCACCCAACAAAAAGTTAACACTCTAGGCGGAATTGAAGGGTCCCAAAAATAACTCCAACCTACAATTGATCCAATTCTATCATTCAAAACATTATAAAAAGACTTAACTGAAAACTGCCCTTTAGCATCTAGTTTTCATATTCTTACATCAAATCTATTTACTGACTAGTAAATCTTATTGAGCATACCCAACAAGGTAGCAAAGTCAGAGATCTCGATATCTGCCATATTCCTTTTGAAAGAGAAATCCCAAACAATCCGTCCAACCTCTATAGAAAAATTGTTAGCAACAGATCCTTGTTGTCTACAATCCAACAAAAAAGGATTTGGGAATTGATTAGAAAACACCAATTGTCCGCACCATTCATCATGCCAAAATTTGACCTGAATACCATCATGGACCCTATACTGAATCCACTGAGCAAACTCCACATGAACACGTAATA
This sequence comes from Camphora micrantha, assembly GCA_003546025.1. Classification (NCBI taxonomy): domain Eukaryota; kingdom Viridiplantae; phylum Streptophyta; class Magnoliopsida; order Laurales; family Lauraceae; genus Camphora; species Camphora micrantha. The sequence continues at coordinate 45,755,843 of QPKB01000001.1, forward strand.
CAGACTTTCCATAAACCAGAAATCCTATTAGCTTGGAATGGAACACACCAACCACCATTAACCAACTTATATTTACAAATAATAATTTGCTACCCAAACCAACTTGAGATAGTGGTTTGCACACATTCTCCCATTTGACCAAATGATACCTTTTCTTCTCAATAGAATCATTCCATAGGAAATCCCGCTGAATTCTTTCTATCCTTTGTAAAACTGTTTTAAAGCAATGGAAGCAAGAAAGAAAATAGATTGGAATACTGGATAGAACTGATTTAATTAGAGTAACACGACCGCCCATAGACAAATATCTACCTTCCAAGAACTAAACTTCTTTTCAATCCGCTCTACAACCGGATCCCAAAGATGTTTCTTTGGTAGCCCCAAATACTTAGCAGGAAGCTTACCTACTTTACACCCAAATACATGTGCCAAAACAACAACATGACTTTCTTCCGTTTGAATTCCAGTCAATTCAAACTTACTATAATTAATCTTCAACCCCGAGAGGAACTCAAACCATTTCAAAATACACTTTAAATTTTGCAACTGATCCAAAGAAGCATCACAAAACATAATGGTATCATCTGCAAACTATAAATGTGTTACCTCAATATTGGCGTTCTCCACTGCAAAACCTTTGATTAGATTGTTATGCTTGACTTTCTCCATTAAGGCATGCAAAGCTTCTGCCACTATAACAACTCTCGAACTTTTGAAATAGCCTTTTGGTGAACCATTCTCCAAAATAGAAAAATGAGCTGAGTGAATATGGCAATGAATCCACTTTCTCCATTTCGCACCAAATCCCATTCTTGTCATCATGTATAGAAGAAATCCCAATCCACCATGTCATATGCTTTTTTCAAAATTTAACTTGCAAATTAAACCTGAACGCTGGTGCCTACTTCTAGAATCTATACATTCATGGGCAATAAGAATGCTATCAAGGAACAAAAGCACCCTGAAATTCTGAAATTATCTTAGGAAGTACTTTCCGAAGGCGATTGGCAAGAAATTTAGCTAATATCTTATAAAGGCTTCCAATTGGACCGACAGACCTATAATCTTTAATTGAAACAGCTCCATCCTTCTTAGGAATCAAAGATATAAAAGAAGCACCCAATTCTCCTGTGATAGCTCCATTAGAATGGAATTCATTGAAGAAGACTAAAATATCATCTTCTAAAATATCCCAAAAATGTTGGAAAAATACAATTGGGAATCCATCAAGCCCAGGAGCACGATCATCTCCTAAACTGATCACTGCTTCCTTGATCTCTTCTTTCTTAAACTGGAACTCAAGAGAAGAAGAACTGGAAATTGACAGCTGCCTCAATGAAACACCATCCATTCTTGGCGTAGATCTGCCATCACCAGTATATAAATGCTGGAAAAATTCTACAACTTCCCTTTCTATATCCTGCCTTTTGTCCCATATCCTTCCTCTTGCCTCAATAACATTTATTCGATTAGCACGGCGACGGGCAGTAGTAATGGCATGGAAAAACTTTGTATTTCTGTCTCCTGCTTTCAACCGGTTAATTCTAGAACGCTGCTTCCATTTGATCTCCTCCTGAAAGATCAATCTTCAAAACTGCTCTTGAAGGAATTTCCTATTGGCTCGGTTTGCCTCTTACATTTATCCCTCTTCCTCTTTCGCATCTATCCTCTGCATATCTGCTAACAACTGATTCTTCCTTAATATAATGCTGCCAAACACTTCTTTTCTCCAACCATTCAATTTATCTTTAATGAATTTTAGTTTATGAGCTAACTGATAACCCATCCAGCCATTAACAGAAATAGAAGCCCACCAATCTCTGACAACATCAGGAAATCACTTTTCTGAAAGCAAAGTAATTACAAACTTAAACGGAATAGGACCCCAATCTTCCATACCTGTTTCAAGCATCAGAGGCCAATGATCTGAAATCGGTCGCGCCAAAGCTCATTGAATAAAATTAGGGAATAAATCCAACCACTCCAGCGAAACTAAAAACCGGTCCAATTGGCTCAACACTGACAGTCCTGAAAATTAGACCAAGTAAATTCTGCTCCTCTCAAAGGCAAATCACAAAGATCATGAGACCTAATCCAGTTATTAAATTCCTGCATTGATGGAGAACTTGAACGGCCCCGTTTCCTCTCAGTCAGAAATCTTAAAACATTAAAATCTCCTCCTAACATCCAAGGACGATTCCACAATCTAGCCACCTGATTTAGTTCTGCCCAAAAATTTGCCTTCTCATTAACATTAGTAGGCCCATAAACTGAAGTAGCCACCCATTCAACATCACATCTAACATCTTTTAACAGAACTTAAACAGAAAATCTCCCCACAAATTCATCCATTTTGTGCTAAAAAGCTGCATTCCACACCAGTAAAATACCTCCAGAAGCTCCTATGGAAGGACATACTGCATATTGACAACTTCTCCAAGGGCAGAACGACCGCACAGTCTGATCATCAATACTTTCCATTTTAGTTTCTTGAATAAATAGGCTCTCACCCCGTATAAGACTGAAAGGTCCCTTTCATCACTGCTCTCTTTGAAGCTGAATTTATACCACGAACATTCCAGGAAATGATCTTCATAATTTCAATAACTTCACACCATTTTGACTGTCCTTAACCGGACGATCGTAATTGAATGAAAATGCCAATTTATCCAGTTCCCGTTGTGCTTTTGATTTCTTTCTACCCTGAATATCTACCTTGCATTTTTCATTCTAATCTGCCACCATCTCATGAATGAACCTCCTCAAATCCCTTATACTTCCTTCCATTGAAATTCTCAAAACATTAGATATCTCAGCCAATTTTTCCTCGATCATCAAATTTTTGTCACTATGATTGGAAAAAAAATTGTTTTGCAGCAAGATCCTGCACATTTTCTGGTTGATCCACCACTACCAAAGCCTGCTCATTTTCTTGGCCTTCAGCTTAAAATTCTCCCTCATCCTTCTCCTCGGAGGACTGATAATCTTCGTCCGAGTCCCCCTGATGTAGTAGCACACGGTTGCCAAGACTCATGGTCCAATTGTGGGACCCAAGCAAGATTAGGAATTCTTTATTATTATTAGCTTCTAATTTTTATTTAAGAAGTTGTGTTTAGGAATAGTTTCTAATTTTGGTAGGATTATTATTTGGTTTCTTAGTTTGATTAGGATTTATTTTTTAGAGCTTAAGTTTCTTTCATTATAAATATTGTAGAGATCAATGATCTCAAGTACAGATTTGAGTTAATAGAATTTTCCCTTTGTGGGTTTATCGTTGGAGAGTGTTTTTCCACGTGAGATTGTTCCTTGGGAACCCCAATTGTGCCCTGGTACTTGCATCCTAACCCTAGAACTGCATCAATTGGTATCAGAGCCGAACGATCCCTCGATCGTCGGCGTGTTACCCCTATCCCCATCCTTACCGTCTCAAACATCACTGTCCACCATCACCGTCCCTGCCCCATCGAAAATCCCTCCCCAGACCATCGCACCCTCTAGCAGAAGCTAACCCCACTCCAGCAACCCACCCACCCAGACGAAAAGAAAGAGGAGCATACCGTGCACCAATTTCACAGTCTCCATCACAGTCGACATCGGCTGTTGTTGAAGAGTGATTCGTTTCCCAATTTCCATCGTCGTCGGTTTCCAACCAACAAAAAAACCCCTTCTAATCCACTGCCACGCTCCATACGCTCCCAATCCCTTATCACCAATCATCCTCATCCCAATCAAAAAACCCACTGCTTCGCAATCCCAACTCAAAACCTCTGCTTCGCCATCCCAACTCAACCTCCTGAATCCCAGCCAAACCCAATCTCCCCCATTCCCCAGCCACTACCCTCAAATCACTCCAACCAGAGAAAAAAAAAAAAAAAAAGCAGCAGAGAAGACGAAGAAGAAGAATAGATTAGCGAAGAAGTGCGTACCTAGCATCGTCGTCGTCGCTGCTCCACTCCACCGCCAGCCATCCATCGCGCAGCACCTCTTCATCTCCAGTAGTGTCGCCGCTCCACCCTCGCCCGCCGTCTGCAAACCTCTGCTTCCCATCTTCTCCAACCAGCAGCCACCAGCCATCATTGCACTAGCAGGCAAGCACCAGAGGAGAACGACGCGCACCACCAGCCAGCATCAGAAAAGATCGCCTCACCACCTTTCGTTTCATCTTAACGAGTAAGAGAAGCCAAAACCCTTTTCTTCCCTGTGGTTGCATTGAACCCGAGGAGTGACCCACGTGCCTCCAGTTGGGTCTCCACAAGTGGGCCTCCAGTTGGGTTAAGTTCGACCCAAGGGCCAGCAGGAGTTTAAAGAAAAAAAAAAAAGGTACATAATTTTTGTCTGAATCTGTGGGCCTAATTCAAATCTGATCCGACCCATTGACGAGGTCCACAAGCAGGACATCACAGGAGCAGTCAAACGACAGCTTGACCAGATCAACAGCTACGATTTATTTTTGTGCTATCCAGACCATCCACCGTCATATTTCCTATCCGTTTTCACCAACGCGATCGCAGTGAGCAGATCTGCACATCAGGTCAGTCACAAATTTTAAATTTGCATTAAACAAATATGCCTCCCAAAAAGCAGGTTGACGCGGAGTCTTCCTCCCACAATGATGATGATTTGAGGGGAACCGTTGCACAATTATCAGTAACTGTTAATTAACTATCCGCAATGATGATTCAAATGCAAGATACTCTTGCAAGGATTGAAACCCGATTAACTACTTTAGAAACTAATTGGCGTGATGATGATCATCAAGATGATCAAAGACATAATCGGAATCAACGAGATCCACATGTAATAAATGTTGATCGAGATTTGAGTATTAAACTCGTGATTCCTGAATATGATGGGAAATTGAAGCCTGATGAATTCTTAGATTGGTTAGTGTGTGTTGAAAATATTTTTGCACATAAACCAATGACAGATGGTCATAAAATTACATTGGTGGCAACACGATTTCGCAATTATGCTACGATATGGTGCGCCGAGTTGCAAAAGAAAAAGAGATACCAACAAATTGACCCTGTTGACACATGGGCCGAGATGAAAAATCTATTGAAGCAAAAATTATTGCCTGTCAATTACTCCAGAGATCTGCGTTCACGTTTTCAATACTTGAAACAAGGCTCTAAGACAGTTGTTGAGTATTCTGAGGAGTTTATGACCATACAAGCCCGCTGTGGTTTGAATGAAGATGATGAGGTCTTAGTTGACAGATACTTTAATGGGCTTACACTTGACATTCAAGATATCCTCGCATTCAAGCATTTTGATAATGTTGATGAGATTATTCAGCATGTTATCAAAGCTGAGGGAATTGCAAATCATCAAGCCCAAAACCTTAATGCAACTAAATGGGGTATGCAGATTAATTCCTCCACTGCAGGTTCTAAACCAAGTACATCATCTAAAAAAGTTTTCACCAAGCCCGAGGGACAAAATAGGCTCACATGTTTTAATTGTAAACAACAAGGGCATCGTGCAGCAGAATGTCCAAAACGTATCCACCTCATTGAGAATGAAAGTGATGTGACAGATACTTTAGAAGAGCCTAAAGAGAATGACACAGAGGAAATTGTGGATGTTCTGCCCGAGGAGGGTCTTGAGTCTCTCATAGTCATCCAAGAACCTATATCGACTACTGAGAAGAAATGGCTGCGAGAAGACATTTTCCGATCCAAAGGAACCGTCAATGGTAAAGAATGCATAGTCGTCATTGATAGGGGCAGTTGTCGGAATATCATCTCCCAAGCTTTGATGGGTCGCTTACAGTTGAAAGTTCGGAAAAATCATCATCTTTACTTTGCTAGATGGTTAATGACAGGTGATGAAGTGCAAGTCTGATATGCATGTCCAGTTACCTTTTCCATTGGTGCAGATTATACAAATACAGTTTGGTGTAATGTGATACCCATGGATAGTTATGATATCTTGTTGGGTCGTCCATGGATGTATGACAAGAATGGCACTAATGACATGCGCGACAGCACCTACACATTCATGCATGGTGAAAAGCAAGTCACACTCTGTCCTATAAAGCCGACACCACCAAAGCATGGGTCCAGTTCTCGTCTCACCAAGGATGCACTTCACGTACACACTATCTACAGAAGTAACATCAAGAAGAAGAGCCGAGTTCAAGGACGAACTCTTTTTCTACATGGGGGGAAATTGATGCAGTAGCACATAGTTGCCAAGACTCATGGTCCAATTGTGGGACCCAAGAAAGATTAGGAATTCTTTATTATTATTAGCTTCTAATTTTTATTTAAGAAGTTGTGTTTAGGAATAGTTTCTAATTTCGGTAGGATTATTATTTGGTTTATTAGTTTGATTAGGATTGATTTCTTAGGGCTTAAGTTTCTTTCATTATAAATATTGTAGAGATCAATGATCTCAAGTACAGATTTGAGTTAATAGAATTTTCCCTTTGTGGGTTTATCGTTGGAGAGTGTTTTTCTACGTGCCCTAGCACTTGCATCCTAACCCTAGGACTGCATCACCCCCCATTTCCGAACATCCCTTTCTTGGTTTTCTTTAATTACAATGAATGCCGGGTTCCACTGCATTGTATGAAATCCCATTTGAGCCGGCCTAAATGTCTGATGGGCCTTTCATTGGCGCAGAAACATCGTCCCGCTATAAACAATTAGCCGCCTCTATATTATTAAGGGCGAATTGAGGATTTTGAGAAGTAGCAGGGGTAGTAAGGTCATTTCGAATCTTAGTGAAGATTCCTTTAATAGTAGGGCAGCTTACAATTTCCTATTCCTTCCTGGCATGCGACAAAATCCCAGAGCCTCCTTCTGGACTGCAGATTGGTTCAGCTTCATAGGAAATTTCGAGAAATCTCCATCTACAATCATAGATGCTCCGGCCGGATTTACTTCCTTATTTTCCGCAATTAGATCATTTTGATTAGGGCTTTCAATTTGAAAATTCGAAATTGCCAGAATATTGCACGAAGATATCGAAAGCTTTTCTACAATCTTGCAGATATCCTAGGCTGCAAGGATATTTGCAAGGTGGTGTAACCCCGAATATTCAACTCTAATCTCAATCAACTCACTTTTAAAGAAGTTGATTTTTAATCCTGACACCGCTTCAAAGCTAAGAAGTATGGCTTTTACATTTCTAACATGTTCTTCAGTAAGAGGGATACTGATGGAGCGGTTGCAGCCACTTTAAACCCCATTAAAAAGCCTCAGGCTTCAGCCACCTTCACCATCTTTTTCAGTGCCTCAACTACAGTTACAAATAAGAAAGGTGAAAGAGGGTCTCCCTGCCTTAGCCCTCTTTGGGCTTTGAAGAAGCCCTTTGGGGTTCCATTGATCATGATAGAAAAAGAGGCTGAAGTGACACATTCCTTGATTCAATTCCTCCATTTTCCCCCAAACCCCTTTGAAGAAGCCCTCTGGGGTTCCATTGAGCATTAAGTTCTTCTTACACTTGTATTGGACCACTCCCAGTGGGCTTGACCCATGAGTGGACCTATGTCAGTCCATACGTGCCATACTAAAACCTAGAGTTTGGATCAGACTACAGCTGAACCATCAGAGGCCGTGCATCTATATGTTCCAACATCTTCCTCTCAATATCCGCAAGGATGGTGGAAATAGGAGCGAAGATGGAATAGATGATAGCAACTTGCATCAATCTAATTGAACTGTTTGAAGAAAGCATCTGCGATCATTTTGTTCTCCACCCATAGGTAAGAGGAAAAGGGTCCTATTGCTTTCACAAAGTTTCTTTGGAGAGAAAACTTGACAATTTTATTACTTCATTCTCCTTGAACCATACATAGTCTTAGAAAATAGTTACACACTTCATAGTATTCCTAAAATATCTCTCTTATAACTGACTAATAATAAATGCACAAAACAAGGCAAGTGCATGAGTTGCAAGAAATCAGGGAGTGACTGGATAGTGTATGGAGATGTGGATGCACACGAGTAGGTTTCATGGAATTATTCAGCGATTGGGTAGTGGATGTGGATGAGTTGGATAGTATCAAGATGTGGATGTGTATGAATGGGATGGATTGGAAATCAGGAACAAGTATTAGAGGTGTGAATTTGCGTGGAGGTGAGATGGAATAGAGGCGGGAAAATGGTTGGGTGGTTGGTCTCATGAAACTAGGAATGTGCATGGCTTGGAGACATGGATATGGCTGGGTGGTTGGCTACAACATGGTTGAATGTGCGCATGTATGTTGGGCCTGGCCCCTAACTTACAAATACAGCTTGTCCTTATTATTTCTTAGAAATATTTCTGAATTAATGAAGTTTTCATAGTTTACAGTCCTTCAGTAACATTTTTTCTGTTGATTAGTAAGAAAATTAATAAAACTATATGAAATAATGCGCTTTAGTATCATAAGATATCCTAAACTTGTACTATAGAAGTATCAGTGCATTATCAGGAGCTAGTACGAGTGTCACACATATCGTCCAACATGGATACGTTGGGCATATACAAGTATCTTGATTATCATAGGACATGACTATGGGTTGTTTTCCAGAAGTTCCTATTTTAAGGAGAAAACCTGCAATGTACACAATTTTACCTCCACAAGGGTTTATGTCTTCACATAAACCCAAGAATCTCAGAAGCAACAAGATTCTCTTCCATTTGATAAATAAAGCCTTGGTGACTAATTTTAGTGTTGTTTTTTTTTTTTTTTTTTTTTTTTTTTTTTTTTTTTTTTTTTGGGTAACTAGTAAATTTATTGAATGACTATTTTCAAAAAAGCGTACCATTAGTTGAAATAAAAAATAAAGGAAACGAAAAAAAAAAAAAAAGAGTGGAATACCTGCAGCAAAGAATCTTTATGGTAGTGAGTGAGATTTGGATCTACACACTGCACCAGGTGAGCCATTGGATTATGGTCATCTTCTAAAGCAGATAGCATCTGAAAATAAAATAAAATAAGGCAAGTCAATCATGCTGCAGTAGAAGTATGATGATATGAATCAACTGGACTACTTCAAAAACATAATTTTGAAAAGGTTCAACCGCTCAAAAGTTGAACCTACTTATGAGGATGCAAATCTGAGTTGACCAAAACAAAATTGAGCACTCGTGCATTCTAGTTTGTAACTACTTGATCGAAACATGTTAGTGAGTGCAACCATTATGGGCTTCAAGAAACCGGTCAATTGATCAAATAGAGTACAAAAGTATTTGAAGTGCCGAATCAACCTTTAACACAATTCAAATTATAAGGAGACAGATTCTAAATAAGAAAACAAAGCAAGACACCGAAAACCAAGGAAAAAGAAATTGACACAATAAATGTTTCAGTTACTACACAGTCTTCTCTACAATAGGGAGTGAAATGGACTTAATAAAGAGTTCGTAACATGTTATGAACTTTTGTAAAATGAAAATTTGAGACTCTAAGTTAATAAATACTTACAAAAGTCACAACAGATCGATGTTCAGTACATTGGTTATTTTCAGTGCTAACAGTTCTACTGAGTGCTGGCTTGCCAGTGATAAGTTCCATAAGAACAACCCCATAGGAATATACATCACTCTTTGCTGTCACACATCCATCTCGAATATACCTGGCGGCAATTCCCATATATGGTCAAAGTGGCAAAAAAATTAACATTCAAGCATACCAGTAAAATGGGAGGCACAATCTCTATTCGAAAATAGAAAAACATAACCTCAGAACAGGGCAGAAGAAAAAATTCACTTACTCAGGAGCAAGATAACCAAATGTTCCAACTACTTTAGATGCCGTGGCTGCCGTGGCTCCACTTTCTGGAGAACTCTCAAGTAATTTCACCAATCCAAAATCTGCTATCTGCACACCATTAAATGGAAATATGGAAGTCAAAATATATTTGTAAATTGTAATTATATGAAAATGCATTCGTTTTGCATGCATCCAACCATCCTTTTCCCTTGAAAACTGTGACACTGAGGATTTTGAAAGTAAATTGGATTATAAATATAAGTCCGCCAGTTTATTGTAACTTCTGGTCCCAAGCCCGGATAAAGGAGGGTTGTGTAGGGTTGGTTGACAGCTGGCATAAATCTTTTATCACAACTAGAACATGAATTCTAAGATAGTGACATGCCATGATTGGAATACAAAACATAGTGGCAAGTGATCCTTTTCCTTAATCTGTTGGAAGGAGTTTTGAAACTAGATTAGAATACAAAATATATTGGCAAGTCCTAGATCCTGAAAAGCCGATTGAGTTAGCCAGTAAGGATTTCATTTTTTTTTTAATTTTAGATTTGGGTTAAGAGCTCTCATTTTTATGATAATAATGTAGAAGATAACAAGCCTAGGCCCAGCCCAACAAGGCCCATGTACAGCCTCCCACGTGTGGGATTTAGTCTAGATTGTATAGCTGATTTCTCTCATCCTGTATAGCTGATTTCTCTCCTCTTCATTCCTTGTATAGACTAGGAGATATTCTTTCTATATTCTTTCTTATTCTGATTTGTATTCTTAACATGTTTAGAGCCTTGATTAAGGCACATTGAGATTATAAATAGAACAGTCGATCCTCTATGGAGGCATGACCTTCTCTCCATTCTTCTTCTTCTTCTACTTCTTCTTCTTCCATACATTATAACATGGTATCAGAGCCATAAAATCTTGGAGTTCTCATCTACATCATCAAAACATCTTGGAAGAAACACAGATAAAAAATATGTGATTTTTGGAAGCAAATAGTGGGTGAAAACCTACTGTTCTCTCTTTGTGATCAATAGTGGCCACCTACGATCATCACAAAATCTACAAGTCTCACTCCAGCCTTGGTCGACTATCTCTCCTGGTCTTTTTGGATATCTTTTCAGCATTTTCAGAGATCAGAAGTAGGCTTTTTGATCTGTCTTGTGATTATCCAACTTTCTGAAATAGTTTTCATCACAGCCACACAAATCCTAGATTCTGAATGGATCTTGATGAGACTCGTATTGCTGAAAAGGGAAATTGATCCTGGTTTCTAGCTCCTAATCTGATTCTTAGTCAGATCAGTCTGTGGGCCCCACGCAGGGATCCTGCCTCAAAAATTCAGTTCGTCTGGGACTGTTTTTTGACAAAAAATGCACTTTTATGTGTTGTTTTCTGTTGGAAGCCTCATCAGCTACTGTTTACTGCTGATTTCTGATCTGTGGGCTGTTTTTCTTCTTTAAAACTGCTGATCTTGCACGCTGCTACTCTCTGTTGTCCTTTTTTTTTTTTCTACTGCATTCTGCAATGGACAAGTATGATGTTATTCCAATTAAATTTAATGGGCATAATTATGTCCCGGTCCTTCCATTTAAAGAACTTTGTAGAAGGACAAGGGCTCTTCGGTTATCTTGATGGATCAATCACTAAGCCTCCAACTCCAAGTACCACTGACTCCAAATTCTTAGCCACCTGGTCTAAGGAAAATGCTAAAGTTGTCACATGGATCCTTAACTCTATTGATCCCTCTCTTGCCGTTACTCTTCAAGCCTACACTATAGCAGCTGATATGTGGGCACATCTCAAGAAAGTCTACCATCAAACCAATAAAGCCCGCAAGTTTCACTTGGATAGTGAAATTACTAAATATAATCAAGGGGATAAATCTGTGCAGGAATACTTTAATTGTTTCCTCACCTTATGGACTGAAAGGGATTCCATGTTGATCCAAACAATGATGCTGCCCGACAGAAGACTAGGGCCCGCAAGCCCCCCTGATGGACCATCTGATGGGGTCCATATGATTTCTAATTCAATCAAAGATCCCTATCCTTATCTAGATTAGCAATATTATTTAGTTGCTTAATAGGATTGCTTTCTAAATTTTATTTAGAGTAGGATTAAGTAATTTCCTATTATTAGTACTTTGATTAGTTTAGAAATATTGTCTTCTATATAAATAGAAGAACCCTTTCGTCATATGCTATGCTTATTCAATTAATAAAGACTATCATGAGTTTTACCCATGAGTTCATGGTTGTGAGTACTGTTTCATGTGGAATCCCTTTGTTGGATTCGATCAACCTCATCTAAGAGGTTGGTCTATTCGATAGAAGGTCCGGGGCTGCGCAAATTGGTATCAGAGCCCAGATCCGGTCGCCAGGGGAAACGACGGTCTTCCCCGGTTCCTCATCGTTCCTCATCACTTCCCCCAGCGACATCCACCATCCCAGATCCTCACCGTCCACCCCTACCGAAAACCAAATCCCCAAAATCCCGAACCCTAATTCCCTAATCCGTAACCCCCAGCGCACTCCCCTTCACCTCCCAGCGACAGCACACCACGACCCCAAACCCAAAAAACTCTTCCGGCCATCTCCTGCTACCAAACCCGGACCCCAAAGGACACGACCCATCCCATATCCCGAACCATCTCAACAAACCCCACCACCTGCCCAAATTCCCAAACCAACCCCAGCCCAACCCCTTCCACCACGCCCAACACTACCGAAAACCCACATCCTTAAACCCTCTGTTTCAAAAGCACCCCTTACCCAACTACCGAACCACTCCCAGAACCCAACTCCCTGTTCCCAGACCCATCCCTAATCCACCTATCTAAACCCTAAGGCCCAACTCCCAAACCCAACCCACCGTCCATCAAAACTCCGTCTCAAACCTCATCCCCAAACCAAAAAAAAAAAAGACAGACAGAGAGGTGCAAAAGAGAAGAGAAGGAGATCTGAGGCCAAGCAGCACACCTTGCACCGACGACGAGTATTCCATCTTCATCGCAGCATGCAGAGACGCAATCCCGCAGCACCATTGATCTTCACATCCGTTGCAACCACTCCATCTTCATCGCAGCACGCAGAAAAGACCGCATCACCATCACTCTCCTGTCAATCCAAGCCCAGGCCCATTTTGGGCCCAGTCTTTATATCTTATTATAAACCATAATTTTAGGATCTAGATAAGGATACTAGCTTGTAATCAGGGCATTCAGCCCATTTAGATAAGAATAGTAGCATGTAATCAGGGATTTAGCCCCTTTATAATGAGAACAGTCGATCAAGACTAGAGACAGATTTTTACAAACAAATATCATCAGTGTTAAACATCTCTCCAAAATGACATGGTATCAGAGCAGGGTCGATCATCTGTGATCTTCTCCTAAATCATCTTCCAACCATTGGAAGCCCGTTTATGATCATCTGTAATCATCCTCGTCAGCCAGGTTATCTCTGATCTTCCCTGATCATCTTAGATCAGACGTGGCCCACTTGTGATCATCACCAACAGATCAGGGGAATATTACCATCTTGGTCACCTGGAGCTTCTGGGATTTCTGAAGATTTTTTCCTGATTTTTTTATCATCAGAGATCACCAAGTGGGGCCCACGTGTGGAATTTCCCACTGACGACAGGGACGTTTTAGATCTAAGGAATTGTGGGTTCTCCTAGTCATCTTCCAAGATCTGGAAGCCCTTCAGAGATCATATCTCCAGCCTGATCATCTTTGATCATCTCTGATCGTCTCAGATTAGACGTGGCCCACCTGCAATCATCATCTACTACTCAGCGGAAGCAGCCCATATTGGTCGCCTGGATTTATACATATTTATGAAGATTTTCTCACGATTTATGGATCATCAGAGGTAGGCCATCTACCATTTTTTTGTAGAAAATCAGTTTTGTTCATTTCTTTTCATCTCAGCCGTCCAAAAGTTTGGATTTGGATTCGTTCTACCTGAGACCACTTCGAATAGTTGCAGAAATTTGCTGTGAGCCCATCCCCATACTCAGATCCGTCAACAGATCACTAGGTGGGGCCCACGTACACAACCCAACTCAAAAATTTGGGTCGTCAGGTACTGTTTAGTGCACAGTTCTGTGCAAAAGTTGCTGTATCAGCAACTGTTCTATTGCTAGTTACTGCTGGTTCTTCCTACTGCTCTTTATTACTGCTGTTGTTGCTGGTTTGTTACTTACTACTGCTGATTGTTACTGCTGCGTCTACTTGATCCAATCTGTTGATTCCTTTGCACTGCTGCTGTGATAATTTGTTCGTCTGTGTCTTTCTGGGTACTGTTTGTTGTGCACTTTTATTCTGTGCCTTCTGGGAATTGTTCTTGGCTGCTGGTTACTGTCTGCTGCAACACCTCCTGATTGTGTTCTTACAATCTTGACTGTGGTTTGATCCATCTACGATTGGACTGCAACAGTACTGCTGCCCAATTCAGCACCCTGTCTTCCTTGTGTGTGCTTCTTACTAGACTTTAGTAATGGAAAAACATGAGAATGCCCTAGTTCGCTTTGATGGAACAAATTATACGTTATGGGCCTTCCAATTTCAAATTTACTTGGAAGGAAAAGAACTCTGGGCACACATTGATGGATCTGAACCTCAACCTGAGGAAGATGAGAAGATTTTAGCTTGGAAGACGAAGGATGCAAAAATCAAAACCTGGTTGCTGGGGTCTGTTGACTCACATTTTATCCTCAATCTAAACCCTTGCAAAAATGCCCGTGAAATGTGGGAATATCTTAAGAAAATTTATCAACAGGGCAATACTGCTCGCCAGTTTCAATTGGAACTTGAAATTTCTCAATTCACTCAAGGAACCCAGTCTATTCAGGAGTATTACAATGGCTTCCGCAGACTGTGGTCCGAATATGATGAGATTAAGTGTTCCTCGGTATCTGCAGCACTTCTTCTGGAATTACTTCCATTACAGCAAAGTAGTCATCGGGATCAACTTCTCATTAAACTTCGTCTGGAGTTTGAAACAGTCAGATCGAACTTGATGAGCAGGGCTCCTCTTCCCAGCTTAGATGTCTGTCTTCAGGAACTTCTGCGTGAAGAACAACGTCTGGCTACTAAAACTACTCTAGAACAACAGAAATCTGCTGAGGCTCCATTTGCCTATGTTGCTACAACTAGACAACCTCCTCGGGACATCAGTCACGTTCAGTGCCATAACTGCAAAAAACATGGTCACTATGCGAATCAATGCAAGGCAAAAATTTGCAGATATTGTAAGGCCACTGGTCATGTTATTGACGAATGTCGGAAGAAGGCTCGCAATTCTACTTCCCGTAATTATGTGCAGTCAGGCCTTGGTACTTCCACAGTGTCGTCAGCTCCTACTGCTTACACAGTGACCACTCCATCATATGCATCATCTGACTTTACTGGTTCTCTGCAGTATGATCCCTCCTCACAGCCCGGTTCCTCATCACAGTCTGCGCCTCCTGCTCCTCTCACCCCTGAGATAGTTAACCAAATGATCATCAATGCCTTAGCATCCATGAACATCGCAGGTACTGGTTCTTCTCTTTCCAATACGTGGTACTTAGATTCTGGTGCAAGTAACCATATGACCTCTTCACCCATAAACTTACAAAATGTCGTTCCTTACACTGGTCATCTTACGGTTCAAGCTGCCAACGGAGATCATCTTCCTATCACCTCTGTTGGTGATACCCCTGGCCCCTTACCCTTAACCAATGTTTTAGTTTCTCCTCATCTTGCTACCAATTTGGTTTCTGTGGGTCAACTTGTTGAAAATAATTACAATATCTCTTTTTCTTCTACTGGTTGTGTTGTGCAGGACCAAGAGTCGGGGGAAATGATCGCGAGGGGGCCTAAGCGTGGAAGACTTTTTTCCTTCCCAGTGTCTTCATTTATTCATGATAAACCTTTACATCAGTTATTTTGTTTTTTCAATCAGAATAATTCTCGATCGTGGCATAATAGACTTGGTCATCCGAATGCTTCTACAATGTCTACTTTATTTCAATCTGGATTAATAAATAAACCTGTTGCTTCTGCTTCTTTTGAATGTGATGCTTGTAAATTAGGGAAGAGTAAAACTTTACCCTTTCTACACTCTAACACACGGAGCACTACCTGTTTTGACTTAATTCACAGTGATGTTTGGGGCATTGCTCCGACCTTATCACATAGTCATTTCAAGTACTTTGTAACATTCATTGATGACTACAGCAGATTTACTTGGATTTATTTATTACATTCGAAGTCTGATGTTCTTAATGCATTTAAATTTTCTATTCACTATGTTGAAAACCAATTTTCTAAATGCATTAAGACTTTGCGCTCAGACTCGGGGGGAGTATGTTTCCAAGGATTTTCAATCCTTTCTAAACAATAAAGGAATCCTTTCTCAACATACCTGTCCGTATACTCCACAACAAAATAGAGTTGCGGAACGGAAAAACAGACATCTTCTTGATGTCACTAGAACTCTTCTGATTGAAGCATCCGTTCCCCCTCGTTTTTGGACTGAAGCTCTCACCACGGCTGTCATTCTCATAAACCGCCTTCCTTCACCTACCATTGCTCATGTAACGCCTCATTTTAAATTGTTTGGCCATCATCCTGTGTTTGATCACCTACATACCTTTGGTTGTGTTTGCTTCGTTCATCTACCTCCCACCAAAAGAACGAAACTAACAGCACAATCTCGCAGGTGTGCTTTTCTAGGTTATGCCACTAATCAAAAAGGTTTTGTTTGTTATGATCCCATTGGTCGTCATATCAGGGTTTCTCGAAATGTTATTTTCTTTGAAAATCAATATTTCTTCCAAACTCACATGGACTGTCCTCCTCCCTCTTCACCCGCTCTCTTACCAGGTTTTTCGGATCCAACCTCTGTTACTACGTTTAATCCTGCTTTTGTCTACCACCGTCGGGAGAAACCTCCCACTGCAGATGGCCCTCCCCCTGATCCTCCACCGACAAATGGTTCCACATCTACTCCTACCTTACGTCGCTCCTCCAGACATTCTAGACCGCCTGATCGGTATGGATTTACCCATACTTCTTTGATGACCACTCTATCTTCTATCTCTATCCCAAGTTCTTATTTGCAGGCTGTCCAACAAGATTGTTGGAACCAGGCCATGAAGGAGGAATTGGATGCATTGGATCGTAATCACACCTGGGATATTGTGGAGTGTCCTTCAGCAGTTAAACCCATAGGTTGCAAATGGATCTACTCGATCAAGGTTAAATCTGATGGGTCATTGGATAGACACAAAGCTAGACTTGTGGCACTCGGAAACCGACAAGAGTATGGCATTGACTATGAGGAAACGTTTGCACCTGTGGCAAAAATGACATCTGTTCGGTTACTTCTCGCCATTGCTGCCTCTAAATCCTGGCCTTTATACCAAATGGATGTCAAAAATGCCTTTCTTCATGGGGATCTGCAAGAAGAAGTCTATATGCGGATACCACAAGGCGTCCCCTCTCCCTCAAAGAGGACTGTCTGTCGCCTACGCAAATCGCTTTATGGTCTAAAGCAAGCTCCTCGGGCATGGTTTGAAACCTTCAAGGGTCGATTGTGCGAGAGTGGCTTTAACCAGAGTCCTTATGATCCATCTCTCTTTCTATGCCACACATCTACTGGTGTTACTGTGCTTCTCGTCTATGTTGACGATATTATTATCACTGGCACGGATGATGGTATGATCAAATCTCTCCAAACTTCTCTCAGGGACTCATTCCATATGAAGGATTTGGGCCCTTTGCATTATTTCTTGGGCTTAGAGGTGCATCAATCTCCCAAAGGTCTCTTTGTTAATCAACATAAATACACATCAGACCTTATCGAGTTGGCTGCCCTCCATGATTCTTCGCCTGTTGATACACCTGTCAAGGTAAATCTCAAGCTGAGTAAAGATGACGGCGATATTCTTCCTGATCCTCATACATACCGGCGCCTGGTAGGAAGTCTTGTTTATCTCACCATCACTCGACCTGACATATCCTATGCTGTCAATCTTGTGAGTCAGTTCATGACTGCTCCTCGACACCTTCATTTGACAGCTGTCAAGCGCATTATCCGCTATCTGCTAAGAACTATCTCTCGTGGTTTATATTATCCCAAGGATAATCCACTGCATCTCACTGCGTATGCGGATGCTAACTGGGCTGGCTGTCAAGACACGCGTCGTTCTACCACTGGTTGGTGCATGTACCTTGGAAATTCGCTCATTTCTTGGAAATGCAAGAAACAAGAACGTGTGTCCAGATCTTCCACGGAAGCTGAATATCGGGCAATGTCTTCTGCTTGTTCTGAAATCTTATGGCTACGGGGCCTTCTTTCGGAACTTGGGTTCACTCAAACCTCTCCTACTCCATTACATGTTGACAATACTGGGGCTATCCGAATCACTGAAAATCCCGTCTTCCATGAACGTACAAAACATATCGAAGTTGACTGTCACTTTATTCGGGAAGAATATAAGCGGGATGTCATTAGTCTACCTCATGTTTCTACAGAGTTTCAGTTGGCAGATATCTTCACTAAGGGACTTCCTCGGCTTCGACATCAATTTCTTGTTTCCAAATTGCTGCTTAATGACTCCCCAGCATAAATTTGAGGGGGGTGTCAATCCAAGCCCAGGCCCATTTTGAGCCCAGTCTTCATATCTTATAGTAAACCATATTTTTAGGATCTTGATAACGATACTAGCTTGTAATCAGGGCATTCAGCCCATTTAGATAAGAATAGTAGCATGTAATCAGGGATTCAGCCCCTTTATAATGAGAACAGTCGATCAAGACTAGAGACAAATTTTTACAAACAAACATCATCAGTGTTAAACATCTCTCCAAAATGACATCTCCGTTCTTCCCCGGTTCGTCATCGCCATCACTCCTCCGTTCTTCTCTGAGTCGAAGGTAAACAGAAACCCTTCTTCTCCTTTTATTTTCTCTGCGCACAAAACCCGAGGACGGAAGATATTTTTTTTATCTCTGTTCACACGTGGATTGGAAAAACTGAACTGGGCCTGAGTTTTGGGCCTGACCCACAGTCTAGGCCCGATTTAAGTCCAGACCCAACCTAGCCCACTTGAAAAAAAAATTCCAGCCATGCAAAGAAGAGGTGACAATCTCAGTCATTGGCTCACGGACAAGGAACGTGATGAACAATTATTCAAACTGGGCCAAGATATGGACGAAGTAATGGATCTTCTACGCACAGTAAAGACTACACTTGTTGAATTGCAAAGTACACAGTTGGTTGCAAAGGAAGGGTCTTTCACTACCTCACAACTGGTCACACCCATCCAAACATAAAGGCCAGAGCAACGTGAATCCATGCATGACTCTGTACAGCGTCTCATCGCTGAACAAGACACCCAGGGTCCCATGGTTGCACACCGCACTGATGATATCACAAAGAAAGTAAAATTGATGTCGTTGATTTCTCTGGAGATGTCAATCCGAAAGTTTTTGTTGATTGGCTTAATTCCCTAGAAGACTATTTTGCTTGGCATAACATGAATGATGAGCAACGGATAGCCTTTACGAAGGTTAAACTTAAGGGTCCTGCTAGATTTTGGTGGTATGGTGTTGAAAATAATGAACTTGCTTTAGGACAGCCCATTACTAGGTGGTTCAACATGAAAGAAAGGCTCAAGAGCAATTTCCTTCCTTTTGATTACATTGACACACTTCACCAAGAGTATCTTACTCTCCAGCAAGGCAATCTATCTGTGGAAGAATATACAAACAAGTTTCGCGAAGATATTGTTCGTTGTAATTTGAAAACAGATGATCGTCTCACTTTCACTAGATTTCGGGATGGATTGCGCAATGATATCAAACGGGAAGTCACTATGTTTGATTACACCAGAGTTGATGAGGTATTTTGTAAAGCCCGGAAAGCTCAGAATGAACTTCAGTTGCGGAGACGCAACACTTTTCAAGTCGGGGAGTCTTCCACTAGAAGATGACCTGAACCTACTTTTAACCGTACTCAGACGCAAGTTTTTCGTCCTCCTCCTAAACCATTCCAGCAAACACCGCAAAGGCCACAACAAGCCATTCAGCAAAGGCAAGCTTTACCACAACAAAATCAGCGGGTGCAGCAGAATCAGAATGATAATTGTGCCCGCGGAAGAATAGATAAGAGAGAAATTGTTTGTCATGCCTACAAACAAAAGGGACATTATGCAGCTAAGTGTCCCCATAGAAATTTATATGATACTAATGAGCCAGAAGATGATGAATAGTATGATGAGGAAATAGAAGCAGAGTCGTTCAATGCAGAGCCTCAATATGAAACCATGGTAGATCAATTGCAAGATACAGAAGCTGATGGCGGTACCCCACTGCTTTTCCTTGATCGTCGTCTCCTAGTAGCTGATTCAATGGAAGAAAATGAAAACTAGAATCATGCATCCATTTTCCAGTCACGAGTCAATTGCAAGGGCAAGTCCTGTAACATGGTCATTGATGGTGGCAACGTGATAAATGTTATCTCTCAAGAAGTAGTCGAGAAACTCAAGCTACCAACTGAGAAGCATCCAAGACCTTAAAAAGTTGCATGGGCCAACAATTACTCCATTCTTGTCCGTAAGCAGTGTGTCGTCCCTTTCAGAGTTTGCAATTATGAAGATACAATTCGTTGTGAGGTCATTCCAATGAACGTTACACACATTCTCCTCGGACGACCATGGCTACAGAAACTTAAGGTCATTACAGATCATGAGCACAATACTTGTACTTTCAATTGGAAAGGAGGCAAAATCAAGTTACTTCCATTGCCCGCTAAATCTTCCTCATCCACATCAGATATAGCTCCAGCACTTCCTATCTTGACTATGCGGAAGTTTGAAGATGAAAGCAAAGAACAGCGCGTCATGTATGCATTGATTTCTAGGCAAGTTCCGGAAGAATCTCCTACTACATCTGTCCCACAAGAAGTAGAGCCACTTCTGAAGAAATTTGCTAATCTAGTTCCAGATGAGCTACCTAAGGAACTCCTCCATTACGTGACATCCAACATGCCATTGATCTTGTCCCTAGCGCTTCCTTGCCAAATTTGCCTGCATCCCGAATGAGTCCTATGGAGCATACAGAATTAAGAAGGCAAGTTGATGATCTTTTACAAAAGGGATATATCAGGGAAAGCCTCAGTC
Organism: Camphora micrantha; assembly: GCA_003546025.1. Classification (NCBI taxonomy): domain Eukaryota; kingdom Viridiplantae; phylum Streptophyta; class Magnoliopsida; order Laurales; family Lauraceae; genus Camphora; species Camphora micrantha. The sequence goes on from QPKB01000001.1 coordinate 45,776,724, forward strand.
CCTGTGGAGTACCTGCACTTCTTACTCCAAAGAAAGATGGAAGTTGGTATATGTGCGTGGACAGTCATGCAATCAATAAAATCACGGTAAAGTACCACTTCCCAATCCCAGATTAGATGATATGCTAGATTTGATGACTGGTGCATGTATTTTCTCTAAACTTGATCTACGAAGTGGTTATCATCAAATCCGTATAAGGCCAGGTGATGAGTGGAAGACTGCATTTAAGATCAAAGATAGTCTTTATGAATGGTTGGTTTTGTCCTTCGGGTTAACCAATGCACCCAGGACTTTCATGTGGGTCATGAAACAGTAATTGCAGTCATATATTGGAAAGTTTATCGTCATTTACTTCGACGATATACTAATCTACAGCAAGACAAAAGCAGAACACCTTCAACATTTGGATACAATTTGCCAACTCCTTTGCCGGGAGCGTTTCTATATTAATCCCAAGAAGTGCATTGTTATGAGTGATTTTGTTATTTTCTTGGGATATGTTGTGTCGGCACAAGGAATTAAAATAGACCCTGAGAAGGTCAAAGCAATTCTGGATTGGCCCATTCCTACTACAATCACTGAAGTTCGAAGCTTTCATGGTCTTGCAAACTTTTATAAGAGATTCATTCAAAACTTCAACAGTATCATGGCTCCTATCACAGAATGCTTGAAAAAAGGTGAATTTAAGTGGATTAGTTCTGCCACTAGAGCCTTTGAAGAAATAAAGCGTACAATCACAAAGGCTCCAGTTTTTCAAATTCCAAATTTTGACAAGGTCTTCAATATTGCTTGTGATGCATCAAATGTTGGCATTGGAGGTGTTCTTAGTCAAGAGAGACACCCGATTGCATTTTTCAGCGAGAAACTTTCTAAGGCCAAGAAAAAGTACTCTTCCTATGATTTGGAATTCTATGTCGTTGTACAATCACTTCGTCATTGGATACATTACTTGATTGGCAACGATTTTGTTCTTTACTCAGATAATGATGTTTTGCGACATCTACCTTCACAACGGAAGATCAATGACAACCGTGCCAAGTGGAGCGCATATATATAGGAGTTCAGTTTCAGAATTCGTCACACGACAGGAAAAGATAATTTGATAGCTGATGCACTCAGTAGACAAAAGCATTTGTTGACAACTATGTCTTTTAGTGTACCAGGTTTTGACCAACTCAAGCTCGATTATGCGGATGACCCAGACTTTGGCTCTATCTATGCAGACATCCTCATTATAGCATTCATGATGATTTCTTGTTTAAAGGTACACAACTCTGCCTCCCTGCCACATCCATTCGTGAATATGTTGTCTAAGAGTTGTATTCGGGAGGATGTAGTGGCCATTTGGGACGCGACAAAACTCTTGCTCTTGTCAGCGATAGATATGATTGGCCCTGAATGAAGACTACTATTATTCGCACTTACGAGAGATGTAGGACATGCCAGCCAGCCAAAGGTAACAAGAACACTGGACTTTATCAGCCTTTACTTGTTCCTCATACTCCATGGGAAGACATTAGCATGGATTTTGTGCTAGGATTGCCAACGACTCAAAGAAAAGTTTATTCTAATTTTGTTGTCGTTGATTGCTTCTCAAAAATGGCACATTTTATTCCGTTATTTTCACTAGTGATGCCTACAAGGTTGCCAAGCTCTTTTTCAAAGAAGTTGTTCGTCTACATGGCCTTCCAAAGACTATTGTTTTTTATCGAGACACCAAGTTCATGAGTTATTTTTGGAAGACTTTATGGATGCTGTCCAATACCAAGCTCAAATTCTCTATAGCTTACCACCCTCAAACTGATGGCCAAACAGACGTGGTAAGCAGAAGTCTTGGATAGTTGTTATGATGCCTTGTTAGTGATCACATCACAACTTGGGATCAAGCATTACCTATGGCTGAGTTTGCATACAATAATTCGGTCAATCGATCTACTGGTAACTTCTCCATTTGCAGCTGTTACAAGGGTTCGACCACGACTACCTGTTGATCTTGTCCCTTTGCCAATAGATGCCTGAATAAGTGCCGATGCTGAAAGTTTCTTTCACCACATGCAACAAGTGCACAATGAGGTCCGCCGCCATATATCTGTCAGTAATGCCATTTATAAACAGCAAGCAGACAAGCATCGTCACTTTATTGAATTTGCTGAAGGAGATATGGTCATGGTCCGTATCCGTCCAAAATGTATGCCTCCGGGATCTTATAAAAAGTTGCATCCATGGAATACTGGTCCATACAATATTCTCAAAAAGATTGGCTCCAATGCTTATGTGCTTGATCTACCATCCAATTTAGGTGTCAATTCTACTTTAAACGTAGAGGATCTTACACTCAACCATGGTCATGACAATGATGGTGAAACTGAACAGCAGACTATTGCCCTCCCTTCGAATCTTCCACCTGTTGATGAGATTGTTGATGTGCTTGATGATTAGATTGTTTCCACTCATCAAGGAGGTTTTCAAAAGTTCTATGTCCGTTGGAAGAATCGTCATCTCTCCAATGCTACATGGATCACTGCAACAGATTTTCAACGCTTGAATCCAAATCTTTATGAGCGCTATCAGGCGAATAACTTGCCAAAGTCGAGTTTTTTCAAGTCAAGGAGAGTTGATGCACCCCAACAGAAGACTAGGGCCCGCAAGCCCCTTAATAGACCATCTGATGGGGTCCACATGATTTCTGATTCAATCAAAGATCCCTATCCTTATCTAGATTAGTAATATTATTTAGTTGCTTAATAGGATTGCTTCCTAAATTTTATTTAGAGTAAGATTAAGTAATGTCCTATTATTAGTATTTTTATTAGTTTAGAAATATTGTCTTATATATATACAGAAGAACCCTTTTGTCATATGCTATGCTTATTCAATTAATAAAGACGATCGTGAGTTTTCGCCATGAGTTCATGGTTGTGAGTGCTGTTTCGTGTGGAATCCCTTTGTTGGATTCGATCACCCTCATCTGAGATTGATCTATTCGATTGAAGGTCAGGGGGCTACGCCAAACAATCTCTTCTGGATTTCTATCTGAGGCTCTCAAATTACAAGAAGAAACTCACATTAGCTAGTTTCTTATGAATCTACGACCAGAATTTGAATATGTTCAATCTGGCCTTATGAATAGAGAAATTTCTGCTAATCTTGATACTTGCTTTCAAGAAGTCCCTCGCGAAGAACTTTGTCTCACCTCACAGCGTACTATTCTTGAAGAACCAAAAGCCTTCCCTGTGCCTCTTCCTGCTGACTCTACTCTTTTGGCAACCCTAAATCCGAAGCTGACTCAATGTTATGAATGCAAAGGCTTCGGTCATATTGCCAAAAAGTGTCGCAAGAAATTGGTTTGCAGATATTGCAAACACTTTGGTCATCTTATTGATGACTATCGCAGCCTACAGTGAAGGAATGAAAGAGCATAAGAAACCTCCCTCCAATATGCCAAGACAGAATATTCCAATAGCATTTTAGGCTCAAGCACCCTTATCTAATACAGGATGCACTTCCTCCGGGGCTATATCTATGACTCCTACTTAGATTCAAGAACTGATTCAAAACACAGTTACCTCAGCATATGCATCTATGGGCTTTACTGGTGGTCGGTATCAAACTCATTCTCCTACAGCTTTTCCTGCCTTTCATTCAACAGCATCTCTTTCTTCTCCTATAACCTCATCCACATGGTTTTTAGATTCAAAATCCTCAAATCACATCACATCTGTAGAACATACATAGCTTTACAGATTCCCACCCTTACCTTGGAAAATAAAAAATAACCACTGCTAATGGAGATCAACTACTCATTTCCTGGAGTTGGTACCATTGCTTTATCTAGTGTCTCTAGCCAATCCATCACCCTTCCTTATTTGTATTTTGTTCCAAAATTATCAGCCAATTTACTTTCTGTAGGACAATTTATTAATGATGGATATATTGTTCACTTTTCTTCCTCTGGTTGTGTTATACAGGGGCGACAAACTGGAAAGGTGATTGCGACGGGAAGTAAACATGGGCGTCTGTTTTTACCGGACATTGGACATCATTCCTTCTTTGCTTCTTCTTCTAATAATTTCAATAAATTGTGGACTGTTTGGCATCAACATCTTGGTCATTTGAACAATGCACATTTAATTTCCATGTTTAAGATTGGTTGTTTGGAATCTACTGTTGATAATAAAATGATGTCTACTTTATCTAAATCAAAGTGTGAAACTTGTTGCTTAAGAGTCACATTTTGCTTTTTTCTATTCATAATTCTCGTGCATTGGCATCTTTTGACATTATTCACACTGATGTTTGGGGAATTGCTCCAACTTTAAGTAGAACGGGATTTAAGTACTATGTGACATTTATTGATGATCATTCCCGTTATACTTGAATTTATTTCATGCGCTTGAAATCTGAAGTATTTGCTATTTTTTTAAAGCTTTTATAAATTGGTCCAAACCCAATTTAAGAAAACAATTAAGATTCTTTTATCAGATTCTGGTGGAGAATACACATCTCATGAATTCTCAGCCTTCCTTTCTGATAAAGGCATTCTTCACCAAAAATCATGTCCGCATACTCCTCAGCAAAATAGAATTACGGAAAGAAAAAACAGACACATTCTTGAAACTGTTCGTACTCTTTTAATTGCATCATTAGTTCCTTCTACTTTTTGGTATGATGCTGCACAGACTACTATGTATCTTATCAATCGTCTTCCGAGTACTGTTCTAAGAAAGACTACTCCTTACAGAGTTCTCTTCGGTCATACGCCTTCATACTCTCACTAGCGTATTTTTGGCTACTTGTGTTTTGTTCATCTTCCACCTACTGAGCGCGCTAAGTTATCACCACGCGCTACCAAATGCATCTTTCTTGGCAACAGTAATGAACACAAAGGGTTTATGTGTTATGATCAATTGGAAAAACTCATGCGAATATCTCATAATGTGATTTTCTTGGAACAGATTCCCTTCTTTTCGTTACGATTAGACAGTCATCCTATCACTGTGTCCTATCTGCCACAATTCCAGGAGTCTACTTCTCCATCAACTGTTCCCAAAGTCTATGTCCAACGTAACACGGTCCCTCCTATGGTGCCTCCCTCTCCGGATCATCTCCCAGTGTCGCCTACTGAACCTTCAGGTAATAATACTTATTCTGATAGCATCTCCTCTCTGCGACGCTCTAGTCATCTTTCCCTTGCTCCTAACCATTATGGATTTCCTGCCCTTTTTACCTCCTTGGATAGTTCTCCTATACCCACCTCATTCATAGGCCTAGAAGATCGCTTACTGGCAAGATGTTATGAATGAGGAATTGCTCGCTCTTGAAGCAAACCAAACATGGGACCTGGTACCGACCCTTGAAGGAGCATCTGTGATTGGCAGTAAATGGATCTATTTCATCAAAGTTCACTCTGATCGGAGTCTTGATTGCTACAAAGCCAGATTGGTTGCGCAGGGTTATAAGCAAGAATACGGAATTGACTATGATGAGACATTTGCACCAGTGGCTAAAATGACAGCCGTTCGTACTCTTCTTTGTGTCACGGCAGCCCGCATCTGGCCTCTATGGCAAAGGGATGTCTAAAATGCATTTCTTCATGGGGGCTTGCAAGAGACTATCTACTTAAAACCTCCTCCGGGATATGTTTGTCCTCCAAAGCACAAAAGCTCTTCCCAACACGCGTCATCATGATCTCACTAGCAAATTGATGTTTTCTGTCTTACCACATCAATTTGAGGGGGAGTGTAGAAGATAACAGGGCTGTAAGATAACAGGCCCTAGGCCCAGCCCAACAAGGCCCATGTACAGCCTCTCACACGTGGGATTTTGTCTAGATTGTATAGCTGATTTCTCTCATCCTGTATAGCTGATTTCTCTCCTCTTCATTCCTTGTATAGACTAGGAGATATTCTTTCTATATTCTTTCTTATTCTGATTTGTATTCTTAACATGTTTAGAGCCTTGATGAAGGCATATTGAAATTATAAATAGAACAGTCGATCCTTTATGGAGCATGACCTTCTCTCCATTCATACATTATAACAAATAATACCCACTTGCCTCTCAAAAAGAAAAGGATAATAACATTATCTCCAGTACTCTCTTATCAACGTTGCAAGGAAGTTATAGAAATATGAAACCACACAAGACATTTTTTACCGGTCACATGACTCAAACATGCAACTTGGTGATTGAGACAGTGAGCACCTTACAATTGTGCAACGGGCTCTTCTCAAAGAACCACCCAACTGTGGTTCAACTTTAATTTGTTTTGAGGACCAGTTGACCACCACTGGAAACTAATTCTTAAAAACAATCTGAAACTTAGATGGAACAAGTCAGTTCAGTCCAAAGCGCATATGTTGACATTTTTTATACAATATGGATGTTTTATTTATATATTTTATTATATGCTTATAATGTTTAAACAATAATATATATACTTGAATGTTGGCTAAGAAGCACGGACATGACACGACACGAACATGCCGGCACAGCATTTCTCAAAAAAGTAGGACACGGACACGTCAGGGACATATTAATATTTAATAATAATAATAATAATAATAATAATAATAATAATCATATACTAAAAGATAATATCATTTTAACTTTGTAATCAATTTAGCAATCAAATAAATAAAAATCCAAGTACCAGTGTACCACTGTAAAATTCCCCCCTCCCACATTAAGTTTATCAAACTTGGTTACATATTTCCACAGAGGCTTATTTATATCTTCTTCATTGGAGGGGTGTGAGCTAGAGCCAAGAATGGAACTCATATTCCTAAATTCCAGAGGTGAAGAAGCAGCTGATAAATAAAAAAAAGAATTATTTGATATAAACAACGACAGCAAAAAATAAAGTACATCAGCAGTAAGGACATTTGCAAATATGCATATTCACAGTGAAAAAAAAAAGCATCAAGGAGGTTTGCAACAACAACACAACAAACAAGTAAATAGCAAAAACAGAACATTTAATGATCAGATTAACAGTAGCAGATTCCAAAAAAATAGTATAGAAACAACAAACAGAAAAACCAGATTTAATGAGCCAAAAAAACAAAAGCAGCATGAGCAAAAACTAAAAAAAAAAAAAAAAAAAAAAGCAACAGCAGCAAAGAAAAAAAAAAAAAAAAAACCAGTGTACCTGATGAGCAAAAGCAGTACCACAAACGAAAAAAGGAAGCAGAAGCAGTACCACAGCAGATCTTCTACTTCTTTTCTTTTCTTCTTCCTTCTTTCTTCTTTCTTTTCTTTCTTCTTCTTCTTCTTCTTCTTCTTTCGTTAGGGCTGGACGGACGAGTGGAGTTTTTTCTCTTTCATTTTAGGCTGGATGGACGAATGGGTTTTTTGTTCTCTTTCGTTTAGGGCTGGAGCTGGATGGACGAATTAAAAGAGCTCCATTTTCCTCTTAAGTTATAACTTTTTACAAACAACCCCCTTTTTTTTCAATCTAATTTTTTTTTTCCAATTGAAAAAGGCCTGCGTGTCCCTAACGTGTCCCAGCGTGTCCAGAATATAAAATATAAAAAAATAAATAGGATACTCATTTTGGCGTGTCCGACACGTGCTCGAGCGTGTCTAGAGCATGTCCGTGTCCGACACGGACACATCGGCCCAGGAGAGGCGTCCGTGCTTCCCAGAATGTTGGCATATATATATAAGGAGACGGTCCCTACCAAGTCTTTTATGGACTCATCCAAACTGTTGGATTTTAAGTCTCATCCAACCAATGATGAAAATAGCGGTAGCGGCAGGCATAGCGGGGATACGTAGTGGCGTAGCTGTGCGATTTGAAAAAATCGCCAAAAAAATTTGAAAAAATTCCTATAAATCTAGAAAATCGTAAAATGAAAGAAAATGTGGTTCTTTTGCAAAAGTAAGTACGAAAAGGGGGCGTAGCGGTGCCCTCAATACATGAGATCTTGTATCGCCGTATAAATAGAAAATAATAGTAATGATTAGTTTTTTCACATGTATTCATGTTTCTTAGTCATGTTAACTTAAAAAGTAATGGAAATGTCATAAAAAAAAAAAAAAAAAAAAACAACCCTAAAACATGAAATAAAGGCATAAGAATTAAGAAGACTTAAGAGTTAGAGTTAGGTTATTACTCAATACTCATTAGTGAACATTGAAGTGACAATCAAATATCAATACTTCAAATTTCCAAGTGGTTTCATGGGTTGTCCATGAGTAATCAAAATATTTTTTTCAAAAAATAAATAAATCCGAAAATAAAAAATAGAGAAAAATCAACAAACATTCCAAATGTGATGGATTGATCTATGGGAAACATAGATCTATCATTTACAAGCAATTTCTAAATGGTTTCATGGGTTGTCCATGAGTATTCAAAAAAAAAATCCAAAAAATAAATAAATTCGAAAATAAAAAATAGAGAAAAATAAAATAAAAATAAAAATATGTGTGCATGATGAAAGGGAAACATGGATCTCATCATATTACAAGACAAGGAAGCTTTTTATAGTACTCAGATGATCTCAAAAGTTAAAAGATTAGAAAAAAATCCAAAAGAAAAACATACCTAGATGGAATGGAAGCTTGCGCTTGGATCTTGTAGTTGTTTCACTTGTTTGTGTTAGATTCCTTGGAATTTGATGTTGTATCTTGTATGTTACTCACTTAGTTACTTGTACTGTCTTGTAGTTGAAAATGAGTTGAAAATTGAAACTTTGGAGTTTGGATGCAACCACAACAGTGAAGAGGAGTTTTAAAAATGCTAGGGCCGACTGGGAGGGGATGGGGGGGTTTTATATATAACCCAGTTATCGTAGCAGCCGCTACATTTATGTAGCGATGCGATACGTAAGTATCGCCGCTAAATTCATCGTGGCGTGGTGGACTCGGCCGCCACGGCCGATATTTTTATCCTTGCATCCAACATTCATCATACGTCGTATATATTGACCAAAGAGAAACGAAAATGAAACCCAAAAAAATCTCACCCAAATCGGCATTGATGCCCTCCTCTCTCCCTTCTCCCTCCCATCTCATCTCATTACCGATGAACCCGCGGCACGTTCCTCTCCCATCGCTCATCTCCGGCAGCAACCTCCTCTCTCTCTCATCTCCCAAAATCAGAAAATCCTCAAATCGTTCCTCCTCTCCGTCGCAAGCACAGTAGATCTCAATCGTCATCTCCGGCCTGGGTTCCATATAGGAATATTAAAACATGTCAAGCCTATTACTTAGGCGATGTGGGATGTGAGACTTACCAATACTCCCCCTCACGTGCAAGCCCAACAGATTTCATAGGCGGGCTTGTCACATGGGCTTCACAAGAATAATTGGGTCACAACTCACTCTAATACCATGTAATAAACCATGTACCAACCCAATAGCTTAAGCTGGTAGTGGAAGGCCCATACAGGTATATTAAGACGTGTCAAGCCTATTACTTAGACGATGTGGGATGCGGGACTTCCCAACACTTCGTATCTCCAGCACTCTCTTTGTTCTCCGAGACTACATGGTTTCTGGTTTTGACAGGGAGCTCTCCTACGTGACAGAACCTTCGTCGCTCCTCTCCTTCCTAGCCGAGACCAGGCGCTCTGTCAAAATCTCGTCTTTGTTGCTCCTCTCCTTTCCAGGCCAGACCAGGCGCTCTGCTAGAATCTCCAATGCTGATTCTTGATGTTTATGAGAGCATGGAGCCAAACCAAGACAGTGCATGTTGGTGTCGATGTTGAGTTGAAGGTTTTTCTTTTTTATTTTTTCTATGTTTTTTCTAGACTTGATGTTGGACATTCAAGTAGTGTGTGATCTTGACAAAGATGTTAATTGTTCAATTTGATGGTGAATTTGAGATTGAGATAATGACATGTATGTTGAGGGTTTATTTTGATGGTGAATTTGATGCACGGTTTTAGAATGTATCCATCATATACCTTAGAATGCACAGTTCATATGCAGGCTACCCAATCCTCTAGTTACTACAGATAAGAAATCTGATGGCGGTAAAATCACTTGCAGTCCTAGAGGGTTACAGTGCGCAGATAAGGCTTCATTAAAACAGCCTACTTAAAGAATCTGTTGCTCAATGTCTACAGCCTGATATTGACTCCCTAGGGCAGAGATTTTACCTAAAACCATGTTTTTCTTGTTTTTCAGATTTGATCTTGGGCAAACAAAATGATCAAAAACGCTTCTCTTGCCCATATTTAGCTGATTGCAGCCACAATACTCTTACCATTAGCTTACTATTAAAAATTGAAAATGAGAAAATAAGCCAACAGTCTCTGAATCTTCGTGAGGATACAAAACTGGAAGATCATAGCCATCCGTTCTTCGCTTCTTCAATGTTCGTTTATAGGTCTGAAAGAGCTGGAATATTTCTAGGTATGTTCTTTCTTTTAGATTTTTTTGAGTTGACTTTTGAGATCATCAATTCATCTCTCTCTAACTACTATAAATTCTTCCTTGTCTTGTAATATTGTTAGATCTATGTTTTCCTTTGAGGATGCACACATGTTTTTGGATTTTTTTAATTTTTTGCTAATTTTTATTTTCGGATTAATTTATTTTTTGAAAAAAAAAAAGTGTATATTCATTGACAACCCATGAAATAACTTGGAAATTGCTTGTAAATGATAGATCTATGTTTCCCATAGATCAATCCATCACTACTTGAATGTTTATTGATTTTTCTCTAATTTTTATTTTCGGATTTATTTATTTTTTGAAAAAAAAAATGTGTATATTCATTGAAAACCAATGAAACAACTTGGAAATTGCTTGTAAATGATAGATCTATGTTTCCCATAGATCAATCCATCACTACTTGAATGTTTATTGATTTTTCTCTAATTTTTATTTTCGGATTTATTTATTTTTTGAAAAAAAAAATGTGTATATTCATTGATAACCAATGAAACAACTTGGAAATTGCTTGTAAATGATAGATCTATGTTTCCCATAGATCAATCCATCACTACTTGAAAGTTTATTGATTTTTCCTTAATTTTTATTTTCGGATTTATTTATTTTTTGAAAAAAAAAATGTGTATATTCATTGACAACCAATGAAACAACTTGGAAATTGCTTGTAAATGATAGATCTATGTTTCCCATAGATCAATCCATCACTACTTGATAGTTTATTGATTTTTCCTTAATTTTTATTTTCGGATTTATTTATTTTTTGAAAAAAAAAATGTGTATATTCATTGACAACTAATGAAACAACTTGAAAATTGCTTGTAAATGATAGATCTATGTTTCCCATAGATCAATCCATCACTACTTGAATGTTTATTGATTTTTCTCTAATTTTTATTTTCGGATTTATTTATTTTTTGAAAAAAAAAAATGTGTATATTCATTGACAACCAATGAAACAACTTGGAAATTGCTTGTAAATGATAGATCTATGTTTCCCATAGATCAATCCATCACTACTTGAATGTTTATTGATTTTTCTCTAATTTTTATTTTCGGATTTATTTATTTTTTGAAAAAAAAAAATGTGTATATTCATTGACAACCAATGAAACAACTTGGAAATTTCTTGTAAATGATAGATCTATGTTTCTCATAGATCAATCCATCACTACTTGAATGTTCATTGATTTTTCTCTATTTTTTTATTTTCGGATTTATTTATTTATTTAAAAAAATTGATATTTTAAGTATTGAAATACCAATTAAATGTCAAGAGAATAATTCCTAAGCGTTATATATATGTTTCCTCTAACATGTTTCTTTATTTTTTTTAATTTTTAACATACTACTTGTTGATATTTATAGCAAGAGCCAGGTATTCAATATATTTGTCTTTGGCAATTGATAAGTTAAAATGCCTCGTGATATTGATCTCGCATGGAGTTTTGGTGAGGCAGTTGAGAATAATAGGTTGAAAATCAAATGCAAGTTTTGTGGAAAAGTGACCAATGGGGGCATTACAAGATTCAAGCACCACTTGGGCCATATTTCTGGCAATGTTGCTGGTTGTACCGAAGTACCAAGGGAAGTCATGGAACAAATGAAAGCTTTGGTCGGCCAAAACAAAGCTAGAAAAGTAGAGATAAAAGAAAAGAAGCGGCAAGATGTTGATGCTGCCCGTTATGATGTATTTGGGGATGAATACTTTGATGAGGAGGAAGATGCACAGATGGAGGCTGCACGCCAAGAGTCTTTGATGACTCAACAAGAAGAACATGAACGTCGTGCATTTGCTGGAAGCAAATATTATGATGCAGGGGGCTCATCTGCTACTGTGCCAAGCAGGGGTAAGGGCATTGCGGGGTCCATACGTAGGGCATTTAGCACCCGGGAACGGGATGTTGATGTAGAAATTCTCTCTACGGGAAGAGCAGTTCCTCCCCCTGTTGATCCTCTAGCACATAGGAAAGAGGGAGCCAAACAACCAAAAATATCTAGTGTTATGAAAGGGGTAATGAAGACTGCAAGAGATAAATTGGCTAAAGCTACAGCAAAATGACTAATTCACAAGAACATACCACCTACAGCAGTAGATTCCCCATATTTCCAGACTATTCTTGATGTTGCCGCCGAGGCTGGGCGGGGTATACAGGCACCCTCCGTATATGATGTGGGCACTAAATATCTTGAAGAAGAATATACAGAAATAAAGGCTTGGGTGGAAACGTTTAGGCCGATGTGGCAACAGAATGGTGTTACCATCATGTGTGACGGGTGGACCAGCGGCACCCAAACACAATTAATAAACTTTCTGGTGTATTCAGTCGCTGGGACTATCTTTGTGAAGTCCATTGATGCAAGTGAACATAGACGGACAGCCGCATATATATACTCTCTTATGGATAAAGTTGTAGAGAGTGTGGGAGAGGAGCATATTGTACAGATTGTTACAGATAATGGCGCCAATTTCAAGGCAGCAGGTTTGCAATTAATGGAGAAGAGGACCCATTTATTTTGGACCCCATGTGCAGCACACTGCATAGATCTCATCTTGGAAGAGATTGGAAGGAAGACAAAAGTGGCTTCATTGATCAAGGCATGTAGAGGAATTACAAGATTTATATATGATCATTCCTGGGTGTTAAGTTTGATGAAAAGATACACAAATAACCATGCCTTGCTGCATCCAGGATTAACAAGGTTTGCAACCCATTTTCTGGCTATGGAATGCCTTGTAAGATTTAGAACAGAGCTCATTCAGATGTTTGCATCAGAAGAATGGCTTCGTTCGAAATGGGGCAATGCAACTAGTGGTCCGGGGTTTGAAGTCCCAAACCTGATGAGGGACAATAAATTTTGGAAGAAAGTGAAGAAGATATTAAAGGTTTTTGAGCCTTTAGTTAAAGTGTTGCGGCTTGTAGATGGTGATGACAAGCCGACAATGGGCTTTATCTATGAAGCAATGGATCGGGCAAAACGTTCCATTATGGGAAATGTTAGATATCACGATAAATATATAAAGATTATTGATGCCCGCTGGAACGATCAGTTGCACCATCCATTGCATGCTGCAGGTAATTAATATATATATCTTTGAATTTTATACTCTTTTGTTTTCCTAACTAATGTATTTATTATCTTGTTTGCTCACAGTACATTCTACATATTTATAATGTAGGTTATTTTTTGAATCCCGAATTCTATTATCGCAATGTCGAACTACACACCGAAGCAATAGATACGGACTTGCGGGTAGGATTACGAGAGGTATTAAAGAGATTGTTAAATCCAGATGATCAAATTGATGCCATACAAGAGGTGAGTGGGTGGTTACTTATGAGAATTTAATTATGCTGCCAAGTGCCAATTGCCATACAAGCTGTATGGGTTTACTGACTTATATCTAATTTTCACATTGTAGATATCTATGTATACACAAAGGAGAGGAACCTTTGCTGACCCTCTTGTGATACGATCGATTGGAAGGATGCCACCTGGTATGACTATGAACAAAAGACCCCACCCAATAGTATTGAATCTTGATTTATTTATCTTAATTGATTACGAGGACTTGAGGGTTACGAATATTTAATTTTCTTTATTTATTTTTTGCATTTCAGCTGATTGGTGGATGAATTTTGGAGAGAGTGCTCCACATCTAAGGAGCGCGGCTATTCGCATCCTTAGTCAGACTACAACATCTTCCAACTGTGAAAGAAATTGGAGCACTTTCTCTTTGATCCACACAAAGGCCAAAAATCGGCTTACCATGCAGAAACTCAACAAGCTTGTATATTGCCATTACAATCTGAAGTTGAGAAACAGAATTAGGGAGAGAAGGGCAAGGGATGATCCTACTTATTGTCCTATTAATTTGGATCACATATTCCGAGAGGACGATCCCTTACTCCCATGGCTAGCCGAGATAGAGGATCCAGTGCTAGATTCAGATCCAAGGTTTCAGGAAACGGTTCAAGAGTTGATAGATGAGGATGTGGGTGAGGCACGGGCACCTGCAGAAGATCAGCCACCTCAGGGAGAAGGTACCAGTAGGAGTGGGAGGAGTGGGAAAGAACCTGCTTCTGAGAAAGCTAGTTCCACCACCGTCTCTTCGAGTAGCCATGGTGGAGGAGATGTAGGAGGAGACAGTGGGACCGGTGGTACCAGTGAATACTATCAACATGATGAAGACGATGTCGTTCCTGTAGAGGAAGTACAGGAGTTACCTCCATCTGGAAGATTTGATCCAAGCCGTGGTTATCAACGGCGTCGAAGAGATTCACCACCTGGAGCTGGAGGTAGTAATGAGCAAGGAAATATGGGTAGAGATGTTGGAGGACAACAAGCGGCATCATGGACTGATTCGTGGAACCCTAGTTACAGTGGACAAGGACCCTCACAATATTTTGACTATTTTCCATATGGTCAAGTACAACAAGGAGAAGAACAGTCTTCAACTTCGGGGTCCTACTCATATGGTGACTATGGTGAAATGCAATATGGTAGATATCCACCTGGACCACCTCCACCTCCACCAAATTTTGATGATGTGGGTGCGGCTTCCTTCTTTGGAATTGTGGATCCCGATGCCCATCAACATCAAATTCAATATGGTGCCAATAGAAATGATAACAATGATGGGGATGAGGATAACCATAGCCCCTTGAATCTTGGTAGACATTCCTTTTGGTGGTGATTAAGGTATTCTTATTTCCTTCACTAACTCTCTATTCTTTGTCATTTCTAAATTGGTGTTGAATGTTGATCACTTCATAGTTCATTTACTTGATGGAATTTGAACCTTAAATATTGAAGTATTGATATTTGATTGTTCAATGTTCACTAATGAGTATTGAGTAATAACCTAACTCTAACTCTTAAGTCGTCTTAATTCTTATGCCTTTATTTCATGTTCTAGTGTTTTCTTTTTTTTTATTTTTTATTTTTTTTTTATGAGCTTTCAATTACTTTTTAAGTTAGCATGACTAAGAAACAAGAATACATGTGAAAAAAAAAATCATTACTATTATTTTCTATTTATACGGCGATACAGAACCTCATGTATTGAGGGCACCGCTACGCCCCCTTTTCTTACTTACTTTTGCAAAAGAACCACATTTTCTTTCATTTTACAATTTTCTGGATTTTCTGAAATTTTTTCAAATTTTTTT
Source organism: Camphora micrantha (assembly GCA_003546025.1). Classification (NCBI taxonomy): domain Eukaryota; kingdom Viridiplantae; phylum Streptophyta; class Magnoliopsida; order Laurales; family Lauraceae; genus Camphora; species Camphora micrantha. The sequence goes on from QPKB01000001.1 coordinate 45,792,302, forward strand.
GGCGATTTTTTCAAATCGCACCGCTACGCCGCTACGTATCCTCGCTACGCTACGTATCGCCCGCTTCGTATCGTTTTGGCGGCGGGCCGCTACGCCCGCCGCTACCGCTATTTTCATCCTTGAGCTGGATACCATGAATCAACAAAAATGACTGTACATTTGCCTGCTGAGGCTGAGGACTCCACAATTTCTCACTTTAGCAAATCTAGTGGAGGGCGGTCTCTGAAAGAGCTGGATGCCATGAATCAGCACCCCACCTCCACAGGAACAATCAGCAGTGGTCAGTCTCCAGCTGTATGTGTAGACTTGAGGGTGAGGGACTTGTGAATGGTGGGTGTGTGGTATAATTGGCATGGAATAGTTACATCCCAAAAAAACTTCAATCCTGCATGGCATTTTACATGGAAAATTTTTAACATAGGAACATCCATCCTGATTACATGTGCCAAAAAGGCATCCCAAACTATGTATCTCATGCCTAACTGAACATGATGACTAAAGGCGGAATCGATCTGGGAAAAACTATCATGTTGCCGGCAAATCGAGGTCAAAGATGAGTATATCGCAGGCGAGCGATGGAAGACCGGATGGAGAACAGGGGAAAATGAAATGGGGGCTTGGATCATTGATAATGATTACCTAAAACCACATGGATGTATTGCTAATAAAAAACTACAGTGTGGAAACTGGAAAGTAAAAAATCAGTGTGCATTTAGCAGCTCTCTATGCACAGAAAGACCGTGCACACCGGAACTGGATGCACAAGAATATTGCCCATTATATATATGAGATAAGTTTTACCAAGAGGTAACTCTCACAGATTGTGTGGGAGGTAACTTTGTTACCGCCAGGTTGGACCCTCTAACAAACCCCCCTAACAATCGCTAAGCCCCCATGAATTAGCATGCACCCAAATTTGACAAAAATCTGAATTATACTCCTTGTTGGATTAAATTTAATAAAGATGTAACTTGAGAAACCAGTAAACCACAAGGCCCCAAAATTGATGGTTGTGATGATCTTATTGAGATGAACTTTGCCCAAAATCATATCTACAATGAGACCCTAGTATCACATTATCCTCCCATGATTAGCCTGTATCCAAGTGGGTCCCACAAGGGGCTTAAAGTTTTACCTCTCACATAATCCATGAGAGGTACCTCTTCGCAGAACGTGGCCCTCTCTCTCTCTCTCTCTCTCTCTCTCTCTATATATATATATATATATATATGAGTGCTACAAAACCCCACGGGTTATTGATGAATGGGTGGGATCTCTTACTCGGTGAGTTGGACTTGTCATAAATGGAAGCAAAAGAATCTACAATGGCTTACACAACTATGACTACTTCTCAATAACATGACTCCTCACATGTTCCCCCTTTTTTTCTATCTAACTAATGTGATTTACTTCCTTATTTATAGGGCATTCTATCTCAAGACTTTTAAAACTCCATAGTGGGCCCCACCTATGCTACAATTTCTTGATAAACTTGGGAATCAATTTACCCAATGTGGGGGCCAAATTAATGATGAAAAAGAAAGACAAAGCCAAGCTAACCAAATTAATGATCAAGTTACTCCATTAGTTTAGGTTACACCTTTCAACTGGCAGAACCATGATAAATGGCCTGGTTTCGCCAATCTAATAATTTGGATCATCAAGTCCTAGCCATTCAATAAATCATCATTTTCATGAGAATGTGCAAGGAAGATCTATTCATTGGCCCAGCCCGTCGTGGGAACCATATTGGGTTGAAATAAATGGCATAGTTGTCAAAGGGTGGACAAAAACAGAAACCAGGTCTAGGTGGGTAGATGAAGAGACACATCTTAGGTTTAACACATTTGTTTATTCATAGCTTAGACGGCTTATGCTTACATGGCTCATTTTCTTTTGCTTCAAATCATTTAATTTTGCTCCGCACAATGTGAGGTGGCAATATTTCATTGGACTCTCTCTCTCTCTCTCTCTCTCTCTCTCTCTCTCTCTATATATATATATATATAAAATCCTCTGTACAACTCATACTTTGTACCTTATGGTAGGGCCTACCTAATGACCCGTCCAAATAGATTGGATTGCACCATTGGATCAAAGTATCAACTGTTAATGGATGAAACTTGTGAGCCATTAATTAAGGGGTTAAATGATCACTTCGAGCGCCGCCGCCCCCCCCCCCCCCCCCCCCCCAAAAAAAAATAAAAAATAAAAAGTTCCCATGCCACAATGAGGCCACCTCGCTATGGGGCCCACATGCTGGTCCACCTCAGGATGGGATCTGAAGATCTGGGTGGGGCCCTCCTATGTACAAAAATCCAACCTCATCCGGTCATTCTAACCCTATCATCTGTGGCCCACAAGTCCAGTCCATTCAGATGGGTGATCAGTCAATCCAACGGTTCAGTCCATTCAGATGGATCAAAATCTAGGGGAAATGTAAACTATATAGGGTGGGGTCTTTTTTTTTTTCTTTTTGGTCCGCTCAGATGGACCATCAGGTGGGCCCCACTAGGGGTGCGCACTTTGCACGAGGTGTGCATAGGATAATTTTCATGTGTGTGTGAACCCACCAAAGAAAAGGGGTAGACTAAAGAGGGCAAGGAAGTTAGTTCTACGAAAGATCTAAAGAAGTGCAACCTATAAGAAGATTTGGCTCAAGAGTCGGGATAGATAAGAATGGAGAAACAAAATTTATGTAGTGACTCCAACATAGTTAGGACAATGCTTTGATGATGATGATGATGATAATGAATATACATGCAAAAATTTTCCATTGCACACCTTTTCCTTGGGTCTTACAGTTGACACCTCCTAGTGGGGGCCACCTGATCACGACCACACACATGCACACCTTGATAGTCGCCGATACCACTTTTTTACACCGATCCAAACAAACTGGACCAATGGATTAACTGTCCATTTTTATATAAAACCATTGAACTTGTGGGCCACAGATCAAGGAGTTAAGATGATCTGATGGGCCTAAAAATTTATACAAAGGTAGGGCCCATCCAGTCAGCCCTCTATATATTTGAATCATCAAAAATAGTTGTACAAACATGTTGGACTATTGGACACTATGAAACAGTTGAGCCAGTGTCTTAGTCACAGAGGATGCAGTATGCATACCTTTGCTCGGAAATTGGAATCTAAGAGAATATTGCTCGTTTTCACATCCCGATGGACATAGTAAGGTTTTGTGTGCATATGGATGTACTCCAAACCTTTTGCCGCATCGAGAGCAATACCAACTCTAGTAGTCCACGGCAGAGATTTATACCCTGTAATGATAGTTTGATCTGTCGTGTAAGTCAAAAGTAGCAACAACAACAATAATAATAGCAAGAAATAAAAAAGAAAAAAGAAAACAAAGACAAATCAATATGAAATGTCATCCATAACAAATAACCACAAGATATCTTGAATCATAGTTCAACAAAGAACATGATGTTCCTAGAAAAAGAAATTGAGATTAGATGTTACAAAACAACAATTCAGGGAATAGTAAGTTTCTAGAAATCCATACCTCTCATTGCCGGGTTGTGCAAATGATCACTAAGAGCACCATTTTGAGCAAATTCATAAACAAGAAATAGAGAATCGCCACCAGAAGCATATCCAATTAGCTCAATCTATATAAAATGGACCCACATTAAAAAAAATTAAAACTGGAAGAAAATCGTAATAATGAGAAAAAGGTAATTTAAAAATTGAAGAACAGAAACAAGGGAAAATTGTAAATGGAGCTCGTTGTTAACAATAACATGGGAAGAAAGTGAGCTCGAGCTCATCGTAATAGATAGAAACATATATTAGAAGCTCATCACCTTTCTATTGTTGTGCCATTACATTGCTCCGAAGAATGTCCAAACTTTCTTTCTTTTTGGTAGATTGCTGAGCAAGATTTATGGTTGCTAGCAGTCAGAAGCGTAAAGTTTTTTTCCCTTGATAATTCACTACTCAAGAGTAGGCTTAGATTTTGAACCGTTATAACATGGGTAATATTGCTATGTCCCCTCTCGGCAGGGTGGAAGAAGGGGGCTGGTGGCCAGCAATTTCGAAACTCTTGGGGAAGGGGCTATAGCAATGGAAATTTTGGGTTGGGTGAGAATGGGATATCTTATGCAAATAAAGTTAAAGGGTGGGTCTCCCGGAGCAGGGACTTTATCTTAGTAGGAGGGGCCACCATTGCTGAAAATGTCTGATGGCTTTCCAATAGTCTTCTTGGGAGGCTGAGATGGGAAGGCGCCATCCCATCCATTGCCCCTCTTTGTGAGGCTTGTGGTCTTCAAATAGCGAAGTTCGACAGAGTTGGAGGTGATTTGCTTTTGCAGTCCATCGTTTAGAGGAGGCACTTTGGGTTTAAAAAGGAGTTTGAGTTTGGATTTTTGAAAAAAATATATCCTTGGATCGTTCGGTGCCAGCCTCAATCAACCATTGAGGATGGTGTGGTTGAGATAGTTCAAAGTCCCTCTACACACACGAAGGAGCTCTAAGGTTTTTTAGGCTATTCCTAGGAGATTTGAAGTGGTTTTGGGGATAGAGAAGGAAACTTCTCAGAGGACTGTGTTAGAGTATGGTAGAGTCTGTTTTCAGATAGACAGCTACTGCTTCATAAACCTAGAGATTAACATACATATTTTTTGTCAAGTTCGTTCGATCATGGTCAGGGAGGAGATAGATGGTCAAGGCATGTCCTCTTAGGGGAGCATGGTGGGAGCTTGGGGGTGAAGTTGGAGGCTAAGTTTCCTTCAAGCTCAGAAGAAGAACAGTTTTCCAAGGGGAAAGGTAGAATGGGGCGGTCTAAGGAAGGCTTTTTTTCTGGTGATGACCTCCACAAAGGAGTCGTCAATCCTGTAGTCAAAGAGGAATCAATATCTCCAACTCCTGTAGGTGTTGTGGAAAGGGTAATGAAGACTTCTGATATATTTATCAGAGATGGTGACTTATCTACATATGGGGACAATCCACAATTGGTGGTGAGAGGAAGTGTTATGACTTGAGTCTATTCCTTTCTGAGATGGGAGTAGGGGCGCTCAAAGGCCCAGCTCACTTTGGGCAAGGTTCTGGCCTGGGGTTTTAGTACTTGGGTCAAGCCTAGATCTAAATGGGTTGGTCTTGGATCAAGTGATAGAAAGCCCGGCCCGGCCCAGCCCAAATAGATAGTACATGTAGTTTAGTAACTTTTCACCCTAAAAGTAATTAAAAAGCCCAAAATAATGATAGAAGCCCACCCCCACCTGGCCCGATGGACTAAATGGGCGGGCTTGGGCCTAACACTTGTACAGCAAGCAAAGGTCCATGATGGGCATGGGCCAGGCTCAGGCCCGTGTTTCTTAAGGTGGAGCAGACATAGATATACCTCAACCTGGCCCAGCCCAGCCCAATCCATGAACACCCCTAGATGGGAGGTTCTTTGCATACTGAGAAAGTTCCTATATAGGAGAAGAAAGAGGACCGTTAATCCAGAGGTAGGCAGCTGTAGTGGAGGCGATTGCAGGATGAGTCTCATTTCTCCATGAGCCAAGTAAACTATTCAAGAGGTGTCAACGTGGAGTTCTCTGGTCGTGCGACCCTATGGCTTGACAACAAAGTTTGTCTGAAGGAGCTCTTATAGGTCATCCTTAAATCGTTAGCCAACATTTTTGTAGCAGGGTCAGATGGGCATCAATCTCTAGCCAATGAAGGATAGATACTTTATGTCAATTTGAGCGGAAAACCAGCCCAATGATTTCGCCAAGTGTGTGGTTTGATATGTTCTTTCCCTTTCGAGGCAATAACTGGCAGATCATGTGTCCGATCGCAGTTAGCTCTTTCAGTGGATCCTGTTAGGAAGATGAGTGGAGATCAAGTTGAAAAGATCATCTTCGTTCCTTCGATAGTGGCAAAAAAAAAAAAAAAAGGAAATTGAGAATAGCTTCTAGAAAGGTAATGACAGTGCTCAATTCTGGAGGAAGGTGGCAGTGTTGCTACCCAAAAACTTCAAAATAGGTGATGTATACTGTCATATTGTATCAAATACTTCACTCCTTATGCGTAAAATCTATGTCCCTACTGTAAAAAACCATATACCAACCTAAAAGCTTAAGCTCATAGGTGGAAGGCCCATACAGGTAATATTAAGACATGACAAGCCTATTACTTAGGCGATGTGGGATGTGGGACTTCCCAACACTCCCCCTCACGTGCAGGCCCAACAGATTTCATGGACGGGCCTGTCACGTGGGCTACACAAGAACAACGGGATCGGAACCCGCTCTGATACCATGTAAGAAACCATATACCAACCTAAAAGCTTAAGCTCATAGGTGGAAGGCCCATACAGGTAATATTAAGACATGACAAGCCTATTACTTAGGCGATGTGGGATGTGGGACTTCCCAACCGTACCAATGCTGTATATGGGCATTAGAGATTATAGATAGTAAATCTAGAACTAGGGTTCCTAGTATTATAGACGGTATGAGGGGTGTTCCTTTTGGGGGGTTATGGTTATCTGTATTTTTCCCACGATTATTCTAAGTTGGAATGTAAGAGGGTTGGGTAGACCAGCTAAAAGGGTAGTTAGACACAATAAAGGTTAAATCGTTCCTTAATCAGGAGACCAAATTTCACAAGGACATCCAAAGTGTCATTTTCAACGTGTGGGTTTCTACGAGATGTGGTTGATAGTGGTTTCCGTTGAATGGAGTTTGTCTTATTTTGATTTGGACTGATGATATATTTAGGAAAGAGGATGTCTTCACATATGAAAGGGTGTATGAGGAAGCTGATTGGAATGCTTGTTGGGATAGTCTTTCTTTTATTCGATTGCAGTGGTCAATTCCGTTTTTTGCAGTGCTTTTAATATGTTTCAGTTCTCTCATGAGAAGATGGGGGAAAGATTATATGCGCTTAGTATGAAGAGGTTCTTTGATGTCATTAATGACGAGTTTATAGACATGACTTTATGTGGATCAAAGTATATGTGGTTTAATGATCAAGAGAGAAGGTCTATGAGCAGGATTGATTGGTTCCTTGTAACTAAGGATTGGGAGGAACTGGGCCAAGGTTTTGAGAATTTCTTGCGCATGTAGAATGATTTTTTGTCCTTGGTTAAAGATTCCACCAGGATGGTGTTTCAGAGTTTTTCAATGACAATGCAACAACCAAACCAAGGGACTCGAGGGTAAGGGGCCTCTGATGCAGGTCCTAGGGTTATGGCTTGCGTGGAAAGTGCTAAAAACACAATGGGTGCCGAAGCACATGTCCGAAGACACAATCAATATCCATACAGATAATATACAAGGACGCACCTCAATGGGAAAACCCAATTTCATTAATCAACTCTGAGAAATAATTCTCTACAATGCCATATAAATAGGAAAACACAACTTAAGCTCTAAGAAACCTAATTAAAATTCGAAACCAAATAAATAGGAAACCTAATCCTAAGCCTAATCCTAAATAACATTCTTTAATTAAAATCAGAAACTAATGACCTATAATTAGTTAATAAAATATCCTAAATCTAAGTGGGCCCAACACATGTGGCCATGAGGTCTACACTGCATCATTCTCCCCCACTTGAAAAGAACTTGACCTCGAGTTCGGAAAATGTCCACTTGGATCAAAGATCAATATAACAAACTTCTGATTCATCGGTTGATCTGCAACTTTCGTGTAGAGTTCGATGTAAAACTGCTTTTGAAGGGTGAAATTTGTGTTGATATGCAATCGAACCGTTGGATGATTTACTTATAGAATCTGCACCATCAAATCACAATATCTGACAAGTCGTTCTTGATCTCTCGATTGCCATTGGTGATCCCTAAAGACAAAATCAATTTGAGAGCTGATGTGGGGATTATCAACAACTTGCTCTTCATCACTTGGGGTTTGCACTTAGGGATTATTTGTACTTATAGGAGAAATTTCAAGGCCAGCTGTAGATATGGAATCTTCTTCGTCCGACTCTGGCGAATCGGTCCGCATATCCGCTGGCACTAGTTCCTTAACACAATTTGTTATGTGTGGCAACTTTTCTTCTTAAAGCGTAACTTTCACTAGATGAGACCTTTTAAGTATCCACTCCACACGAATTGCTTCCCAAAATGCCGCGTGGATGGTCTTGCAGTCCGTCATTCTCTCCACTATGTCCAGTCTCAAGCCTCTTACAAAACTAATGAAATCACGTTCTTCATCATCCTCCGTTCCACATGTATCTTGGAGCCTTGAAAATTGGTCAGAATATTCAAGAACGGACAATTCTTCTTGTTTCGAATCAAGAAATTGGTGGAAATAATTTTTATTGACAGCATACCGTAATCCATATTGACACACATATCTGACTCCTCGAAGTGCAATGTAGAACTTACTGATATGGAATTTCATATTGGAAGTGTGAATGGACTGACCTTTTCTGCAGATCTATCTACAAGCACGCAGGCGAAAACGGATCTGAAATTGGATAGTGGAGGAGCCTGAAATCGCAAAAAGAAGTTGCAGCCATTGATTGTGGTCAAATCTGGGCCCTTGACTTCTCTGTTGATATTATAAGTGGTGGTGGTTGGGTCGATATTAAAACGGAAACGACGACGCTACTGGTTGGCAAAGACAATGATGTTGTTCGATGACGGCTTGGAGATCTGGCATTGCTGCTAGCAGTCGACTGGTGCACGGTACGCTTTTCTCTTCCCTCTTCTTCTTTTCTTTTCTTCTCTTCTTCTTCTTTCTTTTTCTGGGTTCGGTGATTTGGGGTTTGGGGAAAACTGAAAAGTAGGGATTTGGGGTGTTGATGCTCAAGGATTCGGGGTAGGGATTTGGGATTGGAGCTGGGGCTGAATGAACGGAAAGAGGGATAGGGTTAATCAAGCCGACGATCGAGGGGTCGTTCGGCTCTGATACCAATTGATGTAGGCCCTAGGGTTAGGGCTTGCATAGAAAGTGCTAAAAGTACAATGGGTGTCGAAGCACATGTCCGAAGACACAATCAATCTCCACAAAGATAATAAACGACGACACACCTCAATGGGAAAACCCAATTTCATTAATCAACTCTCTAAGAGATAATTCTCTACAATGCCAAATAAATAGAAAAACACAACTTAAGCTCTAAGAAGCCTAATTAAAATAGAAAACGAAATAAATATGAAACCTAATCCTAAATAACATTCTTTAATTAAAATCAGAAACTAATGACCTATAATTAGTTAAAAAAAATATCCAAAATCTAAGTGGGCCCAACAAGTGGCCATGAGGTCTACACTGCATCAGCCTCATTTAGAAACTCAGAAAGGGAGGCTATATCCTTGTCCCAATTGATATTAGAACCATCAATGAGTCAGAATCGTTAGCAATCCTGTAAGAAAGGCGTGCAAATTCACTCCTCTTCAATATTAGGGCACGTTTGTGCAAAGCCTTTTCCACGGAAGCAAAAATCAAATCCACATGAACAAGCCCTTATTGTTAAAAGGGATTCTGTCCATGCGATGAGGCACATGGAAGACATATGTAGGGTGCCCTATAGATTAACTGTCATCTGCAATGAATTGAAGGACCTGCTTGATTGGAGATTTTTTTTCTCCAATGTCCTGACTCTGAAGGGAGCCAAATCAGATCTGTTCTAGCCAAAGAGGGAGTTCAGTGTCCAAATTTGAGCATGCACAATGTAGACACCCAATTGAGCCTTGATCTTTTCTTGTTTGTCAGATCTTAAGGATACCTTCCTTTTTTTCACATTGCTCCCTAACTAAATACCAAGTACCAATAAAATCTGTCACCTTATAAAAGAACAATTAGAAAACAATAAATGGATGACCCTATTATACCAAAAATGATTTCAAAGAACAAAAGGCTAAATAAAAGAAGAGTGTCATCTGAACTGAAGAAAATAAAAAAAAGAGACTACAAAATTTATATAAAAAAAAAAAAAAGAAATAGCAAAAAAATCTATACCAAGTTCGTATGATGAACTTTACATAGAATATTGAGCTCTGCCAAGAACTCCTTTGACTTGGTGTTCTTCATCTGCTTGATGGCCACATCCTAGATAAATATAGGAAGAAAAATGGAAAATATAAATATGAAGGAATGGAAGAACAACTATATTTTCACAGAAGGAAACAAAAACATAAAATTACATCAGGTACTTACAGTGCCCCTTAATTTTCCCAGATAGACAGATCCATATGATCCCTGCCCAATCTTTAGTGATGCACTAAAGTTGGAAGTTGCATCAAGAACCTCATAGTATTGGAAAACAGTGGATTTTTCTGAACTGAATGCACTAATGACACTATCCCCAGATTCTGTAAGAAAACATTTAAGTGAAATTCAGAAATCAAATCTCAATGATAATCAAAGAATTATTGGAAAAATACAATAGTAATAAATGTTGGAGAGCCAGAGGCTACAACTCGGTCTTTTCTTCAATATAAATATAAAAATAAAAAAATCCAGCTATACAATAAACCTTTTGATGAAGAATAAAGACCCAGCAGAGAACTGCAGCCAATAGAGCTGGACAGAAAAGTGAAGCAACTTGAGCATTCAAGTCCTGCAGATGGTTCTGATTGTTCACGCTTCTTCCTCTTACGGTGTACCAAGAATATAAATACAGATAAGACAAGTATAACTGCAACAATGGAAAGAAGAATTTCCAGATAAACATGACTTCTATTCTTTGATGTCTTGCTCACTTCAGAATCTGCCAGATAGGAAAAATCAACCCATAAAGGTGAAGCGCTACTAACCATACCACTTCACAAAAATTGTACCATTAAACAAAACGAGCATTCAAAATATCAAACACACAATATTAATAAAGAGAATGAAAATGGAAATAAAAAACGATATCTGCACATCCACGCAATTGACTTTTTACTTGTTTGGGACACTGGATTAGATCTACTCATCTACACCCTTGATTTATGCATTTAGTAATTTTCTAATATGTGAAAAATATTTTTTGTTTGGTTCTTAACATTTTTAATCTCAAAATTAGCAAAAAAATAGTCTACGTAGTGTATAAATCTTTGGTTTTTATCTTAATGCAACACATTTTATAAAATTCAAGATAGGAAAAATAAAAGTGTAGTTCTTCAACATGGTTCATGTTTTCATTTTATATTGTAAGACATAATACAACCAAAATGTGATTGTGAGGTTGATCATTGTAGACTAATAGCAAAATGGTTCGTAGAGACAAACATAACGGTAAGGATTAATAAGGTGTTGAATTGAGGTATATAATTAAGACATATCTTCGCCATATGTCCGGTAGTCCAAAGGGGTGCATTAATGTCCCTACTCAAAGGAGATAAGAGATGAGAGCCCTCTTGTTAGGAAATGGAGGAGAAAAAGAAAAGGTACAAGGAAAGAGTAGCAAGAACGGAATTCATAGACAAAGAGGATGATAACAAAGATGCAAAAGGTGGTGAAGTTAAAGAAACAAGAAAATTGAGAAGAAAGTTCCAGGCAAACTGCCAATACTATCTTAAAGAGTAGGCTCACAAGGACGAGCTTTGGGCTGGAGCAAGTTCATCTGGAGTAAGGGAGGAGCTCCCCGTGAATGTTAGGGACAAAGGAAAAACGCTAAATGGTCATCCCATGAGAGATGGAGGTAGGAACCAGTATTACAGGGGTCCATTGAACCATTTTTATATAGGACTCGGAGTGCAAGGCAGCCAATGATAAGTTTTCTTGATGACATAAGGGCCAGGACGATAAAACCAGGTCGTTCAATTGCTATGTTTGTCCATTATAATCGCACTTCTCCAAATGTGGCAAACTCCTTCTACTTTAAGGCCATGATCGAAACCATTTAGGAGATGGATACCAAGAGAAACCAACAATCGCACTAGATTAGTGATAAGTATCTTGATATGGAGTGTAAAGAATATGAGTACATGTGACCATAAAAAAAACATGGGCTGAATAAGAGAACACTATTATATGAGATGGATGGACATGCCCTATAAAGCACCACCTTGTAAATTTAATGGGCCAGGACAACAAAATTGGGTCGTTTAGTTCTTCCATTACAACCACACTGCTCTAGATGTGGACATCTCCCTATACTATGAGGCCATGATTGAGACCATTCAGGAGGTTGATACCAGAGTGAAACCACCAACATGCATGAGATTAGTGATAAGTAACTCATATCGAGGTTGAAGAATATAAAAGGCACACGAGACTGTCTTAAAACATGGGTTAAATACAGGTACACTACTATATGCGATGGATGGACAGGCCCTGAAAGACACTACATTGTAAATTGAATGGTATATTATGTTATTGGCACCATGATCCACAAGTCCTATGGATACATAGGCCCATGGTAATGATGGTCAAAATATTTTCTTCCTTGAAGATGATTTACTGGAGGGAAACTAGGAAAATAACATATTGTTATAAATTGCAGCGGACAATAAGGCCTCTTTTAGGGCAGCAGGAAGTTTTTGGAAGAAAAGAGGCAACATCTTGCTTGGATTCCATATGCTGCCCATTGTATCGACTTCATGCTTGAAGATATTAGAATGAAAAAAAATTATAACACGACAGTGGAAAGTAAAAACTGCAGATAATTTAATTTTTTCTTTTTTTCAATAATCAGATGCAATTATGTGATTCTGCCTTCCTAGGAAGCACGGACACCTCTCCGGGGCCAGAGTGTCGGTGTCCGACACATGTCGGACACCGACACTCTCCGGACACGCTCCGACACGTGTCGGACACGCTAAAAAGAGTGTCCTATTTATTTTTTAATGTTTTATATTTCGGACACGCTGGGGACACGTTCCGGACACGTGTCGGACACGTTTGCCTCTTTTAATTGGAAAAAAAATAAAATTAGAGTAAAAAAAGAAGAGCAAGGGGGGCTTTTTGTAAAAGGTCATAACTTAAAAGCAAAGGGACCATCCTTCTGCTGCCCTGAGGAGGCCGGGCGATCGGTTTTGCTGTTTACATGAATCTAGCAAATCTATTTTTGCTGTTTATATATCAAATCTGTTCTTTATATCAATTTTTTTTATTTATTTATCAGCTCTGCTTCTTCACCTTTGCATGACAATTTGGAATTTAGGAATATGAGTTCACACCCCTCCAATGAAGAAGATATAAATAAGCCTATGTGGAAATATGTAACCAAGTTTGAGAAAATTAATGAAGGAGGGGGAAATATTACTTGACTGTGGAAATAGTATCTTTTAGTATATGATTAGATATATTATTATTATTATTAATTATTAACGTGTCCCCGACGTGTCCGTATCCTATTTTTTTGAGAAATGTTGTGTCGGCGTGTCCGTGTCGTGTCGTGTCGTGTCCGTGTCCGTGTCCCGTGTCCGTGTCCGTGCTTCTTAGTGCCTTCCAATTACTCAGTTCTACATTGCTTAAGGGTAACGAGATTTATGATTCCATGCAACAGCATGAAAAGAATAAGTATTCTAAGCACCAAAAAGCATTTTAAGACCTGAAGAGGACAATATACAAAATAAAGTCTGACAATTGAAACGAAACAAACTCTGATGCTTAAAGAAGAATGATAACAGATGCACCAATGTTTACATCCTTGTCCTCTATGACTTTGTTGAATTGATATTTTTAACGTTGATGTCTATATTTCATTTAGGTAAAACCATTCAAGAAGCCCCAGGAAGCTGGGAAACAGACATCTAAATCAATGCTCATACATTCATACCAGGATAGAACCAAGTAATTCATTTTCCTACTTCATTTCATTACTAGATAACCAGTACCTTCTAGTCCTAAACTTTCATAGTACTACTTTCTTGATTCAATGGTGTAACTATAGGTGATTGGTGGGGCACAATTGGAAATGATGCTTAAAAACTGAGAAGCATTGAAAGTGAAAAGTTTGAGCCAAACATCTACACCATCCAGGTGTATATATTCTCTCTTATCCATACAAAGACAATGAATCGCCTAACTCAGAAAAATTAGAAAAGTTGGTTTAGGTTAATTACAATATGAGCTTAAAACCGAGAAATTTGGAAAAAAAGATTCAATGGTAGGTCATACGACCCCATCAATTCGGATTAAATTTTTGCAGATGACGACCCTTCTAAACAAATGGCTAGTAGAGGTAAGTCTGTACTATAGGATGCAAATCATTGATGAAACAGATGAAGATGATAGCAAAAATGAAAGAGTATTGCCATCCATCCCTCCCCTTCCACCTCTAAGGCACACTTTAAGACCCATTGATCTTAAGCTAATAGGATCAAGTAAATTTAGAATTATTGGTGGGGTATATTACATAGTGTGTATTTTATTAGTGGACTTCTAAGTTGGGGATCGAGATTCGAGAGATATTAGTGGGACCATGAGGAGTGATTTAATAGGAATTGTATTCTCATTATTAGAAAGGGCCATGAATTAGAAAGAGGTAGTTGACTTAGAATAGGAAGAGGAACTGCTTATGTATTCTATAAGAATTAGAAAGTCAAACTCGTTGCCTAAAGGACTCCAAATACAAATTAGGAAGTAGACTTTCCTAGTAGAGTTCTGAATTAGAAAAGTGGATAGGTAGCCCTAAATTATAAAGAGGTTTTTCCCAATAGCTTACCTTTAGAGATGGGATTTCCCTCCTTCCCAAAAACTCTAATTTTTCCTGCACCTTCTCAATTCCAGGGGAAATGTCAAAACTACTCAAACCTTTTCTTGAGGCATCCTCATTCTTTGATTTTTTTACTTTTTCTCCCCTCTTGGTATGATTACTATTTTCCTCTTCCTTAATCAAACATTTGGTTATTGCACCCTATGTGGCCCACCTCTATGTACAATCCACCTTTACCTATTAAAGTGAAATACGGTACATTGAACATATTGGGAGTGGCTGTTCATATGATCAAAACTTTAAACAATGAAAGGTGGGGCTCAAATAGGATAAATTAATTATATTTCCATTTCTTCTTTTTATACATTGGTCTTTTTTTCATGACCCGTACATTTTCTCGGTCCTAACACCAAAAATCACATTGATTGATTAATAGTAAGAATAGAAGGATCGTAAAACTTTAGTTGGTTGTCTTGCTTAGGGCCGATTTTATTGGCATGGAAATAATTCTTAGAAATTATAAGGAACCACTTTGCCACTAATATCTTAGCCCTAACATATAACAGGACTTACTTTTTTTTTTTTCTTTTTTTTTTTTTTTTTTGCACTAACGGAGGGTTCCCAACCCTTTGGGCTGGACTAATTCCTCCGGGCCCAAAGAGAAGCCGGGTAAAACCCCTGTGGCCCCCAGGTGGTAGCACAAGTGAACTTAAGCTTCGGTTTCTGAAGATGGGGGAACCGGGGGTCAATACCAAGACCTCTAGCTCCGGAAGAGGGAGGAACCGTGATCCTGACCACTCGGCCAACCCCTTGGAGTTATAACAGGGTTACTTATTTGCATGGAATCGGATTATCAAGGATTTAAAGAAAATGAATTCATTATTGTTAAAATATGATCTATTAGTATGGATCTGAATTTCTAAGAATTCAAAAGAACCCATTATGCCATGAAATATAGGCCCTATTAGTTCACATGAAATTGAATTCCTATAAATTCAAAGGAACTTGTTTTACCATAAAATCCCTTCTCTTGAGATTTTATAACATGTTTGTTTGCATGAATATAATTCCGAGAAAATCAAACAAACCCATTTTACCATAGATTCTTTATCTTGAAAATATAATTGGGGATTTTTTATTTTCATTGAGTTTAATTCCTAGAAAATGGTGTCGTCATCTTGTCATTTAAAAAATATTGAAAAAAATTATAAAGTTATTGACCATTTCTTTCATTTGAAAATTAAGGGCAATCTTGAGTTTAGCGTATATTATAATATGGGATAATTAGTTCAAAATCTATTGAATGTTTTGGAAATTTCCAAACAACAACAATATTGAAATATTTTAATATTAGAATACTTTGTTATGTAATATTTTATTTTTCTAGTATTTAAATATAGAAATATTTTATTCTGTACATATTCATCCAAACATTCCGTAAGATCTAAAAGAATATAAGAAAATGCATATTAGATCCCCACTTTTCAATTATATAATAATGCTATATATTTTCATCCAAACCCATTTACATCATTGCATTTTCAACCCACGACTGCAATAATACAAGTTTGAGTGTTGTCATTGTCCAAATCCCAACCTATTTACAAGAATGCATTTTTCTTATGTTATAGCCCACACTATGGGTATTTCAGTCCTAAAATGGTGTAACTGTAGCTAGGGGGAAATACTCAGACTTTGGGAAGGTGGAGAGAAAAGTCATCTCTAAAGGTGAGTTGTAGGGAAAAACCTCAATTATAAATAAATGTCTCCACTAGAGAACCTCCAGACAACCTCTTCCTTTTCTTGAGCCTTCATATCAACTAGAACCATAAAAGAGAACGAGAAGGAGAAGAGAAGAAGCAACAATTAGAGCATTGGTTAATGTCCTTAAGCCTCCCTAACATTGCTAAAGCCACCGTTTCCTTATAAAAAGGTGAGTAGATTTCTGAATCTACTTGTGTTTTAGAGTCTTCTCCTTGAATTAACATGTTTAGAACCCTATTTTGCTATAGCTGCATGTTGTAATAATGTTCTGTGGCTGTCAACTGTTGTAATGGATGTGATATGGCTTGTCGATTGTTGTGCTGATATTATGTCATTGGCTGAATGGGATTTGGGGTTTATTTGAATGATGGCTAATTGGTAGGTGGTGGGTTTTGTCATGGATTACTGGTATATGATGTTTTGATGTGGCCAACTGGTGTATGGTTTGAATTGAAGGTGGCTGAATGAAAGTATTATGGATTTGGAAGGGATGATATTGATTGGATGTTTAGGTACAAATATGTGATGTTACCTTTTGATGATACAACTGATACAAATCTGAAGCAGGTTGTAAGTAATGCTTTATGAGCCTTGGGCATCTCGTCTCTTATGGTTTTGATGTGTTCTATTGGGTTTTTCCAACATGTAGTCCTCTAAGGTCCACTGTTTTGCTGAATTCAGTTTGATACAATGCTCACTATTAATCATAATTTGAGGAACACATGCTGCACTTTAAGTGTTTGATGAAATTCTCATTAGTAGAAATTAAGGTTTAGTTATTTCTGAAGATCTTGTTTAGTTGCCACTGATCCAATGCCTAAAAAGGTGGTCTCAAGGACATCTTTGTATCAAACATATAGATTTACCACGTACTGGTTGGACCCAACTTGGGAATGGATATGGATTATTTAATTTGTAAGGGAGCAATTTGAAGTAAATCATATCTTTAGACACCAATATACTCTATAGGGTTGAGTGAATTAAGGACAAGACTTAACTTGAGGTATATTATGGTGAACTGTTAAATATAAAAAGGACCCCAACAGGTGATATACATAAGGACAGTATGCAGGTCCTGACTAATTACACTAGTTAAATAGTGTATAGATATCTAGTATGGGTGCAGCTGGTTTGGACCAAACTTTAGATTCATTAGCCTTCTTTTCGCAGTTGGGAATTGAGGTTATTGAGAACCAAGAATTATGTAACAGGTGGTATCCTACCAGCTAGTTTTTTTGAAAGGCTAGATTTCAGAAGTTGAATGGGGTGCAGGCACTCATAACGTACTAGGAAGAAAAAAAGGAGACTGAATCAAACATGAATAATCCGGTTGGCCAAACAAGAATTGGGTTATGTGGTATTATTGATTAATTGGAATCTGACCTTTATTATATTGATTCTGGTTTCTTTGACATTCAATTCTGATGCAGAGTTGATTTTTTTATCAAAGGTTTGATTTGTGGAGTACCCCATTTATTAGGCAGTTTTCTCATTTAGTACTTAGAAGAGAAATTTACTGCATGGTACAACTGTACACTCACTACAATCATGGGCTCTATTGACCAAGACGTGCATTCCTTATTCACTCTTGATTAGATTGTGTTTGGAGACTCTTCCTCCCTATTTAAGTGCAATCAAATCTCCTTCATTGGCAAAGCTTTATGCTTGAGAGGAAATTAAGGGTTTTACTATATCAGTTACTATATATGGATAGAAATTAATGAAGCAACAAGACACCAAAAAATGGAAGGCTCTTTATACGTCATTGATTCTTTGAGGATTTGCTACCTTAATGATTCGGGTGGACAAGAGGGGCTCTTTAAGGAAGAATCTACTATGATCAAGATTTGGCAAGTACAAGGCAGCAAGTGGGTTCACAACCCTTAGGAATCTCTAACTCACAGTTTTCCTCTTTTATCTTCTCTTAATTTCTTTCCATGCTTGAATGTAATTAGGATATTCTTTAATAGGGTTTCCATTATCATTAGGATTATGATTAATGGTTGTGATTTAATCAGAGGTTTAGGGCTTCTTTGTCGGCATCGCATATATACAAGTCCATTGTATGGAACAAAACGTTGTCTTTGATTATTTTATGAAAATTAATTAAAGTTGCATGTGTGCACTTTTATCTATTTTCCTTCTCCTTGGTTTGGATGTCTCCCATTGGATCGAAGGCATTGACGATGGATTTTCGCAATCAATGGTAAGTGAATCTCTATCTTTCTCCTTGTATGTGAATTTTTCTGTTTGATTGAAGATCATGTATTGTGGGTTTGCCATCAATCAGGGTTTGTACTTTCCCTGACTGCGTCAAATTCTAGGAGTTTGAAGGATCATCGACTGCAATGTGAATTGAATATTAAAAGCAAGGGGGAGTTATGTTGGAATTATTACTTTAAATATTCTAGTATGAAAATCAAGAAAGTCTCCTAGGGAATCCAAAAGTCATTTTGGAATGTCTAAAGGTCATCTAGAAAAGCTAAACATCACAGGATTTTATTGTTGTCTTGTTATATGTAAAGTCATATCTTTTGGAAGTGTCCTTTAGTAGTCTATATAAGGTTGCATTGTAGTTGTTTTCTAGTGTGTGAAGTGAGTGTCTGTGGTGGAGGTCTAGGAGATTGTCCAAGTGTTTTGGTGTAGAGAAATCTCTTGTTATCTTAAGTTTTGAATTATATACAAGTGTTTTGTTCATTTGATTCAGAGCAGGGGCTCTGAGTGGCCCTTTGGCCCCACCCATGCACACACACACCTTTATGTTTCTACAAAGTGGTATCAGAGCATTCTCTTGAAAGTGGTATTAGATTATGCTTTCTTCACAATCTAATAGAAGATGGAGACATGGTCAAATTGATAATATATACAACACATGAATAAAATTCATACCTTTCTTCTTATTTCTCTTTTTCGTTTTGTTTTCCTTCTATGATTTTAGTGTGCATGAACCATAGGCTGCAACAGGGGTGTTCATGGATTGGGCTGGGCTTGAGCCTTTGCTTTTAGTACTCGGGCTGGGCCTAGATATAAACTCTGCCCCTTTAATATATGGACCAGGCTCAGATTAAGTGGTAGAAAGCCCAACTATGATGCACAAATACGTCATGGATACAGTAAGGACATGGCAGGGACACGGATTTCACACATAAAAAATGAAGTATCGGATACGATACGTTGCCCATTTTGAAGTATCCGTGCATCATAGAAGCCCGAAGCCCAGCCCAACCCGGGTCGAGTGAAAAGCACTGTTTAAGTAAAAAAAAATTTGTTTGTAGGAGGGAGAAGTTGAACACACATTCTCTAGCACACAAACAAACATCCTCACCAGCTAAGCTATAAGTTGGGTCAGTAAACCTTTCCCCTTTACTTTATAAAATATAATAAACCCGGGCTTGGGCTTAACCTATTCTAGGTGGGCAGGGCTCGGGCCAGGTACTTGTGGCCAGAGTCGGGCTTAGCCCGGGCTCACGCCTATTGTTTAAAATCCAGGCCGGGCCTGGATAATTCCCGGTCCGGCCCATGAAGAACACCCCTAGGCTGCAGTTGCTGAAATACCACAGCTGGTACACTTGAAAGAAACCCCTTAATGCAAAGAGAAATGCAAGCATAAGTTGAATGGATGTGTAGGTAAAATATTTGATGAATAATCAAAAGATAAAGAAGGGAGGTATATTTCACTGACCATTAGCATCAACGAGAAGGTGCCCCAGGCCTTCGTGCCACACATTTCCATGCAAAATAGAGAGCAAAAATATTAGAATGAAAAATGCATACCTTTGCAGTTCCAATGGCTATAAATACATAACCAACATCGGGAAATGGTTATATCACAGTTGCGACCAGCAGTCTTTAGCAGAAACACAGTGCGTAAAGTAGACTCATAAATGTGAAAAAAATTATTTCTCCAGAAGAAGCAATCATAAGAACAACTCTAGCAGACAAAAAATTAAGTTCAGTTCATGCAAATGCATCTTGAAAATGTATTTGTAATTGTACAGATTTCATGATGAAAAGTAGCAATCTAAACATCCAAATGTCTATTTTTAACGAGTATACTAGCTCCCAATCTAGAAAGCCAATTAGGAAATAAGATTCCAATAAAATCTTCACCTATCTAGTATCTACCTCAGAATCTGAAGATCAATCTATGAAACATAGTAGCTATGAGAAGCTATTGAAGACCAATGTACTATGTGTATATGATATAATAAACCATTTATCTACCTAGCCTATGGCTAATCATCTAGTAAGGAATAAAAAAGAATACAGTCTAGTGCATAAAAGCGAAAACTATCTTCATTGGAATCAGATACAAAAATGGCAGTTGGAGAATCAACGAAGCAGAAGTTTTGGCAGTAAAAGAGGCTTTAAAGATATTTAAAGAAAAGCTTAGAGGTCGTGTAATTGTTGAAGGGGATTCAAAAATGAGAATTTTTATGTTATGGAACAGAGCATGCATCGTTGTGTTTGGGGTTTATTTTAGAAGAAATGTTGGATCTGAGCACATTACTGACAGTTTATTTCAGTATGTATATGGGAATTGGGAGCATGACTGAGGTGACCAGTGTGTTGACAGAACGGCTACTATGATTATTAGATCAAGATTTCTGTTTTAATTAAGGTTGAGGTATCATGCATTTTGTTTCATACAGTCTACCACTTACAGTGTGTATTTCACTTTTGTTATGTACCTTTTTTATATTTAATGAAATCAACGTTTCTGATTTGAAACAAGGAAAGAAAGAAAAAAGAGCAAAAGGTCCTCTACCTGATGTGGGGATGAACACTACATCCCCACTATGAATAAGCGATGGATTCGGCAGCCTATTGAGTTGCTCAGTTTCATTCAAATCAGCCCTAAAACGGGAACAGATAGTAAAAAGTGTATCCCCAGTTACAACCTCGTATGTCACAACCTGTAGCCCCTTGGAACACCCACATAGAAGATCTAGGGTCACAGTTTGAGCAGTAAAAAGCGGCTTTTCTGGCTTTTTCACCACAAATGACCCAAATTTCAACGATATGCTTTCCCATGTATCCCCCCATTCAATTGTGTAATCTGTGCGCCAAACAAACCAGTCGTGTTCGGCTGGGCAGCTGCAATTCACCAAGATCGCAAAACCATCAACTGTCTTATTAATAGAACCAGCATTCACGCGAAACAGAGCAGCTGTTTCTTCAATACTAATGGGTTTTGTAGGGACGAAATACAAAGAAGCGGGACAATAATCATTCAGCGATACATTGCACGCAATTGGCATTGAGTGGAAGCAGTTGCAAACACACAAAGCAAAGATAAATACTATAAATAAAACCTCTTGAATTTTTTCCATTTAAGAATCAGAAACTCTTAACATAAAATAAAATTTGAAAAAAAAAAAAAAAAAGAAAAGAAAAAAGAATCCTTATAGCTATCAGATTGAATCACCAATAGTACATAACAATTAACAACATAAAACTATAGAAAGAAAAGGCTCTGCGCTTTTTTTTTTTTTCCAAAACAAATTCAAGTGACCTGCATTAATGGGGAAGAAAACACAGATTAAAACAACACACAGCAAATCTATGCACAAAAATAACAATCAAAAGTGAGATATTCGAAAGACGAAATGCCTCAAGTTCCACATTTCTTGAAGTTGTTCTTCTTCTTCTATAACCATTATAAAAGAAAACCCATTGCAAAAAAGCAGAGGTTTTGATAGAAGGGAAAAAACAGAAAAAAAAATGTCAAGAAGGAAGACTCTACACAAAGTAAAAGGATTTTTTTTTTTTTTTTTTAACAAAATTCAAATCAAAGTAGCACTTCAATTCTTTGAAGCAAAAAAGCACATATTCCGGAGACAACTAAACCCTAGAAATCAAATTTCTTTTAACAAATAAACCCTAGAGTTTCTGACATTGCTTGAATTTGTTCTCAAAGAGCAGGAAAAAGGAAGAACAAGAAAGCAAACAGGAAAAGGCATGCTACATAGAGAAGCCGAGAGTGTTAGCAAATGGAAATGGATCTAGCGAAGGTTTGAATGATTCAACAAGTAAAAGTAAAGTGAGAAGGGATAAATCTAAAGAGATCTGAAAAAGGAAGAAGAAGACAAAAGGAATAAGAAGACAAAGGAAGAAGACGGAGGAGGACTACCTCCTCTTCTCTCAGCGTCTTTTTCGATTTTGATTGAATGCTGCAGAGCAGAGCACAGAGACAAGAGAGAAACTCCAAAAGGAGAATATGGTTTGGTAAAGGAAGAATCGTTGAAAAGCCGCCCTGCAGATTCCTTATTTTCTTCCCACTGGTTTTTGTCGTCCAGCACGTCCAGGACGTTAGTGGAAACACCCTTTCCGCGAAAAGAGAAGATTATCACAAATAGTATTATGGGAATTTTACCAAAAAAGTGTTCTAAAATGTAAATTATACTGTATTAATCACAAATACACACAAATACATTTTTTTGGTGTTCGTACACCGATTTTGGACCATTTTACCCTCCCTATATCGAACGAAATCGTTTGAGCCTGAGCCCTAACCTCTCAAACGAAATCGTCCCCATCTCCCTCCAAATTTCTCCTCCACTCCCGCCCTTTCTCTGTTACTCATTCTCTCCCTCATCTCTCGTTCCCTCATCTCTCATTCCCTCATCTCGCGTGTGTATTCCTTCTCTCTTTCCCTCCCCTTTCCGCTCGCCTGCGCTCTCCGTCCATCTCAATCTCATCTCGCCCCGTTCTCCTACCTTCTCCCTCTCCGCGCGCTACTGTAACCTCGCCGGAACCTGCATCTCTTTTTCCCTCTCCCTCTTCCTCTCCACTGTTGCTCTCTCTGTTCCTTTCTTCGACATCCCGGCACCTGCTCTCCCATCCGGCCGCTCCTGTCTAAGTGATAACTGGCCAGTTCCTCCGACGGAAAACCCAACGACTCCTGCCACGTCATCTTCCAGTTGAGATTTCAGTGAAGGTAATTTTCCCTGTTATCCTCTCTTCCACATTGTCTGTTTTGTTGTTTTATTTTCATATTCAGTTTCTACAACCGTTGGAGTGATCTTCCATCTTCCATTTGTTTTCCATCTGTTAACTGCTTGAGTGATTCTTCTCACATTATACGATTGAAATAGAAACTGAAAAAATCCAATGCATAAGGTTGAGATCTCTGAGTTTTTCCCCATTTTTGTTGTATTTTCTCTTACCTTGACTATATGCTAATGCCTGCATTTGTTCTGTTTGGTCTAGTATTTTATTTTTCTTTTTAGCCACTTTGTTATTTAGTTCTTCAGTGAAAAATGAGAATATGGAAAGAATTTGTTAATTGTTTGTTGTATGTATAAAATGTTGTTTACCTGATTATTTGTTTGCATGAACAAAGGTCAGAATAAATAAACATTTACTAAGAGTGCATTTGGATTGTTCTCTCTCCCATGTTTCCACTGCTCTACTACACTGTACAGAAATGATGGGTTTTCCATTACAACATATTGGTTTAGAATTCCAATACGCAATATAACACCCACAACAATGATAGAAGAAGCCATGCTGTTCTTTACGTAAAGGGATCATATTTGGCAAAGTACATGCTTATCGGGTAAAAAAAAAAAAATCGATAACCAACTTTATTTACTGTTCTCTTTCTCTTCCACTAGTCAAGACATTATGTGACGTGAAAATCTTTTTAATGATTTATGAGACACTAGTATCTGGATAAACCCAAATAGCTGTTCAATTTTATAGCCCATCATCCATTTTCCTACAAGTTCCCAATTCATATAAAGTGTTTAACCATTTTCATCTCAATTCATGTCTCACTTTTCCACATGGAGAAGATACAATACCTATCTTCCACTTTCTTGAGGGGGATCCAGTTCATCTAGAAAGATGGGGACAGATTCAATGTTTACAGAGATGAAGTCACAAAAGTACATAACAATAGTGGCAGCTTAGTGTTCACCTCCAATGGAGTCTGGTAATTGTATCCATGCGACGGGACAAGAGCATAGTTAAAAATAGTTGCCTGTATTCCATGTTATGTTAGTTCATATATTGAATCCACACATTCATATATTCAATATTAGGTATTTTAAACGACATTTAACCCTAAGGATGGAACCGTTTAACTATAGCCAATGACAGTCATATTCAATTTTATTCATTGGACAACATCAACAGATCTGCCTGAATCCGAAAGACTATTATAATTCCATTATATGATAAACTAATAATCTGAAAGTCACAAAACTCTAACCTGTAAAGGAAAACCCAATTTCTATTTCTTTTTTGGTGATCAATTGGACGTTCTCAAGGTAGGAAGCCTTTAAAAATGAACTGGAATCTAAAACGAGTAAGGGGATGACACTCACAAACTGAGAATAAAATCGACCGATTTTAACTCATAAAGAAGCTGCTCTGCGACAACCATTGCATGCATCCTCTTAAACATAATTATCTATTACAATAAATTTAATTAAATTTATCCACTATAGCCCAACAGAGACCATACAGAAGAGTAGGAGTCATCTTAGAAAGATAGATAGACTCTTCCTGATATCAGGATGTATTAGAAAAGCTGTCTTTAGTATAGCCTACTAATCAAAGTCTTTAATCAAATTTGGTGAACATAACTCCAACAATAATGATGCGAAATACAAAAACACACACAAATAGAGAACGAAGCCATGAGAAACTGAAAACAAATCCTTAACAATGTGATCGTTAGATTGGGATGTTTAATTATTAATTGTCTGGGTCGTATATACGGAGTGTAGGAATGACCATCTCTATAGAACTCCATAGTCTCTCAGACGAAGGTGACAAAATTACCTGACCAAGCTTTTCTCAGCTTCTCTCGAGATATTGAAATCCTTTTCCGGCATACATCTTCAAGCTTCCTGCAGTTCTCGTATACTCTCCCTCAATTTTAGTTTCCAGGGGCTCCGTTTCACATTTGTTTTTCTCTTTATTTTGTAAGCTTGGTGGTTGCCTTCACTTGTTCTCTCTTCTCTTCTCCCCTGACCTGTTTTCCTATTTGATTTACATTGT